>PVLA01001395.1:0-153689 GCA_004027455.1 Hydrochoerus hydrochaeris
AAGGGAAGGTGAGGATGCTTTCTGTCCACTGATGAACAGGGCTTAGTTTTAGGACCAGTACTAGCCAAGAATGGGAAATAAGGGCAAGAGATAAAGTCAGAAATGCTGCCCTGAGGTTGTCCTGAAAAAGGACAGGAGATGTGGCCCCCGTCAGACTCTACCTGCCCTGGGCACATTGCCAGAGCACTGCCTCCCAAATCCAGAGTCGCCTTCAAGCTAGATATATCCCCAGTCAGTGGGTGCTTAGATGTTTTGTACGGAGGCTTCTGCTAAATGGAAAGAAGTGCAGTGCTCTCATCCTCCAGAAAGACCTGATAGTAGGGGGAGGAGGCAACTGATTCCCAAGCTCAGACAGGTTGGCAAACGAGCGTTTCTGTTTCCACAGGAAATGCATACACCTCCAGCTCCCAGCAAAGGCTTCTGCTCCAACACCCCCTCATCTGCCTATGATTATTTGCTCACAGTCATTCCCCCCATAAGACCATGAGCCCCTTGCAGTCAAGGGTTGCATCTGGTCTGTATCCCAGTCCCCAGTGCCTGACACAGGCTGCCCTATAGAGTGATGCAATACATTAATGACTAATTAGGAAGAAACCACTTTCAGAAAGCATCAAGGTTCCGAGCCAGCAGTCTAATAATGTCTGAGAGTAGATCTGGCTCCCAAGGACTTTGCATGTTGAATAATTGAGGGATGCCAGAGGCAGAGCAGATGTGGGCTTTCTCAAATGAAAGGCAGTTTCCAACACAGACTTGAGACTGAGCTCCATCCTGGGGCCCCTGTGGGCTTACCTGATGGAGAGGATGGCCAGGGTGAGGTGCACAGTTTAGGCCTGGGGACACAGCATGCCCTGGGCATACTGGGAGCCAACTCAAGTGGCTGGGTACAGGCTAGGCCATCACTGCAGACCATTCCAAACTCCTGAGATCCTGTAGAGAAGGGCATCAGGGGATAGAGAGGACAGGTGACCACCCTTGCTGCTTTGGCTTCCCAGAATGTGGAACTTTGAGTACTAAACCTGGCTAGGACACCTCTCAGGCAAACTGGGACTAAGTGTGACACCAAGAGGCGAGGCCTGAGGGCAGAAGAGTGTGACCAAAACATGCAGGGACATCCAGGTAGGATTTTGTGTTCCTCTCTGTGTTTTCTGGGAAGGGAAGACAGTGTGGACCTATGGCTGTCACTGCACCAGACAACAAGCAGGGCTGAGGCCGTTGCAGTCCTGCCTCTCACAGCCTCTAACACTGATAACTAAGCCAGCATACTTCTTTTTTCCATGAGATCAATAGGACACCATTGTGCCCGTGAGGGAACACCCTTAGTCATCCTGAAGACCAAGCCTGGCTTACTCCGGCTGTGTTGGAAGGTCACAGATGGGGACAAGCAGCCAGGTACCATGCCACATGTTAGGGGTATGGCAGCTGTGTGAACAGCTGTTAGTCACAAACATCTACCCAAAGCTAAGTGTATCCATTTCCTATTACTGTACAATAAACGGTTACTTAGCTTAAAGCACCTTTATTACCTTGCAGCTTCTGTGGGTTTGAATCTTGCCCAGCTTGACTCGGTTCTGTACTTGGGGTCTCACAAAGCTGGAATCCAGATATTCACTGGGGCTCAGGTCTTTTCAGAGGCTTGGTGCTCTCTCTTCAGCTCACAGGACCATGGGCAGGATTCATTCCTTTCAACTGTAGAATCATGGCAGTTTGCTTCTTCAAGGTTAGCAAGAGAATCTCTGTTGCTTTAAGTCTCTGACCCCTAAACCCTTGGGATCCCCTGATTAGGTCAAACCCATCCACACTAATTTCCCTTTTGATTAATTTAGAGTCAACAAATCGGAGGCCTGAGTTACATGTGCAAACAAATTCTTTCACCTTTGCCGTGTAACTTTACTGAATCATGAGAGTGACATTCCATCATATTCATGGCTGCCACCCACATCTAATGGGAGGGAATTGTGGGAGTAAGATCCTAGACTGAGACTTCTAAGGACCATTGCAGAATTCTGCTTATGACACCAGCAGCACACTAACTCATTTAGTTCTCAGAACAATCCTAGGAGATGTATGCTATTATCCTGTTCATTTTGCAAGTAAGGAAATTGAAACAGAGACTGAGTAAGTAATAGGCTGGAGGTCCCACAACCAATACAACCCAGGGCTTTGTTGGAGCGCAGGCTCACAGAGCAAGGATCAGTGGCAGCCAGAGGAGGAGGAGGGGAAGAGAAGCCCACCCAAGTTCTCACTGCTGTTTCATAAACTGTTGCCATGGAAACTCTGCATGAAGCACCACTTAAAGAGCTGTTTGATTATTTTTTGGGGGGGTGGCATCTGCAGGCACAGAGCAGCAGCACAAACACGTACACACTGTGGCTGAGTTAAAAGGTCCAGCGGTGGGCACATGCCAGGGGAGCTAGATCATTCATTGATAAATGAATATGCCCATTGGAAGGCTCAGGGTTCTGGTCAGTGTCCCTGCTGCAATAACCTAGACCTGGGAAACTTTCAGGTCCTGGAGGTGGCAGGCTCTGTCTTCAGCAATTGTGGCCTAGAGAGCTCTTGTTCAACTGCCCACCTCTGTCTCTAGCAACTGGCTCATCCTTGTGGGACCCTCCCTGCATAGCCATTCCTGGGCCTTCTCATATCAGATATCTGGATGCCTTTGCCCATCCAGGAGTGGAATAGGCCTTTGTGGATTCACAGCAACTACCCTTTGCCATGCAGACCCCAGAGGCCCAAACCTGCTCACTAAGTCACCCCTCCAATGAGTTTCATCTCCCATCCTGACATGGGAGGTCTGGGACACTTAAATAATCTTATCCTAATTTGTAGAGCTAAGGCTGGCATTGCAAACAGATGAGTCAGGCAGTGCAGGTAATAATTAGGATGGCACAATTATCATTATGATAACCAGGCCCTATGCAAAGTGCTTTATCTACATTATGTCTGGTTGCTCACTTTTCAGCTCATTCAACAAATATTTATTGAGCAATGACTCTGTGCTTCATGCCAGGTACACACGGAGGTATGATTTAGACAGGTTCCCTGCTCATATGGAGCTTATCTTCTAGATGGGTAGATATTTAGTAAAGAAAAAAAAAAGTAGGGAGCCTTGCAAAGAATTAAAATAGAACAGCCCACTGCTTAGATGTGTGTGGAGAGGGCTGGGCCCTGGAAGGAGACAATAGGTAAGCAGACAGATGGGAGAAAAAAAAAAAAAACCCACATCAAGAAGAAGGTACAGTTAGTGCAAAGGACCTAAGCCAGGAACTGGTTTGGCGAGCTTGGGGAACAAAAAGGTCCCTTATAATTGGAGAATGGTGAGTGAATACCAGAGGATACTGTCAGAGGCTGCCAAGTGCACTTTGTACCTCTGGGTAAAGAGAATGAGTATTATTTGAAAGCAGATGAGCTTTTGGAGAATTTTCAGCAAGGGAGAGACACGCTTTCACCATGTTTCAAAATATCCCTGGCTTCTGTTTGAGGAATGGATGTGTGGGGCTGAGCAGGGAGTCTGAGACGTTGGTCTTTGTAGATCCTGAGGGTAGATGGTGGAGACTTGGACAATGGTAGCAACACAAAGGTCTGAAGGAAGTGCATGGCTTGGAGTTAGCTGATGGTTTGGGCATGGGCCCAGGGAAAGGAGAGAGTTCTGGAATATTCTAGAGTTGAGCCCTAACTACAGAGTTGATCGAAGTTTCGTCCATAGAACAGCTCTAAGGTGTATGGTTATCTGCATTGCATAACTGAAAAAAGCAGGCTCATGAAGGCCCCATAGCTGCCGCAGTGTGAACCTCAGAGACATGATGCAGAGTAAAAAGAGGACAATTCTGTATGATGCCTCTTAGAGGAGGCATTTGGAGCAGTGAAATTCATGAGCAGAAGGGCAGTTGCTAGGGACTAGGGGAGGGAATGGGAGTTAGGGTGCAGAGGGCACAGGGGTGCACCTCTGCCAGAGGAAACCAGTTCTGTGGCCAGATGGTAGTGATGGCACCATAACTGTGTAGCCATACTGAGCACCACTGAACTGCACGCTGAAACGTGGCTAAGATGCTTGATTTCACGTCATATGCATTTTACAATCATTAAGCAAACAAGTCCATGACTGTACAACTGACAAGAGGCCAAGTCAGGTTTGAGCTGGGCCCAGAAAACTCAAACCTGGTCTATTTCATTGCTTGTGGCCCTGCCTGTGGGAACACCGAATCCCAGTCTGGCCCCAGCATCAGGGTGGAGAGCTCCATGGACAGGAAGTACATTGGTGTGGGCACAAAGGAAGGACGCCAACCCCAAGCACTTGTGAGTGGGATGCTGCGGTAGAACAAGAAACAATAGGAAGTGAACCAAACCTCAGCAGTTGTCTAAATGTAGACATTTATGAAGGCACACCTTAGAAATGGTGGTGCTGGTGGTGACAATAACCATGATACAATGATGACACTATTAATGTCTGTTAATGTATCTGTGCCAAGCCCTTCACATAAAATATTTTATCCATCCTCACCATAACCCTACAGTGCAAGTACTTTCATTATCCCCATTCTACAGACAAGAAGACTGAAGCCAAACAATATGACAAGACTTGCTCAAAGCTGCCCTAAAGTAAAGTGGGAATAACAAGTTCCAGTCTGGTCTGTTTGTTGCCAAAGCCTTGTACATTTCTAGCAATGGCCAAGGTTAAATGAGGAGACTAATTAAGAAAGTATAACTGTGCTTGCTCCTCGGCATTCTATTTTTTGGGCCAACTTGAAGGGACACAGAGTAATTATTTCCTGGAATGAGCATCCTCTGCACAGGCCCCAGGATGCTCCACACTCAGCCTCCCGCGTGGAAGCTGACACTGCATTTACTTGGCGACAAGTCACAACAGAACACAGCCCACTCCCGCCCCGCCCCACTCAGGCAGCCCCTCACGGGGGGGGAAAATAAGATAAAACAAATCAAGCTGAGCTCCTAATTCACATTCCATCTCCGGCAGCTCCTTGATGATAAATAATTCTGGAATTGGAAATGAGGCAGGCGGGAGGCGCACAGAGATCCCTACAGTGCGGTTCAGCAGCTCACTTCATTGGGGCTCCTCCTCTGCCTCCTTGGGGTGAGCAAGGCAGGGCCCCGGGTGGTGAAGGGGCTCTGTCACTGCCTCTTCCTTTCAAAACTGTTTATTTTAAAAATCGCTTGAAAATACCCACAGTGAAACTTTCCATCTTCACCAGTTTTAAGTGCCTGTTTCCCTGGCACTGAGAACACTCATGTCATGCAGTCACTGCCACCGCCCCGCCTAGAGTTTTCCACCTTTCTTAACTGGACTCTCCTGCTGTGGAATCCTAACTTCTCATTTCCCACCATCACACTCTCCATGTCTGTGAACTCGGCAACTCTAGGGACCTCGCGGGAGTGGGATCAGATGGTATTTGGCATTTGCAACTGGCCGATTTCACTTAGTAAAGTGTCCTCAAGGTTCATCCTGTATGTGGCAGCTGATGGATGGAGTGTCATTCTTGCTGAAGGCTGAGCAGCTTTCCAGTGGACAGATACACTGTACTAAGTTCGCATCCTGATAGACCCAGGGTTTGCACCCACCGTGTAGTTGTTGTGCATAATCTGTCATGCACGTGCCTTATCTCCTTCACTCCGTATTCGGCTTTGACTGTGTGTAATTGAGGATGAAAGAGGACCCTCTGTAGGACTGCAACCTGCACAGTGCGTGCACACCCCTCTGCTGACCTCACCAGATCTCACTCTGTGCCCTGCCTATTTCAGCAGCAACTCTCTATCAGCCCTCTGTGAAGGGCTGTGTTGTGCCTTGTGCATTGTCTGGAACCCTGGCTGTGTCAGTTACCAAGCTGTGACGTGGGACAGTTAATTCGTGTCTGTTTCAGTTTCCCTATCTGTAGACCTAGAGTGATAACTACCTAGTCTAGAGCAGGGGAGGAGGTATAGGAGTTAATTCCAGCCCTTGACCTATGCTGGGCACCTGATGGGTATTTTGCACTGACTAATTTGGCCTTCAAAATGTCTCTAGGTGGTCATAGTATCATCCTCTTTATAGATGAGCGGACTTGGTTTCAGGGACTTACCTAACATCCTCACCAGTGAGCTGTGGTGCTAGAATTATGCTCTTACCCACAGGAAGTGCCCAGCAAGTGAGAGCCAGTCTCATACATTTTGGACACAGTTCTAGCTGGCTCCTGGGTCAGTGAAATCAATTCATCTCCCTCGGGAGCACAATCAGTTTTAACAGGCAGAGCCTTCATTTGGCCTGGACATTCTGAACTAGGGGCTGGATTGGCAGGCCTGCTGAACTGGGCAAAAGCACTAAGGATCCATGCCCAACCTTGGGAGTCTAGAATCCTGTCTTCCTGGGAAAGGGGCCTGGGTGTGTTATCATTGCTCAAAACATCCCTGACTCAAAAACAGAATCCTGCTTCAAGCCTACATGCACCACACAGCTCTGGCCGATGTCAAATAGGAGTGATGTGGATCTCAGGAAGAAAGGTGAGGCAAGAAACAAGACCCTGGGCTGGAGTCTGGAAGAAGGTGTGGCTGGAGACTTTTACTGCAGACAGGAATTTAGGGCTAATCACATTAGGGACGGGTGCCTACAAAACAGAAATATGAGTGCAGCTTCCTCGCCCCTTTCTGGGCCAGTGCCAAGCTCTCTACCTGGAATACCCTTCCTTCTCTGCCAGAGTAGTGAACGCCTCTTCCAAGAAATGCCACTGAATTATTGCTTCTTATCGTCCCTGAGGCTGTGTGAACCACTGGTTAGAGAGCCAGGCAGTTCAGGGAAGCTCAGAAGAGAGGCTGGGAGGGAGCTCTCAGGCTCAGTGATCTGCAGGGCCACCTCTAACCACTGTGTTTTCCTAGTTAGTTTGGGGTTAGGTGGGACCAGTGGCAGTGTTGAGATCTAGGAGGCCTTTCAGGCTCAGAGCAGCAGGCCCTTGCCTGGCTCAACAAAAGTAATGTAGGTTCAAGCACTGCCTCCTGCAAGGAAAGCGGGGACAGTTGGCCATGCTCCAGCCCCAGGGCCATCTGCTTCCCTTAGCTATGGACTAGCTTCTCTCTGTTGTGTCTCCAGCCTCTCCTGCATTGCCCTGACATCTTCTCTTCTCACAAGGAACTTCAGGGATTTAGATGTAATCACATTGCCATATTTATTGAGCACTTATTATGTGCTAGGCATATGATTATGTCATAAACATTTTTGCACAGTCTGTCTTGCTTAATCCTTTCAACAGCTCCAGACCCAGGCATATGATTAGCCTTATTGTACCAGTGAGAAAGCTGAGATGGATAAAAGGGCAGAAACTTGCTGTTTAGTTACAGAGTTGGGCTTTGAGCATGGCCCACTGTACCCCAGGTTCTACTCCTGGCCTGTATACTCTGCTAATTGATCCCCAGCCAGGAGGACCAACATGAATTCAAACCTAGGTCTGTGGCTTGCTAGAGCCAGCTCCGAGCCCTGGTGTACATGCCTGCCCGGTTCCCACATCTCTTCATCCCCTGCCAGGGGTTGACCAGAGCTTAAGCAGAGGTGCAGGCAGGCCTGTTAGTATGCGTATGACTTTGGCATCTGGAGGCGTTTTGTTTGTGTACGGGGACATCCCTGAGAAAGGTTTATTAGTCCATAGAGGGTTTACAGAAATAGATCCATATTTTGCAACACAAACGTGGGTTGTTTATTTGAATACGTGGGAGTGTGTTGTATCTGTTGTTAGGTGCATGAATATAAAGGCTGTATACAGCCCTCAGGGTGTAGCTCACCAGCAGGGTGTTTGCCTAGCATACACCAGAGAACCGGGAGAAACAAGGAAGAGGTAGGCAGGGATGGTGGCACACGCTTAGAATCCCAGCACTCAGGGAGACGGAGGCAGGAGGATAGGAAGTTCAAATCTAGGCTGAGCAACTTAGTGAAACTGTCTAAAAATGAGAGAAAGAGCAAGAGTGAGAGAGAGGGAAAGGGAAGGAGGAAAGGGCTGGAGGTATAGTTTGGTGTGAAGGCCGTGGGTTTAATTCCTCACAATGGAGAAAAGCGAAGAGCTGCATAGTGATGCATTCTGCAGGTGTCTGTTTCTGCACAATACATTTATGTGTGCACGGATGTATGAGCACATGTGTAAAGGGGAGGCTCTATGGGCGAATCTCTGCAAGTGGACTATGAGAGGACCTGAGTGTGCCTGTGCTTACACGTGAGCCCATCCTTGGATCTAATGGAAGAGCTTTCCAGGGGTGGAGCCACTCTGACTCCTGTCTCTATGAACCTGGATGGAGGACTGCATCAGTCAGTCTCTATCTGCACCGTGGTCTCCAGGAAGCCTCAGGAGATGTCACTGGGCTCTACAATGGAGTAAAACTGAATGGGTCAACAAAAGGGCAGGGCCTGCTTTTCCCACTGTTCTGATTCTCGAGCTGCCAAGTGCTCACCAGGCAGCATCTTTGGGGAAGCTGAGGTAACTGTGGGAAGGGGGCCTGGAGCCAAATTCTTAGCCAGAGCACCACACACGTCACACAGCCACTGCCTCAGGGTGACACTATAGCCAGGAAAGACCAGTGGGATCATGCCCCAACTCCTTCAGCTCCTAGTGATGTGAATATGAGCAGGCTATGTGCTCATTCTGGCTCTCAGTTTTGTTACCTTTAAAATGGGCATAGTCTCCACCTCAGTATTATCAGGTTGCAAAAAGACAGAATGTCAGAATGACAGTCACTACTGATGATGAAGAAGAGAGAGAATAAGAATCCACAGAACATGCCAACAGGACTCAGATTCACCCAATTCTTAATCATCATCTCCTGTAATCACTCTCTGCACTGTGCTTTGCAGAAGGTTCAGGAAACAGGAGCATGGTAGCACTTTGGTCCCCTCTGTTTAGCTCTCAGGCCTTTGGGCATGTTTCTTCCAATGGGGTGCAAGTTCAGCTGCCTCTGGCTTTAAGGGAGAGATGGCTGTGAGGTGTCCTGGAGCCCCAGGCCCTGAGGAAATGGGGGCCCTGAAATCCTTGAGCAATGGCAGATGGGATATTGCCATGGGCATCGCAAGTACGGCTGGACCCAGGTAGCTTCACCCTGCTAGCCAGCAAGACAAGACATAGAGGACTAGGACTTGGATAGAAAGCTACACAGCCTGGTCCAAAACAGAACCCCCATCCTGGGAAATGAAGAGAAAGCTCGACCACTTATACAGCCTCAGGGCACAAGGCATGGGATGACCACTGAGTGGACAGCCTTCTGGGAGTTACAGTTCCCAGTCTGAAGGCAGGACCACCCTGCAGCCAGATTCGGAGCCTCTCTTCCAGTACCTTTGCCAGGATTGGCTCAAGCTGTACTCCAAATGATGACATTTTATTTGCAGCTGGACCAGGCAAAGCCAGTCACATCTGGTCCTCGCCATAAACCTCTAAAACTTTGGGCCCACCAGCCTGAGTGTCCTTCTGGCCCAGCCCAATGGAAAATATACCTTGAGCTGAACATCATCAGATCAAAAGCTAGAACCTGTCCCTTTGCCCTTCTGCAACACGAGCTGCCCTCCGTTGGTAGTGACTGTTTGCCTCTCTGGTAAGAACTGATCTTCCCACCAGAAGTCACTGACCAATGAGAACTACAAAACCTCAGGCCATCCCTGCTGCCAGAAAACCATAGGTTTGCATGTGCCCAAAGGGGATCCTGTTTTTTGAAATATTAAAAAAAAAAAGTGTGTTGGCCTGGAAAGATATATGTATCAGCTATCAGTGCTATTGTTGATTTATGATGATGCACATTAATAAGGAAATAAAGCAACTGTGGTCTACCTTATCTGAGAATCTAACACCTCCCAAAGTGTGTCCCCCAGAGCAGTTCAGAGGGTAAATGATGTTACGGGGTAGGGGGTTGTGAGAGGAGAGATTTTATACACAGGTCTTTAGAAATTCTGGATCCAGCAAGGCTAAACAGGTTTCTTTCCTGCAGAATGTAACAGATAAACACATGAGCTTTGGTTTCTTCAAGAGGAAGGGATTTCTGAAGTATTTTCTAAAATTAGCTAGCCCACTGAATGTTTTCCTCATGGGATTTATTTCTCACCCACTGTTGTATGAAGTAGACTTTGGACAACATTTCAGAGCTCCATTCTGCAATTAATCAAATTTAGCCCAAAATTGAGTATATAACTATTCTAACTGTAACAGTATTTTGCAGTGTATCTCCTCGGGGTGCCAATAACTCTATGTGTTTTTCTGTCTAGACACACTTGATCATCCCTGGGCTGGGGATGTGGTAGAGAAGGGAGGCTGAATGGGGAGTGATAGGCCTGGGCTAGAGAAGTTGGTAGAAACTGCCATATGAAGGATCTGGTGCCAGCCTACAGCTCTTTAGCCCAGGGACTGAATCATGCCAGTCTCCCCAAATAGGAGTGGCAAGAACAACTGACTTTTAGGGTAAAAATGTTCTAAATATTCCAGGGGTTATACTCATATTAAGATAGAATTCGTATTTATATGAAACTAAAATTTAACTGGGCATCCTGTATTTTATTTGGCAACTATATTTTGTGGGCTGTGATGGTTTCTTTTTAGTGTTGCTTCTAAAGAATCACAGGTAAAAAAAAGAAGCAGCCATTGGGGCCCTGTGGTCAGCAAGCATCGAGGGTAATTCCAGTCTCAGAGTCTCTCTGTGGCCCCACTGGTGGGTGATGCAGCTTTTGCAGTCTGGGCTAGTCTGGGTGTGGGGAAAGGGACCCAACAGGAGATCTGCTGGGTGTGGGCTAGGCTTGCTCTTGGCCTGACAGGGAGAGGGACTCCAAAGGACCCGGAGCACTGGTTGTGTGCCTGGAAGGCAAAGATACAAACTCGATGGAATTCTGGGAGGTCAAGGCCACGCTGTCTGCCAAAAGGTGCAGGCACTGAGTCAGTTGCCTCAAGTTTTAGCTCCAGCTCTGATCCTAACCTGCAGCATAGCCATGAAATAGGCCTCACTTGTCCTCATTTTACCCATCTAAAAAGTGGACAGTGATGGAACTTTGGTCTGGAGGACCAAAGTGGAGTTTGGTCCTCCAGACCAAAGTAGTGGAGTTTAGACAAAGTGCTAAGCAGAGTGTCAGGTCATGTTAAATGCCTGAAAAGTGACTGCTAATGTTATGGTGACTACTTCTATCTGGGTGGCCCTTTTCTAACTCTCCATTTGGTAAAATGGGATTTGGAATCCCAATTTAAAGAATAGTAATGAGGTTATGAATTATACACCAGGATAAAATGCATAACTGAACAGCACTATTGAGGGCCAATAAACTACACCCAAGGACTGGCTGTCTGTTTTTATAAACAAAATTTGACTGGAACACAAATTGCCAGCAACTGCTTTCATACCACATGGATACACTGAGATAACATGACAGAGACCATATTTACTAACTGACCCCTTACAGAGAAAGTTTGCCAATCCAGCACTAGTCTAGTGCTGTGTGTATACACATACAATATTAAGCTACACATATAAGTATTCATAAAATGTATATATATTACATATTATGCATGTATATGGCATACATATAGATATATAATGCTACAAATATATGTATTTATAATATATATATATACATAACTAAACACATTCCAAATGGACACTACTCCTGCCAGGCATTCTGCTAGCTATATGAAGAATATCAGCACTGTTCCTATTCTTCAAGGAGACCAGAGAGGAGTCAAAAACTCCAGGCACTTAAAATGTGGAATTGTGAGGATATAAAATTAATAAAATGACCAGAATCAGCTTGCCTAATTAGTGGACCGTGAGTTCCAGGATCCAGGTTGCTGGCCTGGGGATATAGCTCAGTGACACAAATGCCTGCCTGTAAATTTCATTCCTAAATTCAATTCCCAATGCCCCCCCCCGCCCAAAAAAGAGAGAGATAGGATCCTGGGCACTAATTACCACTGACATTATATTATTATTTACATTCTATCAAGATTGTTGTCCTGGGATTTCATGATTCATACAAAATACTAAGATAAGGTGTCAAGGAGGGATTCATGGAGTAAGTGACATTTAAGAGCAGCTTTGCTGGATTAGTAGGAGTTTGCCAGTGATTTTATTTCTCCTTCTCTTGACCTGCCTGCTAATCCCAGTCACACCTACATGCACCCATGTTCACAAACACAAGTAGCTCCGTCTCTTCTTGGCACACAGAGGGCTGTGGGAAGATAATCTCCCTGTGCTCCTTTTCTAATTCTCCTGCCACTGGGTATGAGCCATATAGCCACACAGATGAAAGGAGTTCCCTGATGGATGATAAGAAATCAAAACATATGGAGGGTGCTTGTCCAGAGAGCATAAATGACTCTTCATTATAATATGGGAACCGAAGACTCAAATTAAAAATAAAACAAGGCATGATCTTGCTTTTGCAGCACTCCAACCACAGAGGAGAGTCATTGTCATACGATCATGGAGAATATGATGTTGATTGGCAAGAGCTGGGCTTTGTAGCAGGGACAAAATTCCCCACAGCTAATCTACAATGGAATTGTTCAATGTCAGGCACAGCGTTAATAATATCGTTCTGGGCTGCGTTGGATGTAAATACACCACTCTTCATTTTGTAAGCAATCAAAGAGAAGCGTTATAGACAGGAGAGCTTGAACGGTCATAATATCTGTGTTGAAAAATACACAGACAAAACAAAACAAAAAAAAAATCAAAGAAGGCCACATCTTATAAAGGCTTTTCTTTGTGGCTTATCGCCAATCTCCTGTGTCTGTCCAGCAAGATACTCATTAGACACACAACAAAGGACCACATTTTAAATGTTGCCCTTGACATCATTTAAAAAATACAGGATTGGCAGATCAGACTGGGAAAATCAGAGTACTAAGCTTGAACAATCAGATACTGGCCTTTGTCTTGTGAAGTCCCCAGCACAATGCAGGAGGAAGGAAAGACTTGTTTCTTGTGCATCTCTTCTGTGCTCAAAATGTCTTGCAATGGAAAACTGTTAATAGTGGAGTCAGGAAGATCTAGATCCCTTACCTAGCTCTGCCATTTTCTAGCTGTGTGGCTTTGGGCAAGCAACTTACTGTGCCTCAGTTTCTTCACCTTTAAAAGGAGCATAATATACTATGTCTTACAGATTTGTTTTGAGGTTTAAATAAAATAAGCTTTTAACTCAGGATCTGAAACATACTTGGGACTCAATGGTAGGTATCATACATCTAATTTTCATCTTGTAACAGCCCTATTATGGGTTGAATTGTGCAGTCTCAAAAAAAATGTGTTGAACAGTTTATGCTTTTAATGTTTGATTGTTTGATCATTTTTTATGCCTAAGTCTTGTCATTTGAACAACTACTTTGAAGATAACAATATGCAATAGATTAACTAACGTTAATTTTCTATTGTTTTGTTTTGAAATTCTATATCATGATTGTTAGTGTCTTGTTATTGTTGTTTTGTTTTTAAAATTTTAAAAAAATGTTGGAGACTTCATTTCCAGTATCTGTGACTATGATCACATCTGGAAGTAGGGACTTTGTGGGTGAGCAAAGAATGAGATCACTGGGATGTGCCCTACCCAGTATGGCAGGTGTTCTTACCAAAAGGAGAAATTTGGCCCTAGAGATCCAGAGGAGACCACAGTGTGAGATGCAGGACTGGAAGGATACGTGTACCAGCCAGGGAACTCCAGAGACTACCATAAGTAGGAACAAAAAAAGAAGGGTTCTCCTACAGGTTTCCTAAAATTTGATCTTTTAGACTTAATAACTACAAGAAAATAAGTTTTTACTGGTTTTGCCCACCTGGTTTGTGATACTTTGCTATGGCAGCCCTACAAAATTAATGCAACCCAGTCTGTTTTCAGATGAAGAATTGAAGCCCCAGGGAGGTGAAGTTTACAGCTCGATTTCACTCTGCCAGAGTTGGTATTCAAGGCCCTTTAAGCCCCAATTCTACCCACTTTCCATTCACTGAGTGGCTCATGGGACCAGAGTTTAAGACAAAGAACAAGGTGGTGTTGAGAATGGACCTCCATTCATTGCACCCAGGTCCCAGTGGAAACTCAGGTCAGAGTGGTCTGATTATGAACAGCTCATTAAGTAAAGAGTGGTAACCATTGGAGGGTAACTTTTGAAAAAGAATTGATTTTTATTTATAGTGATGTTCCAGTCATTAATTTTAAAGGAAGAAAGCCCAAAGCAGAAGCAAGTTCATTAAAAATTTGACATTAGTAATTTAATTAAATTGAATCTTTGCGTCTTGTTGCAGAAAATGAAACGTTAGTTCTACACCACTTCTCAGCCTGTTTTCCTGACTGGCTCTCTCCCCTCACCTCAGCTTGTTTTCTTCCCCAAATGTTTACATGACATGTCCCTCTCGTCCCCAGCCCAACACACACACACACACACACACACACACACACACACACACACACACACACTTTACACTTGTTGCCTCCATCCTTAATCTTCACAAACACATACCAGTTATATTTACTGTCTCAGGTGAGAACCAGCAGCAGTGGATCATGAGAAACATCAAGAGAGCGCTGCAGCAGCAGGAAATCATGGGAGAAACCAAGGGAGTCAGCAGCAGGGAACCATGTGAAATGCCAAGGAAACCAGCCAGCAGCAGAGAGTCATAGGAAATACCAAAGGAATCAGTGGCAGGGAATTATCAAAAATGCCAACCTGGGATAATAGAGATGAATTCTTTCATCTGTATTATCTCACTTGTCAGAAGTAGAAAGCTGGAAAGGAGAACTCTGGTTCTTTAGATCACAAAAATATAAGCCTATGAGAGAGAGATCTGTTGTGGTGAGGTCATCACTTATTTCCCGCATCAAGTACAGTAGGCCCAGGTCCCCACAAGTCCCCAGCATCTTATTGGTCTCCAAGATGTAGCTGTAAAGCAACCCAGGCTCCTGCCCTCCTGGTCCTATGTCCCAGAGGAATGAAAAAATCTGATCTTTTGAGCACCAACTGTGTGCTAGGCATGTGCCAGCCAGACAACATTTATTATCAGTAATCCCCTCAGTCATCAGATGTTAAAGTTCTCACTACTTTTTCAGTTAAAGAAGCTAAGGCTCAGCTGGGGATTTAGCTCAGTGGCATAAGCACCTGCTTTGCAAGTGCAAGGTCAGAAGAAGAAGGAGAAGGAGAAGGAGAAGGAGAAGGAGAAGGAGAAGGAGAAGGAGAAGGAGAAGGAGAAGGAGAAGCAGCAGCAGCTAGGGCTCAAAGAGGTCTTGTGGCTCAAGCTCATGCAGAAAGATACTGTAATGGCACCTGGTTTCAGACTCATACCAGGATAATTCCAAAGTCTTCCATTTTCCTTCCTATCAAACCATTTCCTCCTGGAATAGGAGGAGACAAGGAGGGAAGGCTGCTTTTCAGAGGGTTCTGAGATCTTCGGGGCTGGTAGGAGGGAGTCAGGCCTCACCAGCAGTGTGGGCAGGAAAAGGGCACTGCAAGGGTTTGAGGAGGCCCATTAGAGTCCAGCCTGCCCATCTTTGCTTCCTCAGCATTACCGCCCCACCCTTTTCTCAAAGTTCTCTGAACTAGATTCTCTCTAGCTTCAAGGCCTTTGCACACGCTATGCCCTCTGCCCAAAACACTTTTTGGCTTTTTAATTCTTACTAATCTCTCAAGAATTCTACCCAGATGTCGCTGCCTCCTGGAACTCATCTCTGCCCCTCTGCCTGGTCCATATCCCATTATGCTATTTACACTACCTTAAGTGCACGTGTCTCTCACTGATGTTGCACTCTGTCTGCCAGAGGTCTGAGGTGCGTTATACACCTTAACTCTTTTATTTCTCAAAACAACTCTCTGAGGAAGGTTCTGTTGTGCTTCCTATCTTATAAATGAGGGAACAGAGGCACAGAGCATTAAGAGACTTACCAAGGACCCACAGGAACTGAAAGATTGGGCACAGAAGTGGACCTAAGCACAGCTTCGACTCTGCACCACCTCTCCCCAGTCCACCGCCAGCCTCTCACAGATGACCCCCATGAACCTTCCCCGGTGGATTCGGGGAGTGGTATTTGAACAGTGTTCTGGGCAGGGCCGAGACTCCTGTCCCGGTCTCATGGTGCTATTCCAGAATGGTGATAGGCATGAGCATTGGGGCACAGACAGTTCCAACCCTGGGGAGAAAGGCAGAGGCAGAGGGACCTGGGTCTGGAGGGCCGAGTGGCACACAGGCAGGTCAAGATGCTCTTGCACCCTTACCCAGCACATTTCCTCTAGACGATGAGTACACACTGGCAGCCATAATTGTGTTGGCTCTGGTTGCACACTGCACATTGTGTTCCCCAGCTCCCAATTTTCCCCCTTTCAGCAGGTCAAGTTAATGAGAACTCAAGTTCTTATTTTCCCAGCTCACAGCCTATTTCAGCAACTTCAACTAACAGCTCCTTCAACTCCCCAAATCTTCTGGGCACAGGATACCTCTGGCTGCCAGGGCAGAGGTCACACGAAGGAGAAAGGACATTGGGTTTAATGAGCAACCACTCTGTGCCATGATCTGTCCCTTTCTTGGAGCCTGACATCAGAGTGGCCATTCCCAAGAGATTAAAGTATTCACCCTGGGTTTGGGTCTATAGCAATTAGGACGGATGTCACTCACATCCAGGGCTGTGCATCTACATGTTTGATTCTAGATCTCCTGGGTGGCTGGCTCCTCCTTGCCCTGTGATATCTTGCAAGCAACCCATTCTCTGTGAGTTGGCAGTCTTGAGAGGCACAGGTCAGCAGAGGCCAGCCCCATTCATGGAAGAAGAGATGAGCACAAAGCAGCTGACTGGTGATGATGGGGTGTTGCTAAGCAGTGTGGTATCAGGGATGGAACCCACCTCACTGATAACATGTCCTTTCTTCTCCTCATAGTCCTCCCCAGCCACACGTGCGGGAACCCAGGGAGGCTGCCCAACGGCATCCAGCAGGGCTCAACCTTCAATCTTGGCGACAAGGTCCGCTACAGCTGCAATCCTGGCTTCTTCCTGGAGGGCCATGCCGTGCTTACCTGTCACGCTAGCTCTGAGAACAGTGCCACGTGGGACTTTCCCCTGCCCTCCTGCAGAGGTAGGTGGCAAGAGAGGATCTGAGGGAGTGAGAGGCAGCTTGGAGGGGATGCTGGGGCTTCTAGTAGGCTCTAGTCCCCAGGAGAAGCTACGCCAGCCTTCCCAGAATGACATGGAGCACCCACTCCAGGAGCCCAAGTCTGGAGAACACCAAGAGACCCAAGGGTGTCCAGGCTTCTATAGATTTCTCATCCCAGCCTACCTCCTAGACCTTATCTGTGCACTGCCAATTTCCTTCCCCTACACCAAGAATTCTATTTTTTGCCAACCTGTCCTGGCTGTGGCCCCTTTCTCAGAGGAGGTGCCAGTTCCCTTCCTATTACAGATCATCATCCTGTTGTACATGGGTCACTAGCTTGTGCACTGATCTCACACTGGCCATGTGTCCTTTCTATTTCCTGGAGATTTAGCTTCTGCCCCTATTTAATGGTTTGTTTCTTCCAGCCTCACATATCTTTGAAGCCTACTTACCCCAATAACCCCTCAAAATAAATACCACCCAGCCCATATGACCAAATCAGCTCCATTTGTCCAAGGCTTTCCTAAGCTCTGGAAGTCCTGAGTTCTGGAAATCTCTCAAAGTCTCAAGCAAGCCAGGACACTGGTCACCCCATCCCCAGACTCTTCCTTATTGCCCACCCAACTCATCATAGCCAAGCTTCTAAAATAATTTCTAATGATTCTTATCCGATGGTAAAAAAATACTCAATCATTTTGAGAAGCTTAGAAAACACAGAATAGAGAAGAAATAAAATACATCCATTTTGAGCATGATTTTTGTGTTTTTCCTTCCCAGCTCCATCTAATACATGTTGCACATATGCATATATTACAGTATATTCTTAGACTGGCATTTTACTGAATGTAGATGAATTTTAACCACCTCTAAAGAACTCTCATTCCCAGTGAGAGTCCCCACGCACCCATACAACTTGGTATCTTGGAAGCATGGACTGCATTTGTTTCCCTTCTCACTGCCCAGTCATTTCTTTGCAGAGTTGGGGCCTTTGCCTCTCTGTTCTATATCACGTAGACTAATCAGATTGAAATGTTTTGGTCTTATATTTCTTGGCCTCTCTGCATCCCTTTGCATTCCAGACCACTCTCTTCTTAAATTCTCATCTTTAATTTCTGTGGATGCAGAACACCTAAATATGAATCTAGGAGGAGTTCAAGGAACTGAGAAATAATTGGAGCAAATAACTCCTTCTTTGGTTCAAATTCTACTTTCCCCTTGGAGGAAGCTCTTGTGTAATTACTCTCAGAAGACTAGCTCTTTTCTTCTGCCATATGTACACACTTTTTTACACATTGATACCAGAGATGAAAATAGGCAGGTGTACCTGTTCCTGTTACTTTCACTCCCATGGCAGACATAATTAATCAATTGCAGCACCCTTTTTGCTTACTCCCAGAAACAGCTGTAAAGTTTCTTCTAACAGGCCAGCCACAACCAATCAATCTAAAATGTCACTTGATTCCATATTTTTTGCCCCTTTTCAACCAACAGAGCTGGCCTCACGCATGTGATCCTTTTTGTGGAGCTCCATGAGACTATAGCCCCCTTTCCTGCCTTCCTGAATTCCATCCTCTCAGGTCATAAAACATGGCAGGGGTACCTTAGACTCTTATCTTCCTGATCTGCATCATCCATCACCACGTCCCTCTGTGCTGGCCATTCTTGCTACCTTGACCACTCCTCAGGAGGACTCTGTGACAGTTTAGGCCTTCTCTTCTCTCACTTGCTTTCTGAGTGTTCCTTGTGGGCAGCCATTTTCCAGTCCCGGCTCACACACATCCTAATCCATCATCCAGACTTTCTAAGACCCAGATCTGACATGATCACCCGTTGCTTAGAATCCGGTTGGTGGCTCTTCATCACTGACAGGGTCAAGTCCGGTTTCCTTACCTTGAAGCCCAAGGCCCTCCTGGGAAGAGTCCCAGACCTACCTTCCTACTTTGTCTCTCAGACTCCTCTTAAATAGCTCCCAATTGAGCTTCACAGACAATGATCCATTCCAAACACACCAGGGAAGCCAACTGAGGACAGCAAGGTCAAATCCGGCTTTCAGAAAGGCTTTGACCTGGAGGTTTCCTGCTGCCTGAAGGGCTGAGATGTGCTTCTAGTCAAAGGCTAAGCGAAAGCAAGATGGTTCTCCAACTCCTGGAGGCCCTGCCCCCACCCATGGCTCCATTCCTCCAATCTAATCCACCACAAGCTGCAAGAGTATCCTGAGAAGCAGCCTCAATAAAGTCAATGCTTCTCTCAAAATGATTTTCCAAAGTGTTCTTCCTTAGGAGGCCAAGCTAACCAGGAGTGAAGGGTGCTCACCCCATTCCTGCCTGATCTTTGCTAGGAGCTGCGATCATGCCAGAGTTGAGGTGCTTGTGGTCAGAAAGGATTAAAAGCCTCTTGGTGCTTCTTTCCCTTGTGTCGAATTCTCAAGGGCTGGCACTGTTAATGGCTAAACCTCATCCAATGGGCAGCGGTCTGTAAATATTTACTGCATGGACAGTGCTGGATAGGTCTGACTGACCAGCAGAATGGCCTGCAGTCATGAGGGAAATTTCCAGCCTGGGTTCTATACCTGCTTGGCAGCTCTGGGTGACATAACCGCTTTAATCCAGGGTTTCAAGTGTATCCACTCCATAAAGGCGGTGCTCTGTGGCTCACTACCAGGGGCCCAGTGTGGAGTTAGCACAAGGATGAGGGAGGTAACAGGAAGAGAAGCAGAACAAGTATGAGAATAACTCCCAAGGAGGCCACCCCAAGGGTCCTGGTCCACTGAGGTATGGTCCAGCTGGCAGAGGGCAGGAGGCAGGCTGTGATCTTCCTGTGCTTTTGGGTCACTGTGAGCATGTGTCAAAGGCAGAGGACCCTGGGAGACTCTGAGCTTTGGGTAACCTCCTTGGTCCATAAAAGGCAGACCGTGTGGATCTCAGCCATCAGTACCTTTCTTTTGAAGAGTGTTAACCATGGATCAAAGACGCTTCCTGAGGAGGAAAGGGAATCCAAAGTGCTAGGGGTTGAGAGGAAGCGGGTAAAGAAGAAAATGGCTGCAGCCAGACAAAACAGCTGGGTCAAGCTTGCAGGCTTCCCCCAGACCTGGGGAACAGGCGTCCTTCTACAGAAGCTTGGACTGAAAGTGCTGAGCTGCATTCCAGATTCTCTGGCCCCAGGGCAGTGGGACTGGGCCCAGGCATGGATGATGATTTGAGTCAGAAGGGCCAACTCATAGCTGTACATTCACAGACATGTTGCTAAGCCTCTCCGAGATTTAAAGTTGGGCCATGAGCAGCAGCCTCACAGAAATGGTTTCTTATGCATTCATTCACTCCATGAGTCAAGATTTTTTTGTCAAGTGCTTACCATGTGCAGACCAGCAACTGATTCAATTCTTATTTACTGATGCCTACGAAGATATAGATCTAGTTACATATGGAAAACAGCAGTGATGGTCAAGTCAACCGAATCACGTGATCTTGTGAGTTAACATCCTAATGTCCAGGAGATAGGAAATAAACAAAAACAACAAAAAAATAACTGAAAAAGACAAAACAAATGAATCTGAGGTAGGGGCAGGAGATAGGAAGGAAATACAGTAGCTAGCAGTGAGGAAGGCTACTTCAGATGGAGGCAGCAGGAGGGATCTCTGGGGAGGGACCTGTGATCTGAGTCCTGAGTGATGAGAAGGAGCCTATATGTGAAGACCTGCAGAAGGGCAAGTGCAAAGGCTCTGAGATAGGGAAGAGCTAAGCACTTTATAGGAACAGAAAGTAGAGTGAAGGGGCAGAGATGAGTGTGGCAGGGTGAGAGGCTGGGGTTTGATCCTAAGTTCAAATGATAGCAGAGGGGAGTTTTAAGCATAGTTTGATTTCATTTAACTTGCTTTAAAAAAATCACTCCAGCTATTGGGAAGAAGACGGGCTATAGTTCAGCAATGAACATAGCAGGGAGGCAGTTAGAAGGCAGCTACTATAGGCAGCTGTGCTAAGATGGTGCATCTCAGCCAGAGGCCCTGGTGGAGATAGAAAGGTGTGTGTAGGCGCATTTCTCGCTACTAAAGCTTGAAGCAGAGACCCTGTTCATAGCAAGGACTTGGTGAGTGTGGTGATTCTTACTGCCTTTGCCACTACTGGCCAGCATTTATTTATTTAGTCCAGTGTTCCAGACCCTGTGTTATCTAATTTAATCTACACAAACCTGTTAAGAGGTGAAGGTATTACTAGCTCCCCTTGTGAGACAAGGAACTGAGGTCTGCGGAGGTGGAGGGGGGTGCTTTGCTGTAATGACAGAGAGTGCTGGAGACCAGACTCAGCCCAAGGCTGTGTCTTGCTGGCCATGATCTTGGTCACTAGTGTCCACCGCAAGCCAGAACAGTTCCTCCAGTCCAGTGCTCCAGAGTTGAGAGCCGGGCCTTGGGGCATACTGTGCCCTGTAGGGCCCCTTAGGCAGGGGCTGCTGGATTCCTGCGGCTGCCTCTTTGCCTTCCTCTTCCACCTGTCCTGGAATCTCATTAGAAAAGACACCCCTGGGAAAGGGCTTGAGGTCACATTCTAGGCAGGTGCTTCTGTAGGGCAGAGCTGGGGGAGCTGAGGCTGCTTGTCCTCCCTATCAGGAAAGTCCAGGCCAAGGCTCACCCTCTTCCTGTGAGCAGGGGTGATTGGGCCAGATTCTGCAGCAGGGCAGGCCCCTGAGACAGGGAGACAGGTGGGTACTGCTGCAACTACTGGAGTTGGTGGCTAGTAGAATGAGAGCGAAATACCCATTTTCCCTGGCTGTTTAAGGACTGATGAGAGCACACAGGCGATACACTCAGCACAGTGCCTAGGCCACGGTGAGCACCCCATCCTTGATCAGCTCCAGGTCCTATCTGCATACATCCCCTCAGAAGGGGATCTCTGTGACTATTTCTGTGGAAGGAGTTCCCAGGGCCATGGCCATGTTCTCATGAATTGGTAATTTCCTCATTTTAAGAAGGAAGGAAGCCAGGCGTGGTGGTGCACCCTGAGAGGCTGAGGCACAAACGTCACAAATTAGAGACTAGTCTAGATAACTTAGTGACATGACAAGATCTCGTCTGGAAAATACAGTGAAAATTTAAAAAACAAGCTGGGGAGGTACCTCAGTTCAATCCCAGATCCGAAGAGAGGGGAAAAGCACCTTTGCTAAAGCCAAAGATAAAAGGAAAGAGTCTAGAGCCCATAAGAAGAGGGGATTGAGGAGGGTGAGCAGGTGATTGTGGCCCAGCAAAAACAGGGACACTGAGCCATGCAGTCCAAGAAAGCAGGGGAGGCCATGGCTTGGGGGTGCCCATGCTTGGCTCTCACCATCTTGTGTTTGAGTTGCAAGATGGCACCCAGGCTTCTTGGGGTTTGCATTTTCTCAGAAGCTGAGTAGCTTTGTTGGGGAGTAGAATATACACAAAGGCCCAATGCCAACAGCCCTCAGCCCTCCAAGATGGTGCCTGAAATGCACATGACCTCGAAACCTCCCTGGAACTGGAGAATCATTCTGGGGCTAACACACAGCAGTGGGGTAGTTTTCTAAAATTATGGTTAATTGCAGAAATTTCAGTAGAACCTAAAGTTGATCATAAATAAAGGCATAAACTTGGAAAGGCAGCCATCAGCACCACACACCTGCACCCTGTAATATACATGAGCTAATGGCTGTGCAGAAGGCCCTTTGCCAGGGAAGGAAAAAGTACAAATGAATATTTTAGGACTGTGATGGCAGCTGAAGGTTATATTTTATGACTCCAGAGTTGTAAGCATGAAATATGATGCCTTTGTTTAAAGTGTGAGAAAATCTCCAAATGGCATTTACTGAATTTTCAATCAAAACAGGAGGGTGCCCGAGCAAGGATGCCCAAGAGAAGAGTTTCAGAGGTAAGGGTGGCATTTTTAGGATGAACTGGTGGCTCGAGCCAGAGGATCACAAACTCCTGAGTCCGCAGTTTCACTGAAGTTCAGAAGTTGTTGGTCAGAACAGGGAAGTCAGAGAATCAGGATGGTTCAAACACTGCTCTCTAGCAGTGGGTACAGCACAGTCAGGGAGACTATTAACCTGGCTCTAAAGACCCTCCTAGGACCTGACTCAGCCTTTCCTGTTCGACTTTAAGAAAGTCTCTTAACCTCTCTGGGCCTTGGTTTCCTGTCCCATTTATTTGTTTGTCAGCTATTTATTGAATACCTGCTATATACCAAGAAAGTGTGCTAGCAGCTGAGAAAAGAATAGACATGACCCTTGTCCTGGGAGTTTGCTTTCTTAAGTATGTAATAACATCATTGACCACTTAAGTATGGGAAATGATAATTAACGGGAAAACATGTATTACTCTGAAATCATATAGTGGGGGAACTGTTTCCTGGAGGAATTCACACTTCAACTGGGACCTAAAAGCTGAGGAGGGGCCAGGCAGGACTGTGAGGTAGAAAAGAAAGTTTCTGATTGAGATATTACTTTCCAAGAACCTGGAAAGTACTGTTTGTGCCCATTGTTCTAGAGAAGCCGGGAGGTGGCCAGTGTAGCTGCGGATGGTAGGGAGGGAGAGACAAGTGAAGAAGGTCGCCGTAGGTCCTTGTGAACTGCGGGATCTTCCACTGATCCTGAGTGACAGTGAGAGCCATTGAAGGTTCCTACAGAGTGGCATCATCAGGCTTCTATGTGAAGAACAGGTGGACAGGCAGGAGGACTAGGGCCACCTGGAGGCTGGGAGGATGCTTCTGAGCCGCTGCCTGGAACATGCTAAGCCTTCTGTTAAGCCATGGTGTGAAGGCGGGAGACAGTCTGACTGCTCCGAATGGACAGGCTAGGCCGAGGGCCCTGGCTGGGGATGGGCTGCAGGACGAGCTGAGGAAGTCTCTGAGAGCATGAGGACTGGGTCCCTGGTGTGACCCTGTCCAGGCCAGGGGCTCTGAGGAGGACAGGTTTACAGGGAACAGAGCATGAGGCTGGTTCAGTGGGTTGTGTGGAATAGTGCAGCACATCCAGTGGGCTTCTAAGGTGAGAGGGAGGGCTGAGACTGGGGTGCTCCTCTTCCTCCTCAGTCCTGCTTCCCTGGCATCATGAGTCCCTAAGCAGTGTGGACCACAGGCCTGGACAGAGACCCTGACTCATCCTCAGTGGTTCCCAAGCACCCCCTTTGGAGGACTGCTTCTGTAGCCTCTGCTCTGTCCCTGCTGCAGGCTCCCTCTCGCTGGTCTCGTCCTGCTCCCAGGCTGGGCCTCCAGCTACCCCGTCACTGTCCACTGCCAGCAGCAGTCTTCTCCCTGAGGATCCACTCCCTTTTGGTCCCATTGACACCAGGCTGCACCATCTCAAGGTTCCAGGTCTTGAACATGGCCATTTGTTTATTTTCCCATGTAAGTAGGGGGACCAAGTGGCAGAGCCATCCTTCTCTCATGAGCTACTTCTCCTCTGGAGTCCTTGATACTCATACAGCCTCACAATCACCTCTTTGCCCCTCCTTTCTGGCTGCAGACCCTGCCCACCTGTGTTCCTCCCAGTGGCTGCCTTGTGGATTCTTGTTTCTTCTCTCCTGTCACTGATACCACAAGTTCCGCCTGCCACCATCTTTGACTCCCAAACCACACAACCCTACCATCTCTCAGGGACCAAAGTCATCTCCTTAGACAGATCCAGGCTTCAACTCCCTGCTGAAAACCCTCTTCCCCACACCTGCAGTGGCTCCCAGCACCTGAAGTACAGAACCCAGACCCCTTGGCCAGACCAGTAAAACCCTTCCATGCTGACTGCCTTCCCCCATGAACTCTGCCTCTTATGAGCCTCCATAGCAGTAGAGGGCAGGCCCAGATCTCCTGGCCCATGCCCTTAAGGCTACCTTGCCACTTCCTGCCTCCTGTGTCCCAGCCCGTCTTGCATCTCCGTCTGGCACAGTAGTTCCTTTCTCAGCATTCAGATGAGCACCCATTCCTTCACCATGATTTCTGCAATCCCAATATGGTCCAGATTAAGCTATGTGGCTGGGACTGCAGGCTCTTTCCTCTGTGTAGATGAGGCAGCCACAGGAGCGCTGGGAACCAACAGGCCCAGTGCTTGCTGGGAACAATAGTGACAAATCTCTGGTTTGCCAGTTGGCTCCTGTGGCTTATCTCCCGGTAGTGTCCACGGTGAATTTATTTACATCTGAAGGAGACACACTCTGCCTCAGATGTAGACTTCATAGCCTCCTGCCCGAGAGAAGATTCTCTGGATGGAAACACCGTGCAGCTTGATGAAACAAACAGCGCCACTAACGTGGATTTAAAGCCAAGCAAGGCCAATCTGGTCTCCCTTTCCTCCTTCTCCCTCTCTCGGGACCTGGGCACCAGGATTGAGGCAGCAGAGGAGGAAGGGAGTGAGGAGAACTTGACCTCAGCTCCTTGCTTGGGCTTCAAGGCCCTTGCAAGTACAGCTTGTACTCTCCTGCCCCAGGCAGCCCCATCCCTGCTGCATGTTTCCCACCAGAGAGCCCTTAGCACACCACACTCATGGACTCCAGCTGTCTTCTAGCTGGCTCCACAGGAAGGCAGACGGCACTCGGTACAGTGCCTCTGCTGGCCCTGTGTGAAGGATGCAACCTAACCTGAGCCACATCTCACCGTTACCACCCGTCCAAGCACTGTCACCTCTCCCAGGATCCTCTCAGTAGCCTCCATGAGGCATCCTCTGCTCCTGTCCTTGCTGTCTTTGGCCTGCTGTCTGTGTGGCAGCTGGAGGAGTCTGTTACTTTGCCAATGCTCTTGTGCTGTGTTCTGCTTATCTCTTCCCCAGGAGAAGCCCATATCCTCAAGTGTCCTCTGAGGCCCTCCCCTGAGATTACAGCACCACTGACTGTACCCTCTTCCACCCCTAGGCTCTCTGGATGCTCTTCATCCTGCCAGGCCTCTGCATCCAGTCTTCACACTGCTGTTCCAACTATTCAGAATGCTCTTCCTGCAGATAACCACATGCCTCCTTCTCCCTCCTTTGGGAGTTGGCTGCAATGTCCACTTTTCAGTGAGGCCTGCCCTGCCCCGTGGGACATATCCCATCCCCCTCTGCATTTATCGCCATCTCATTTGCCCTAGACATTATTAGCTTATGTTAGAGTTGTCTTTATACCTCAGATCAGAAAACAAGTTTGTGTGTTTTCATGCTATTGTTTTTTTTTTCCTCTAGCCGAGACCCCAGCCCTTAGGACAGTGCTTGACACAGAGCTGGTCCCATTTGTTAAATGAAAGAGTGAATGTCTCAACAAAAACGTCTCCTTTGTGAAGCTTCCCTGCCTCCCATGAGCCATGCCTGACTCTCACACTCCTCTGACCATCTGTGACCTTCTGTGCCCTTGCTGAGTGCCTTTCACCTCTCTGAGAAGCTCTTGAGGGCAGGGAAGAAGTTGAGCTCTTCTGATTGTTGTGCTGGCCCCAGCCCCATGGCGGCTTTGTAACTGGAGGGAACCATTTGCAGGCACCTGCCCTGGGTCTATTCCTGCACACCTGCAATGTTGTGTTTAGAAGCAACTACGTGGTCCTCTGGACCCTGCAAACTGACATCAGTGGGAACAGTTCAAAGCCACTAAATTAAGGTACTTTAATCCCTAGACCAGGTTGCTTCTCTGAATCCAGCTATGGCCTTTGATTTCCCCACTGGCAGCTCCACAGCCCATCTCCTGGCTGCCCTCACTCTACAAGGGCATCTTTTTTGGGGATCCCTCCCAGAACATGGCCCCTTCACCATTCCCAGTGATGGTTTATAGCAGAATCCTGGGAATCACACCTCCCCATTGTGGAGTAAAGCGCCTGTGGATTCTGCTTCCTAAGTCTCCACAAAAGGTCTTTTCTCCTACCCTTGCCAAGGCCTCCTCTCCATCCCATCCCGTATCACCTGGGTGTTGGTGACAACATCCTGTCTAGAGTGTCCTGCTTGCTTCTGTGCCAGTCAGAGTAATCTTTCTAGATCTTATTTCCTCATCAATTTTGATCCTTGAGAAGAAGTGGAAGAAGGGCAATGTGGCTTTCATTGGGCATTTGCTACATGTCTGCCACTGGCATATGCTAGGCACTGTCCCACCCATGGTCCCGTGCAGTTTTCCCAACAACCAGTGGTCCAGAGAAGCACACTGAAGCTTACAACAGCAAATCATCCAGGACACACATGCAGCTGGAAATTGCAGAGCCTAAATTCAAATACAGATCTTCCACACAGTAACATCCATTTTCTTTCTAACAGACCCCCCTGCATCCAGATTTCTTTGGCTTGGCATTCTCTGGCATTTGGCCCTTTCTGCATCTCCATCATCACTGCCTTCGCTCCTCTGGCCCACTGCAGAGATGAGGCATCGAGAGCTGCTCATCTCTGAGATGCCTTGCACTTCATCCTTCTGTGCATCTCACCATTCAGGCTTTCTCTCTCCCAAGATGCCGTTCCCTTTCTTCTTTAGCTACTCAACCTCTGTGCCTCAAAACTGAGCATCTATGTTAAGCTTCCCCAAATAGACTGATGTAAGTGAAGTTACTTGCTGCTTTATTTATACCCTTAATGTGTAGATTTTTCTCAGAGAAGAGTTTTTTGGTTAACAATATAAGTTCTGGAAACCAACGACAGGGCTTAGAATTTCAAAGCCTTCAATCGCGACGAGCCATCATGATTCAGAGAGACTGAATCTCTGAGTCTTGATTTCCTCACTTATAAAATGGGATTTATAGGGTCATAGTAGGGATCAAGTGGAATGTGCAAAGTACTTAGAATAGTACTTAAAGATTAGTTCTCATTCTTGTTATCCCTCTGCCTCTGATACACAGTTGAATGGTGACATTGCTTGTCTCTTTCTAATTCCTGACTTGCATACAGGCCCCCAAGAGGGCAGTCTTAGAAAGCATGGGTGACCTGTAGACATCTCACCCAGCTCATTGTATCAGAGAAAATTTCACACTGATGTCTACAGGATTCCAAAGCCGGTGCTCTTGACTCATGTGTCAGAGCATATTCTTCTGGTTGTCTTTTATGAAGATCAAATCCAAACTGGGATTTAGGTGATAGCAGCAAGACTGCACCAGGTTCTGCTTCAGGGACAAATTAGACAAGATTCCTAGCCTCGGGGTACCCATTGGTGCTCAAAACCCAGAGAGGGAAGGCAGACATGTAGACAGTGCGGGGTGCCATGTCTGTAGTCAACACTCCACTGTGGGAAGGAGCAAGGATCAGAGAGCAGGTACTCCAAGCTTGAAGGACAAAGTGTCACCAAGCCACTGAAGAGGATTTGAGTACAGAGGCATCAGGAGAGTTGCTCTAGACAAATGCATCCTAGACAGAGGGACAGGGCAGGCCAAGGACAGGAGATCTGATTACACACAGCACTGAGGCATAGCTGGCCTGGGGACAGGGCTAGAGGAAAGATTACCCAGGCCAGGAATGCCCTTTGAGTTTTGTCTCAAATAGTTGTGTTGAATTTTTGTTTTGTTGTTATCACATCTGAGCCTTTACTAAGGTCCAATGGGAGGAAACATTCTATTTACCTAAATTTTAACCATGAAAATCAACCTAACAATTGGTTTCTCCTCTTTGCTGGTCATCGCAAAGCAGGATGGTATAGTAAGACAGAGATCAAATACTGCCTCTGCCATTCGTTGACTGTGTGACCTGGGTCAGGTGTCTTAACTTCCCTGTGCCCTATCTTTCTTTATCTGTTAAATGAGAACAGTAGCCAGACATGATGTTGCGCACCTATAATCCCAGCACTTGGGAGACTCAGGCAGAAGGATTGCAAATTTAAGGTCAGTCTAGGATACATGCTAGACACCCCCTCACCCCAATAGTGAGAACAATATTCTCTGAAACTCTCAGAATGGTACATGGCACATGGTAAGGGCTTTGGAAATGTTTGGTATCATTTTTCCTCAGCCAGTTGAGACCAAGACCTTGTGCAGATTGTCCGTGTATCGTGTTACAGGGTCCTTTCTGCTTGTCATGGCTGAAGGCCACCACGCCAGAGCCTGGGAACCACCATACTCACTTGAGCCTGTTGTCTCTGTGCCCACAGCGGACGATGCCTGTGGCGGGACCCTGAGGGGCCAGAGTGGTATCATCGCCAGCCCCCACTTCCCCTCGGAGTACCACAACAATGCTGACTGCACGTGGACCATCCTGGCTGAGCTGGGAGACACCATTGCCCTGGTCTTTATTGACTTCCAGCTGGAAGATGGTTATGACTTTCTGGAAGTCACAGGGACTGAAGGCTCCTCACTGTGGTAAGTACACTGCCAGGCCTCCTCTCTCTCTCCCCTATTCCCTTCCCCTGCAGCTGTGAATTCCTGCAATGCACTCAGTGTTCTTGTGCCCTGGACATGCAGAGGGGGACCTCTTTGCCTCTTCCTGCTCCCTATTGTTAGAGTCCTTGCGTCTCATCACAATGAGAGATCATTGCATGTTTTCAAAGCTGGGGTAAAATTTTACTGTAATTTTGATATCTGACATGATGTATGTTCTTGCTGACGATTTCATGTGGACTTTGGTTGACTGCTTATGTTAACACTGAAAGTGTTTTGGTCTCAGGACGTGGGCAGGATCTCAGTGAAACTAGTTGAGCTCTATTTCTGGAAGGGAAAAGCCCCCCTCTGAGACCTTGAGACATCGATCAGCAAGGTACAGTGTCTTGATGTGCGCATGGAGGTGACAAGCCTCCAAGTTAGCTTTGCCAAAGAGTGCAGCACTGCTGTGGTGTGTTCCAGAGACATTCTCAGAAGACTTTGAAACCTTCCTTCATTTCTTGGTGTCTCTCAGGTGTGGGCTCGTGGGGCGTGCCTGAGCTGAGGCGGGCTTAAGGAGGTATATAGCTGCCTGTTGGATGACAGAACTTAATGTGATGGTATGGCATTTAGAATGCTCTTTTGTGTTCTTGCTGTAGTCATGTCCTCAAGATGAGGACACCCAGGGAAGATGTGACCAGCTGTGTCTCACACACACACACACACACACACACACACACACACGCAATTGTGAGGCCCTCACTGCTGTGTACTGACAGGCAGAGGCAAGACTCAAGGCAAAAGCTAGAGAGCACCTGAGCTGTCACCGAGGAGTCTGGGAGAAGCCCAATGTGGGTGACTGCAAGAGTCAGAGAGGACAGTGTCTAGGAAAGACAGAGACATGGAAGTTGATGGGGGAAGGCAGCAGAGAGACATACTGGTTGCATCCCTCCTAACTAGCAGGTCTGTGACAGTAGAAAGATCAGTTGATAAGAACTCAGTCCTTGGAGGAGTTCTTCATCTCTGGATTGAGAAAAGCAAGCAAACCTGTGATAGTAGCCAACTGTGGTAACACAATGTAGGAAGGGCTTCCTCCCAAAACAGATTTGGGTTTGGGAGCAGTGTAACCAGGAGGACGCTTGTCCTGGTGTAGCACTGTGCTGAATTTGTTCAAGTTATTTCCTACCTGGATGCTAGAGAGAATGGATGTTGAGAGAATTGGATATGAGCTGAACTTAGATGCTAATGGAGACTGATGTTCTATAAACTTGTCTTGGAGCAATTTTGGCAACTGTAAGTGAGGGGTCCCAGAAACTGAAATCCCCATGGAAGGCCTAGCCAAATACTGAGACCCTACCTCTTTTTATAAAATGCCCTTTTTTCTGATTTTAATTAGAGCACATCTATTCCTTGTAGAAAATGTGTACACACAATAGTAGAAGGGAAGAAATAACAATTATTTGCTATACTCCCCTTTGGTCTTTTATGCTTGGCCTCTGTATTAGTCAGCTTTCCTGACACTGAGACATAATACTTAACATATATTACTTAAAGGAGGAGAAGTTTAATTTGGCTCATGGTTTCAAGAGATTCAGTCCATGGTTAGCAGACTCCAAGGCAGAAATGTCATGGCTGAAGGGCACTAGGGAGCAAAGTTCTTTGGTGTGTGGCAGCCCAGAAACAAAGCAGTGGAATTAGAGCTGACAGTAAAGGACCAGAGGCCAGCTATAGTAGAGAAGACCACACCTCCGTGACCCATTTGGTTACCCAGGAGCATGCTTTATCAATGCCCTGCATTTCTTAATACATTGAAGTTGGCATATCAGGAGTCACAGCCTAGATCAAACTAGTTATTTATATATAACATTTATATATTTGATGCTAGGATCTTTATATATCTGCAGTCATGTATTTTTAACTAAGCATGATATGAAAATGTTTCCTATATCATTACAGATACCTCCAAACTAGTAAAGGTGTAATAAGAATATCATTACTAAGGATTTACTACCAGTAGTTACCAAGCTAAGTTCTAAGCTCTTGACAGCTATAATTTCATTTTATCTCCATATAAACTCTATGAAGTAGGTAGTACAATTTCTCTCCTTTACAGATGAGGAAAATAAGGTCCAGAGACGTTATGCCACTTGCTTGAGGTATTACAGCTAGTAAAAAACAGATCTGGGATTCCACACCAGGTTACAGTTGCCACACACTGAAGAACTTTGCTTAGAGTCTACTAACCATGGACTGAGTCTCTTGTCTTCTTAGCCAGGACAGCCCAATGCAACACCCAACACCCATGGTGGTTTTTATGTTTGTGATGTTCCTCGTAAAACTGTGGCACAGGTTGCTCTCCAGGTATTTTGTTAGACTGTTCCCAAGTTTTTGCTTCTGTAAACAGACACCAAGATGGATATCCTTACCAATCCCCTCTCTTCCAGCCTCCAGGCCTGTTTGACTCACTTGTTTATCCGTAGGCCAAATGGTCTCCTACAGTGTCTGCCCCCCAAGGTGTGAATCTCCACATTGTCCAAAATTCTGGACTGAAACAAATCTGAAACAGTACTCCTTTTCCTAGTAAGTCACTCAGTGGGGAAGGAATTAAGCCGAAGAAATCATTAGGGGTGTCATTCAGAACTCTTTGCTATAAGATTAAATTATAATTATTTACAGGGCTGGTGTCACCATTGCCAGGCAGGATGTATTTGTTGTTCTAATTTATACTTGAATAGCAATTATGGGTAAACAAACGTGGAGGCCTGGGATGGATGTGTGGAAGAATCAGTCTCTCCCTTACCCCTGTCCTTTATGGATCCCTGGATTCCTGTGAAAATCTGATACTGCTGGTTTATGAGTATATACTGCTTTTATTAGCGCACATTAAGATTTCAGGCTGTTCTCTTGAGTTCTGTGCCAAGACATAGGAAGACAACAGATCCTGTTAGGAAAGATGAATCTGAACAACCAAGCATTCTTTTATGTGTCAAGAAAATAGGGGCCCTTTGAGAAGAGAAAATCTGCCACCTCCTTACCCAGGCAGCAGGTCTCTCACTGATGCAGAAAAGAAGGAGGCATGCAAGGTCCCTAACTTAGTGTCCACACTCTTCTTCCCCAAGTGGGAAAACCACAGGACAGATTTAATTATGGTCTCAGTTGTTTGGGTTTCACGAACTCATAAAAGAATGGTGGAAATATTATTGACAATTTTTTATTTTGCCAAGTATGGCTATTAGAAGAAGAGCTCCCCAACTCCTCAGCACATTATTTCATAAAATAAAGGGCCACTCACAGCCAAAATTATGGCCATAAATAATCACTTGGTAACCCTGTGCTGATATCATGAGCGATGAGGTGGGATGGGACCACATAAACAGCAGTGTGCACGTTACCAGATCCCAAGGATCCAGGGACTGACATCCATTGGTGGACTTGTCCATGCTGTGCTGCTGATCCACAAGGGGTTTCAGGAGTCCAACAGTGCACATTCTGGGTAAGAAGAGGCTGTCATTGTGATGAGCACTGAGCCTGGCAGCCCTGACATGTTCAGAAAATCTCTCATAGCTTAGACCTTTTCTCTCTAAGTGAATTGCTTTTGGGGTGAGAAATTGACCACGAGCAAAAGCTAGATTTGAAAGGACTGAAGTTGCAATCCAAGGAGTAGATTTGGCATTGTTCCCTGAGAACATACATACATACAAGTGCACACTCGTGCACACAGCCAAATCACTTCTGACGCACTGTGGCAAGTCAATGGCATAGATTCGTCACCAAGTCAATTCTATACCCCTTGCACACATACTTTTATCTCTAGTTCACTAAACTGAATTTAGGAGCCAGATTTTCTCCCACCAACACTTCTGGAATGGGGAGCCGCGTCTTCTTTTGTTTTGCTCTCACTCAACCAGTTGTCTCTGGCCATTACAGAAGCCCACACCTTCCCAACTAACTAGAGGAGGAAGATGCTCTCCCCATAGCTAAAGCTCATCGAATGGGTGAATTCAGACGACCCCTTTAATTTCTGGGGACCTGGATCCCTGGAGAATATCAGAATCATGGTAAAATACATAAAGTGATTGCAGAGTTGGTCTCTTCATTGGTGGAGGAAAATCAGTGGAGTAAAGAAATAAAAGCTGCTGAGAAGCCAGTAGTCCTGACCCTCTTGCTTTTGTTCCTTGTTTGACTCTTTTGAGAATCTTCCTATAGGCTAAAGACAGGAGAGAAAGCTGATCACTGCACACACACACACACACACACACACACACACACCTGCCAAGCATATGGAGGAGGTCAGTGCAACTCCTTTGGGGTCAGGTGTGGTGCAGCCTGCATCCAAATGAGGAAGAAGCAGGTTTGGGGGTCAGATGAAACTGACCTCAAACCTCAGCCCTGCCTCTTACTATAACTGTGTCAACCTAGGATGGTCACTGATGTTGCTGAGCCTCAGTTTCTACATCTAAAACTGGGACTCATCATACAGTACACCCAGGACATTGAGAGGGCTGGAGATGTCAGCTGCTGCCTGGCTCATCATAGGCGTAAGATTACTGGGGTGAGGCCCAGAGTCCAGAGCTCATTCTTTGAGGGGGAAAGGGTAAAATGAAGCACCTCCAGAAATTCAAGTCCCTGGGAGTCCCTTTCTACACAATGCCATCAAGCACATCCTTCAAGCATTTCAGGCCAGTGCCATCTCCCTGGCAGAAAAGTACAGCCGATCAGCCTTGATTGACCCAGCCCCTAAAAGAGTTGCCTAGAAATCCAGGTGAGGTTGACTGAGGAGGAGTCCCTGAGTCAGGTTGTAGGATGCCCTTGTTGAAATTGTCTTTCTAGAGCTGACACTGTAGCATCATTTTTCTCCAGCCCAACCCAGACTGGCCAGTGAACTGCTTTGTTAGAGGACTAGAAGGAGAGTCCAGTAATTCTGCTACCACCGATCGCTCTGTGCAGGTCCAGGGACAGAGGTTTCTATAATGGGCTTGAGGAACCTACAAAGTAGAAGGAGAGGGACAGAGAGTGTGGAGAAGGCATTCAAAGGGGATGTCTTTCTGAGACAAAGAAGGGATAGTGTATTTGCTGGGGGCCATTAGCCTTTTAGTTTGAGGGTCCTATTGGGCCTTCTTCCTAGAGCAAGGAAGATAGGCAAAGCCACAGCTTGACCTACACTCAAAACTGAAGCCACACTGCTTCTGGTGGCCAGTGGAAATGCCAGTTACAGGATGTGTGCGGTGGGGGATCACAAATTTCCTTCCCATGTGTAGGCCTTATTTTTGGGTTGTGAGTCTATGTCAGCTTTTGCAGGTGATTCCGAGCCTCTGTCTTATCCCTTTCATTGTACTTTGACCTTCCTTTTTCTTCCTTCCTTCCTTCCTTCCTTCCTTCCTTCCTTCCTTCCTTCCTTCCTTCCATTGTTCCTCTACCTTTATGCAGTACTAGCAATTGAACCCAGAGCCTTTGGACTGAGCTATGTCTCTGGCCCTTTAAAAAAAAAATTTTTTTTTTTTTGTGAGATGGGTTTGCTCCAAATTGCTGAATAGTCCAAGCTTATGTAAATTTTGGGTTCTCCTACCTCAGCCTTCCAGAGAGCTGGGATTGCAGGTTTGTGCACACCTACTATTTCCTTCCTACTTGTTTCATTCAGATCATTTAGGGTCCACCTGCTTGTTCTCTCCCACCCCCACCAGGCCCAGTCCCCTCAGACCTGTATGTGACAAACTTTCCTCCTCCAAATGTTGAAAGCAGAAGAGCGGAGAGCTTACTTAGGACTCCAGGCTAGGACATTCTCCCAGGGCAAGAGACCAAGGCTCCTAGGAAGAGGCTGCCTCTCATTAGGCCTCAGAGTGAGGACCTTTTTATGCAGATGAGGCAAAGGGGAGGCATTCTCCTGGAGATACTGCCTGGTCCTCCTAGCCAGACTGCAGCATTTCCTGGTCCTTGGGACGTGGTCCCAAGAATTCTCTAGGGAGGTTGCTCCCCACTGTACACACACATCCAAGGGGAGGCTTTTGTGGCCACGTCTGACCTCAGCAGCCTCCCCTCTCCAAAAAAAGTGGAGAAAGTGCATTATATCTGTCTGAGTTCCCTAGCACTTTTTGGAAAGATTTCCTTGTAAGGCAGGCTCCACCTCTCCAAATCCACCAGTCCCTTCTTGGGATTCTCCATGGATTCCCTCATCTCACCCCTCCTTTTCCTTCTTAAGAGCCTTAAGGGATTTCTTTTTCACTTTGTTCCCCCACTTTTGTTTGCTTTTGGTTTTGTAGGTGGAGATACAAAAGCTCCCATCTACTCTACATGTATTTAGTTTGAAAATCTCACTGAAAACACTCTCTTTTTGAAGAGTTTTAATTATTAGGCATTTTACACATGGAATATAAGCCAACCAGAGCCATTTGATCTGAGTGCCTTTTAACTAGATATTTCATTCAGGAGCCCTTAGATGCAGATAGAGTTAGAATGAGCCTAGCATGCCAGTGGGATCAGGGAATAATAACTATTCACTTATTTATTCATTCACGTGTACTTTATCACACCATTGGTTTACATTATTTGTGTTTCCTTTAACTTTCCTCTATTAATTTTCCATAATCATTTATTGAGACCCATCTATGTACCAGGCTTTCCTAGATGGTAGGGAAATAAAGATCTAGACTGGGTGTCTAAGGAATTACTTATTCATTTCACCAATATTTGTGCAATAGCCATGCACTGTGCTAGACCCCAGAGCTCACAGTCAGAGCCAAGAGGCAGAATATTATTAAATATTTTATAATATTATGTTAGGTACATTTCTAAGATGTATAAAGAATCCCCAGGGACTGAAAAGAGAAATGTAATAGCCAGTTTTCTTTCAGTTCAATAAATAGAAACCCACCTCCAGATGAATAGAACTACAAAGGGAATGTGTTAGCTTCTGCAACTAAAATGTCCAAGAAAAGGCTTCAGGCACTGCTGGATCAAGGTATGAAAATAATGTTGTTCCATCTCCCAAGGCTTTGCTGTCTTATGGGTTAGCTTTATTCTCCAACATGTTTTCCCTATGAACTAACAAAGGTGACCTACTTCATGTCCCTGTAGCCTACCTGACTTAGCAATCCCAGGAGAAAGGATGCATCTTTCCTGGCAGTTCCTGCAAAAGCCCTCAGCTAAATCTGGTTTGGACCAGACTCAGTCATGTTCTCACCCCTTAACATCCCAAAGCCAGAAGGTATTCTCATTGGTGAGACCCATCGGTCAGACACTCCTGCTGGGAGTGGAATATGGGTGGTCCAAGAAAATGAAACTCAGATAAATGCATCCCCCAGGGTTTGAGTTGAACTGAATTTGATTTTGCCACAGCATGGTGGAAAGAGCCCCAGTGCACTTGGGGCACTGCAAGTTCAGATAAGGAGGGCAAAGGTGGAAGGCAGGAGAGGAGGCCTCAAAGACTACTGGGGCAGTGTGCCATGGGGAGCCCTGCCCCATATTCACACCCAGGGAAGGTTCTGTAGGCTGTGGGAAGCCACTGCGGGTTTTTAAACAAAGATTTAAGATAACCACTCTGCATTTTCATAAGGACAGACCTGAAGACCCAGAAATCAGCTATGTTAGTCAGCTTGTCATCCCTGTGACAAAATAACTGAGCAAAACAACTACTAGGAGGAAAAGTTTATTTTAGCTCACAGCTTCAGAAGTTTTGGTCCTTCACAGCTAGTTCCATTGTGGTGGGCCTGAGATGCACCGTATTTTCATGGCAGAAGGGTATGGTAGAGCCCGGGTGCTCACGTCATGGCAGCTAGGAAGCAGAGAGAACAAGAGCATGAGAAGAGTTATACCCTTCAGAGGCATGGCCCCAGCGATCTCCTTCCAATAACCCAAGCCCTACCTCTTCATCACCATTCAGCCATGAACTCATCAGTCAGTGACTTAGCCCATTGATGAGGTCAGCATCCTGACCACAAGCCATTCACCTCTTTAGACATGTCTTGATCCCGTCAAGTTGTCAATCAAAATTAATCATCACATCAGCTGAGACATGTTTTTTGTGATCACTGAGGAAAAAAATGATCTAGCCACGAGCTATGGCAGATGTGGAGGGATAAAGAGGAGGAAACGCAGCCCAGCTGCAAGAATCAGCTGAGTCTAAGGGGTTCACAGGAAGGCAGGGAAGCAGTATGGGGTCATGTCCACATTTCAGCCTGAGTGACGGTGGTGGGCCATTTACTGGGCAGAGGAACACAGGGGAAGGAGTAAACTGGGGCCAGCTGCAGGAGGGAGAAGGGGTGAGGACTTGCCTCTCCAGCACATAACAGGCAGTGATAGAAGAGTCAAGTTCACAGCAGGGAAGGAAATGGGGTTGGTCTCCTGCACTCTCCATGGATGCCCTTCGTCAGTGCTGCTCAGCCTTGGGATAACTGGCAAGAGTGGTTGGTGAGTTCCATTGCCATCCTGCCAAGTTTGGAGATCCACATGACCTCAAGGAGCCATCCTTGTGATGAATGCCAGTTCATCTTCATCAGCGATGTCTTCCTTCATCATCTTCACTGCCACTTTACTGACTCTGTCTTTAGGACTAGCATCTTTTTATCACAGTTCATTCATCCAGACAAACTACTTGGGCCTTTCTGTCATCTGACTTTTAACCTGGCCCTGGGAATACAGTGCTCTGTGTGGAACTTACTATTTGCTGAGATGGGGAGGGCGACTGACTCTAACCAAATAATCACAAAATAAACATAAAATACATCTATGATGTGCCATAAAGGATGAATAAGCCTGGGAATAATAACAGAAATCCTATTATAAAATAGAGGGGCCCAGGGAGAACTCACTGCAGCAACAGGACTGAAGCTGAGATCTGTCTGCTCAGAAGCAGCCCTGTGGGAGAAACTTGAAGAGCAACATGCCAGGGAGCAAAGGGTGAAGGGCCATTTTCATCATGCCCTATCTGCCCATGAACTTCGTACTTGCAAATGGCATAGGCCTGGTATTTATTTGCTAGAGTTTCATTCTTTGTGAATGTCAGGAGCAAGGCACAGTCAAGGTCTCACGCTGGCTAGATATTCAAACACTGGCTTCACCTCACCTGACTGAGGTGTTGAGCCCATCTCGGTTGGGGGGCTGGAGAGTGAGTGGACCTCTTCCAGTTGAGATTCAGAATTCTCTGCCTTCCAGGGGTGCATGATGCCTTTTTCTCCCTTTCCTTGCCTGCCACATCATGATGCTTTAAGCCATACCAAGAAATTGTTCTCTTCTGATGGAGCCCATGAAATTGCATCTGTTGTATCCATCAGGAGCCAGGCCATAAATAACCAGCCCTTTAAAACCTCATCTCCTCTATCTCTTGGAGTTGGAAATAGTATTACAAGCCCAGCGGCTGAGCAGCAGGAAAGGATTAGTACCCTAGCATGCTACTGGCACAAACACACCTGCAGGGGTAAGGGCTGGGGCTCCTGCACTCTCCACGGAATAGCAGCTTGATTTCCTTTCTTCTGTAGGTGAGAACTTGTTCTCAGAAAGAGAACAAAAGCCAGAGCTAGGAGGAGCAGGAAGCAAGCCATGCCGCCTTGCATGGGCACAGAGGTGGCACTGCTAAAGCTTGGGGCTTGGCAGTCTGTGTGTGGCAAGCAGAGGCTGACCTGCCCCCTGTGGGTCCAACTGCCTGCAACAGGTTTGTACTAAGTATGGCGTCTGTGAGGAGTCCTGTGCCAAGACTGTGAAGGGCAGCAGTCAACAAGATGCTGTCCTCGACCTCTCCAGAGGAGCTGCCAGCTGCCTGATGGCACAGCAAAGACAGATGGAAGGAGCTGTTCTGGGCCCTTCCAGGGCCCCTCATTCTGGCAAGCCCTGCCTTCCAGAATGCTGTTGATTCACTCAGAGTGCTCAAGGTCTCTGTTTCCTCACTTAGCCATGAATGTTTGCCACTCGCTCTTGGCTTAGCCTACCTAGGATGTGACTTAGGTTATGCTCCGCTATTGCGCTCAGATTCCAAGGACTGGTCTAAGTCCTTGGCTCTCTCCTTGAGCCTAGACCTTTTTTTAATCCCAACTTCCTCATCATCAGTCATCAGTGTGTGTGTGTGTATGTAGGGGTGGTATGTGAGAGCTTCACACAGAAAATCTGTCTGATAAAATAGCAAAATGATTCCAGGGAACTGAATGGTTTGGGTCATTTGGGAAGGGAAGGGTGGTCTAAGCAAGCTGAGGAGGCTTCAGGAGGGCACAGGTAGGCCTCTTGTGTCTCTGGGCCTTTCACTTCCACACTTTCCAAAGAGTGGTCTACACCAGCATGGTTTACGTGGTGCTTCATTTCTTTTCCTCCCATCCACTCTTCACCTACTTCACCCTTCCTCCTCTTCCCTCGTTCTTTCCCCAAAACCATTTTATTTTATTGTCATCATCAGAGAACACCCCAACCCACCCCACTCCAATGTTAATGCTTAAAGTTAACAACACCAGAAGATATTTTAAAATCTTTTTGGACACTTTGACAGTACTTTATACTGGTTAATTTCTTCTGCCAGAGAGTTTCTGTCTCCACTTTCACACTCCTCTTTCTGATTCTCCTTAGACCTCCCTGGTCATTCCTCCCTCTGTTTCCTCCTTTGATGTCCCCTAAGGAGGTTTTCTTCCTTCCTGCTCTATTCACTCTATGATTCTCCCTGGACATTCTTTCTTTCAGACACTACCTATTTGTTTTGATTGCCAAATCTGGCTCCCAAGCCTAGTATGCCCACCATCCATCAAACAATAAAGCTAAGTACCTGTGGACATGTCCACCTTGAGGGATCAGCAATACCTCCAATTCAGCATATTCCAACTTGTTCATAATTGACACCTAAAATAACCAAAGTTTGTTTCCATCCTTAGTTCATGACCATAAGGTTACTCAAAAATCTAGGAATCATCCCTATTTAATAATCCCTGTCTCACCAGCCACATTTAATTAGTTGTTAAATTCAACCAATGCACCACCTACAACATGTCTTTCCATCCCTGCTGCCACTCCCTGAATTCACCCCATCACCATTTCTTTGTTAGTTCTGATAGCCTCCTTACCGATCTCCCAGCATCTTGGCACTCCCCAATTCTTCCTCCCCACTGCGACCAGGATGGCTTAATTAAAATGCAGTTCTGACATGCTAAGCCCCAGGCAAAGGCTTTCAATCATCTTTTGTTGTCTAACAAAATAAACACTCTCAATAGGGTATATAAGACCCTTCTGATCCAACCCTTGCCTACCCCCCCAGCCTTATCCCTAGCCACTACTTTCTCTGAATTTTACTAGCCCTACAACTCAGTGGCATAACACCATAAAGAAATTTCTTGCTTATGTTATTTATGTGTCTCTCATGCGCCGCTGAGGGTAGCTCTGGTCCACAGAGTCACGCAGGTGGGAATCCAGGCTTGAGGGGGTTCCAGCATCTGGTAGCTGTACCATCTGGAATATGTTACCATCTCCAGTGCCATGGCAGGAAAAGTAAGTGGAGAATCCAACATGACTTTTTTACACTAGCCCAAAGTGTAAACTCATATTTTACTGGTCAGAAATTGTCATGTGGTCCAGACTAGCTCCCAGAATGCCAGGAAATGTGGGTGAACAGATGAAATGCTTGGCGAGCCAACCCCTCTGCCACATCAGGTGTTTCAGCAGAAAAGATGTCCAGGTTCCCACCAAAGGCTCACCTCTCTCCTCCTATGCTCCAGACTTGACTTCCCAGACTGAATCCATCTTTTCTTTCTTGCATTGCTTATATTTACCCCATCTTTTGAGTACTCCCAATAGTAGAGCGACAAGTTCTAATTTTACCATTTAAATGAAAGCAAAAACAATACCTACCCAAACTCCATTACTCGACCCTATTTACCCACCTCCAATTGTTCGTCCACCTACCTAGTGCTAAGACAATCCTCTTTCTTAAGTTCTTACCACTATACCTGCCCTTGCAAAGATTGCTAGTGACTTCTAGGTAGCCCAATCCAGTGTCACCTCTCCATCCTCATGTGACTTGTCTTCTTAGCAATAGACATTGGTCATCTGTCGTTGAACTATTTTTTTCTGTTGACTGCCATAAAACCATCTGGGTACCTCCCGTACCCATTCCTTCTGAGGCTCCGATGCTGTCTCCTCCACTGTTTACCTTTTAAATTGCGTCCAACTTTTTAAATTGCCCAAGTGGTCCCGAACCCCAACTCTTCTCCATTCACCCCTCTTTCTCAGTTTCCTCAGCCAATAGCAGGTTGGTTTTCAATATCACCATGATACCCAATTTAAATTTTCAATCCTGACATTCTAGGCTCCATGTATATTAACAAGAATCTCAAAGCAGTCTTTTTTTTTTCAAATGTAAAATATATATATATATATAGTGTACAAGTTACCACTTTAATTAGTTTAGATGTAAATGAATTTAGTGGCGTTAAATACATTGGTTACTTGCTGGTTGATAATGCCACTATACATTTCTAGCAGTTTTTCTACCATCCCAAACTGAAATTCTATATTATTAAATAACAACCCACCACCCCCAGGTAGCCACCATTTCACTTTCTGTCACTTTCTATCCATGAGCCTGCCTACCCTAGGTGCCTCACATCATTGGGATCATGCAGTATTTGCCCTTCTGTGTATGGCTTATTTCTTTTTAATGGACGATTTTCTGGGAGCACCCATACTCAGAATTCCATTTCTTTTAAGGGTAGGTAGCATTCTGTATCTTTGTTTGACACTTCGTTTATCCATTTGTATATTGATAGTCATTTGGTTATTTTAATTAAGTTCAAACTTCTCCCCTCCCACCTGTAATCCGCGCCTCTCCCATTCTTCCCCATCCACCTACCCCCAAGAGGAAACTGCCTTTTCCCATTCCTTGCCATCAGCGTCTTTGGGTTACACAGTGTTCTACCTCCCTATTTTTAGCCCTTTTTCTAATCCATTTTTCATATAGCAATAAGGGTGACATGTTTGTCAACCAAATCATGTCTCTCCTACTCAAGCTTCCCGTCACATTCCAATAATACCCAGGATAAGATTCCATGTTGCCTAACCTCTGCCTTCCCTCCTGTCCCTCACTGGTGTCCATCACCACACCCCTGCTGAACTTGCCTTCAGCCTATCCTTTGAGGAGCTAAGCAGGGTCTCTTCTTGGGCCTCTGCCTCAGAGTCTTCAAATTCTCTTTGTTTGAAGTTGAAAGAAAGAAGAGAACCTGTCTTTTTTGAAATGTAGAATTCAATTTAAATTTCTTCTCCCCAGAAAGGCTTTCCCTGTCCATGGAATCTACAGTAGCCCTTCACCCCCTATCATAGCATCTTGTTTCATTTTAGGTATTTATCAAAACCTGATATTTTCTTGTTTTCTTGAGAATTTGTTATTTTTTTCCCCCATCATTGCCTGCAGGACTATAAAAATCCCCAAGTGCAGGACTTGGCACTTAGTAGGTGCCCAGGGTGAGTCTGTTTGGAAGACAGACCTGCTTGGTACCAACGCCTGTGGCTAATTGCAAAGGTTAAAGCGGAGCCTTTCCACCAAGTATTTTAAGTAATAACCTTCCTGGGGGACATTTGCAAATTAGCACTGACTCTTGCTGATTACTCCTCCTAAACTCGGTCTGATTAATAATTAATCAGCAAACTGCGTGGCCAGAGAAGGCTGATCAGTGCTAGAAAAGATCTTAAATAATGCAAGTCACTTGGCCAGTCTTTAAAAAGAGAAAAAGACTCAGCAGTCGACAGAACTGGAGAAGTTTGATTACAACGTGAGTGAGAGAGAGGTTTCTCGGTTATTTGTTTTTCCTTTTTGTCTTTTTACCTCTTTTTTCACTAAGAAATAATTAGGCTCTGACTCGCAACCTCATAGAGGCTAGCATAAAAATAGAAATGTGGTAAATATCATTTGCTTTTTCATTCCTTGTCTTCAAAAGGGTTTTGTTCTGGGAGGCAGAGGTTAAAATTAGCCAGTTTGCTAAGCAAATACCTGTCTGGCACCTGATGTCAATTTCTGCAGCCAGTGGTTTCAGATCTTCCCCCACTTCCTCTCAACCTGAGTCCTGCACACTGAGCCTGGCAATAAGCAGGGGAGAGATTTGATGGGCATGGCTTGCTCCACCCACCCGATGGTTGGGGTGGAATTCATTTGCCAGCAGCCTCACCCAACAAGACTCCTTATAGTGCTCTATGCCTTCTGCCTGAAAACCCCAGGGAGACAAGAGAAAAGGCAATCAGAGGGAGATGAACGGACTTCTCACTGTCAGGAGTGAACTTGTGACTGCTGGGGACTCCTTTTAATTCTCAATCTGCAGCCTCCAGTGCTGCATGTGGTTCCATCTTTGCTCTCTAGATTGCTCTTCTGGTCATTAGAAATGTGTATAAGGAGAGCCTCAGAGTCTGCTGACATGCTGATCTCTGGGCCAGGAAAAAGGTGCAGGAAAAAAGGATGCAGTATGATCTGTGCAACCCCAATAGCTGTTGTAACCATCAGGGTGTCAAAGTGACATCCCAGACGAACAATATCTAAAGCTCTCTGTGAGATCTCAGTGTGCCCTACGGGGAAGAACAACGAACCGATGGAGCCGGAAGGACTTTAGGGAACAGATCAGTAGGGGCATCAAGGAGTGAAGCAGCAAACTGGACATCTGCCTGGTACATGACAGCGGGGTGTAGGGAGATGTGGTAGACACGTCAGTTTCCAAAAAGCCTGAAGTTTCTATTTGGTCTCTGTCATACCCCTATTTTAAAGATACCTTCTAGAACCTGGCCTGCATCCCTTACATTGTGATGCTAAAACCAACTCCCTGCTCTGAAGATCCCCCTAAAAGAAGTTTCAGAATGCAGATTCCTGAGCTCTCTCCCAACCCATTCAATCCTGCTGAGAACAGCACTTGAATTCAGTACTTTTAACCATTCTTCTGATTGTTCTCAGGCAGAACCACACTTGGTCCAAACAGAAATTTTTCCAGAACAGTAACAGAAGCAGTGGAATTTTACCCATAATAAAATGGTCTGTCTTCTTGCAGAAGGATGCATTATCAGATGTCTTGGCAGGGAAGCTGCCCAGTTATATCTGACTTTCATGCTTGGTCATGGTTTATGTATGGGTTTGAGTGAACATACCTATTATATAAAATGCAACACACTGACTCCTTGTGGATTTGATTAATTTATTTCATAATTCATTTTATCTGCCTTTTCTGTGCCAGTTTCTGTGATAAGCCTACTAATAAAGTCTGGGCTTTCTAGTCTTGATTAAAAGTCTGAGCCTTTTATGGAGCCAGTGAAGTCTAGCTTCAGCTCCTGTCTACTGGTGCAGCCTAGATGAAAGATGACTTCTCTCCAGACCTGAGAGTTTGGGGTATATGACTTTCCATCCCCAGCCCAGGCTCCTACTGCCCTGGCAGAAGACATTTAACCTTTCAGACCTCCTCCCCATGAGGTGGACTCCATAAGCACATAGACTTGGCCCATCATGTCTGAGTCCTTGATGCTCACTGAAAGTTCTGGCTCACACAGGTACAAAGATTTCTGACTGTTTAATAAACACGGCCTGTGAGATCACAGTCTCCACATGACCCTCACAGTCTCATCTCACCACCACTGAAAGAAAAGCATGTGGCCCTGGGCTCACCTTGCTGGTCTCAGAACCCTTTGGCAACAGAGCCACTGTCTAGGTAAATGAACATTATTATTAACTATGGTCCTTGTGGTACATCGGATTTTCAACTTATTCATCCTATATCTTTGCTACTTTGCATCCTTTGATTTGCATCTCTCCATTTCCCAAACCCCCAACTTAGCAATCATTGTTTTATTCTCTGTCACCATATTACATGAGGTTTTTTTTTTTAGGTCCTACATACGAGTGAGATCATGCAATATATTTCTGTATCTGGCTTATGTTGCCAGGAGTAAAGAAGACTGCATAACTATATGCAGATAATGGATAGGCCCATTTAATTTACTATAGAAACCACTTTGATATATATGTGTGTACTGAATCATAAAACAGCATATACATAATAAAATTTACCTTTGGAAATCACCTTTCAGGAAAAGGTAAATATACAAATGTCTATTGATTGCCTCTATGATTGAATTGAGACCATCACATATATTGAATGCTATCACATAGTTTGTTGCATTGAATCTTCACCACTATCTTTGTTTTTTTAAAATTTTATTTTAAAGAGGATAAAATTAAACATAACAAAACAGAACAAAACAGATCATAAGATAACAATGTAAGAGACATAGATTTCAAAGCAAGACAACCAGAGATCTTCACTATCTATCATATAGTCTCTTGTTTTCTTCCAAATAGTTGTCCATATCCTCACACACAATTAATACAAAACAAAATGCAAATTAATACAAAACAAAATAGTATAAAACTGATCAGAACAGGATGATGAGGGCATTTTAGGTCTTTAAGAATAGACAATATGGAAGTTAACAATGGCTGCCATAATGTCTCTCCTTCTCTTCAAAATAGCTGTCGATACCTTCACGTATGTTGAAATTAAAAAAAAAAAACAGACTAAAATCACTTTGAACAGAGAATAACATCATGACCCTACAGAATCAGCACTGGGTACCTTAGTGTCTCTTTTTCTTCAAAGTAGCTGTTCATTTCATCGTGCATTATATAACTGATTCTCATAAACTTTTAAGAAGTTCTACGCATGCATGAGTCTCTACATGTATACCTATCCTTTCTGTATGAGGGGAAAAACAAAACAAAACAAGACAAAACAAAACAAATTCCTAGGAAAACAAGAAGCAAAAAAGACATATAAACAACAATAGCAAAGAGCCCAGAGCACTGACTTCAAAACAAGGTGGTATGAGCATAACTAGTGTTGTTATTTTACATAATGATCTTCAAAAGATCCTCAGATCACCATACAATAATATGCATAGTTGTTCCAATCCTGTGAATGTTAACTATTTTGTTCCAAGAACTTACAGAGTTTGTAGTGCAATCATCTTAGCTATCTTGTGTGTTTATATAATTTTAGACATTTTTTCTTATCCCTTCCTTTTTCTTTTTCCTATTTTCCCTGAGATATTATTTTTCCCCTTTAAGTAGATTCCTATCCTTTCACTGTAATTATTGAGTTTTTTGTATCTTATGTACTTTTACCATTTATCACAATAGGGAGACTATACGGTATCTACACATGTGAGTTTGATTTATTTCACTTATGAGTATAGTCTCGAGTTGCATCCAATTACTTATAAATATCTCAATATGATCATTCTTTATAGCAGAGTAGCACTTCATTATATAAAAATACCACATCTTTTTTATCCATTCCTCAGTTGATGGGCATTTAGGTTGTTTCCAAGATCTGGCTATCACAAATTGTGCTGCTATAAACATGGGTGCACATATATGACTTTGGTATAATGTTTTCACTTCTTCTGGGAATATGCCCAGAAGTGGAATAGCTGGGTCAAATTGGACTTCCAATCCCAGCTTTTTGAGGAATCTCCAGACTGACCTCCACAGTGGTTGCACCAGTCTGCACTCCCACCAACAGTGCAAAAGAGTTCCTTTTTCCCTGCAGCCTCTCCAGCATTTGTTGTTGGTAGTTTTCTTTATCCTGGTCATTCTTTCTGGAGTAAGATGGAACCTCAGTGTTGTTTTAATTTGCTTTTCTCTAATGACCAATGATGCTGAACATTTTTTCATGTATTTATTTGCCATCTGTATTTCTTCATCTGAAAACTGTGTATTCATCTCAGATGCCCATTTTTGGAATGGGTCTTTGAATTTTGGAGATCTGCTTTTTTTTTTTTTTTTTAATTCTTTATATGCTCTGGACAGAAGTCCTTTGTCTGAGGGACTGTTCAATAAGATTTTTTTCCCAATTTGTGGGTTTCCTTTTCACTATGCTGGAGATTTCTTTGGATGTGCAAAAATTCTTTAATAGGACACTATCCCAGTTATTGATTCTATGCAGTATTTCTGGCATGTTTTGATTCTTGTTTATGAATTCTCTACCTACTCCTATGTCTTCAAAATTTCTACCTACTTTGTCTTCCAACAAATTTAGTGTTTCTGTTTTAATATTTAGATCTTTGATCCATTTAGACGTTAGTTTAGTACATGGTGATAGGCATTGGTCTAGTTTTAGTTTTTGGCTTATGGAGAGCCTATTTTTCTGGCAGCATTTATTGCAGAGACTATCTTTCTTCCAGTGGATGTATTTGGCCCCTTTATCAAAGATAAGGTGGCTGAGTGTGTTTGTAGTTGTAGTTGTATCTTCTAATCTATTCCATTGATCTTTAGGTCTGTTTTTATTCCAGTACCATGCTGATTTTATTATGGTAGCTTTGTAGTATAACTTCAAGTCAGGGATTGTGATGCCTCCTGCCTTGCCTTTGCTGCTTAGAATTGCCTTTGCTATTCTAGGTCTCGTCTGGTTCCAGATGAATTTTAGGAGTGATTTCTCTAGATCTGTGAGGTATGCTAGTGGCATTTTGATTGGAATTGTATTAAATCTGTGTAACAATTTTGGGACAATGGCCATTTTTACAATGTTTGTTCTTCCTATCCATAAACAAGGGATGTCTTTCCATTTTCTGAGGTGCTCTTCTGTTTCTTTTTTCAGGGTATTAAAATTTTCTCTGAGTAGATCTTTTGCTTCTTTTGTTAGATTAATTCCTAAGTATTTCATTTTTTTAGATGCTATTGTAAAGGGTGTGGCTTCTCTTATTTCTCAGTGATTTTGTTGTTGGTGTTACTGATTTTTGAGTGTTTTTGACTTTGTATCCAGCTACATTACTGAATTTATTTATTGTACCTAGGAGTCTTTCAATGGAGTTTTGAGGGTCTTCTATGTAGAATATCATGTCATCTGCAAATAATGATAATTTAACTTCTTCTTTTCCTATCCTTACTCCTTTTATTTCTCTCTCTTGTCTAATTGCTCTGGCTAGTATTTCCAGCACTATATTGAATAGGAGTGGTGATAATGGACATCCTTGTTTTGTTCCTGATTTTAGTTCACCACTATCTTTAATTAGACATGAGCATACCCATCATCCTGATGGAAAAAAGACCTCAGAGACTTTGGTTTCATCTCGCCAGCACCCTCCTCTGCAACTGGGTCTTCCAGTTCTATTATTTGCACAGATCCTATGTGAGCCATCACTAGATCATCCCTTGTCTTCCAAACAATCTCTGCCATCTGCCAGGGCTGTAACCAGCTTCAGGAGCTTTTGTGGGTCAGGTGCATGCTAAGATCTCACATGCATTCGATTCCTGTTTCAAAAACAGAAGATTTCACATGCATTATTTAATTAGTCCTTATGAAACTTTGGAGAAAATATTACCATCATTTGTCTTTTTCAAATGGAAAATCCAAGACTCCAAGAAGTTAAGAAAGTTGGTAAGAGTTGCACACCCTATGTCTGGGTCAGGAGTTGGCTCCCATCCCACACTCCTTATCCTTTGGACCCTTAAACCTGATCTATACCTCTTTTTCTTTTGTTTCTTTGGGCTGTGATTTATTCCAAACACCAAGGAAAGGTGCATGGAGCATGGATTTCAGAGTCAGGTCCAACTCCAATACCAATTCTGCTGCCAACTCTTTTTGTAGCCTCAGCTAACTTACCCTTTCAGCACCTTATGTAAAGTTACAAATAATCATTTGGCATAGCTCACTTTGGACAGGCCCAGCTTTTCAGTCTTTTGTTTGCTTTTGCTTTTGTCTTTCTCCTGACCTTGTATGCTATAGCACCTGGAAGGTGCCCTGCCTCCCCCCGCTCTTCCAGCTCCCAGCATGTGCTTTCTGCAGATGGCTCCCCATGGTGTCACGCACAGTTCAGTTTGCCAAGGGCCTTGGCTTCCACAACTGGTGAGTCTGCAAGGCAACTTCTGGTTGGCATAAGTGGAGGCATGTCTCCTAGAGTGAGGCAGCTCTGAGATCCCATGGCTACTAGACAGTATCCTGAAGGGCATAGGAGAAAATCAGAGGTAAATGGTAATGATTTGGGCAATCTCTTCTGCACCAAGCACTGAAGATTCTCAGCATCCATTGCCCTGGTTTCATAAGGCAGGTCGAGAGTCCTCCTCACTCTGTAGGGACTTGAGGCTGGGTCTCTGAGATCTCCTCATTTTTAACATCTGAATACAGCACCATAGATTTCCCTCCAGCAGGATCTACTCTCCACGTGACATTTCTGGAACCTGGAACCAGGAGAATTTGGAGAAGACAAAGGCTATTTGCTGAATGCTTACTTCCTGCCTGGCACTTACTATGGCTTTCTTTGCATCTCCAAACAACTGTAAAAAACTAATGTTCAGCAAAGTCAAGTCACACGCTCCAGGTCGCAGAGCTTTGCAGTTACAGATTGAACCCTCTGTTGTTGGGCTCCTGTCCTCTGGACTCTAAAGTAGGAGGCTGACCTCTTTCTTTTCCTGTTGCCCTGAATCTGGGAGGTCTGGAGGAGACTGAGTCACTAGAAGGATGCTCCTGGGCCTGAATCCTTGGCCTCAGCTTCTCTGCCTTTGTTCTTTGGGTGGTGGCTGGTTGAAGCCTTTGCTGGCTTCCCTGGCAACCAGATTCCTTGAGGTCATGTCTGCCACATGCTGCCAGCTCCCAGGAAGCCCCACAGGCCAGCCTGACCAGTCTACCATCAGCATTTCACTCGTAGAGAACCCAGTCACTGCAGACAAATGGCCCATGTCATTTAGCTGTATCCTTCTCATTGCAGGTCTGTGGCCTGAGTTGTCCAGATAACCTGTTTCATTTAGTGTTGTCTTGATGGTGCCACAAGGATCCTCAGCCAGGGACAGCCCAGCCTTTACCCTGACCAGGAAGAGTTACAAGCAGGCCTGCTTCCTGGCATCTGTTCACAGCCTGATCACCTCCCATGACTATTGGAATCTGTCAATCTCCATCAAGTGACACTTTTCACATGAGGGAAAGTATCCTTCAGCTTCGCTCAGAGCTGGAGAAATACCGTGAACACTGGCCTGATACCCACCCTTCCACCAGCAGGTTCTTTACAGTTGCCAGTCTTCTCTCATCCAGGCTATGCAATGACCTCCTGAGCTCCCCAGAGCCTCAGCCCCATGGCTCATCGTTACCCCACCCAGGCCCTTCCTCAGTCCACCCCCACCTCCTGTCCCTGACACCCTAGCAAGTAATTACCTTCATAAAAAAGTTGACAAGTCTCTGGCGACTCCTAGCCTGGCTGAAAAAGATTCATTATTCTGTATCTGGAAATAGCCAGCAACATCAGCAAGGGGCTGAGATAACACCAGTGTAAAACTTCTCTATTCAGGGGAATTAATTAGGATTCCTTATTAAAGATCCAATTAGGCAAAAGGGCATTTTTATCTGTGATAGTCAGCTGCTCTTATTTTTCTAAAGCTATAACTCCCAAGTTTTAAGAAAAGGAGAAAAGCAGGGGTTATGTGTTTCTCCTGAACAATCCACTCCTTCATTGTCAGTTATGTCTTCATCAGGATGTGAAAATAGATTTCCTCATTCAATTTGCAATGCTTTATCTCTCCTGAGTCTGGTACCAACTCCACTTTATCCCTTCAGTCAGTAAGAGCTGCAGCCCAGATTGGCTATTTGGGGAGTGGGATGTTCCATTAGGATGACTGCATGAGAAACAGCAATTTTTAGCAACCTGATTATGAGAGCTGGCAGGAAATGTCAGCTCTGCTTCAGACTGTCTGTGTGTGTGTGCTTTATACTGCCTTGGGTAAGTTGCTTCACTTCTCTGAGCCTCAGTTTCTTCCTCTCTGAATGGATCTCCTGGGGTCAAGTTAAAGAGTAAGAGTAAATGGACATACTCTAACAAAGTAGCTGTGGGCTGGGGATGCAGCTCAGTGGTGGAGTGCTGGCCTTGAGAGTATAGGGTTCTGGGACTGACCCCTAGCATTAGGAAGGAAGGAAGGAAGGAAGGAAGGAAGGAAGGAAGGAAGGAAGGAAAATAGGAGGAGAAGAAGGGAGGGAAGGGGAGGAAGAGAAAGGGGGAAGGAGGGAAGAAGACTGGAAGAAAAAGAAAGAAGGAAAGGAAAGAGGAAGGAAAGAGAAGAAAGAAGAAAGGAGGGAGTGATGGAGGGAGGCGGCCTGAGAGCCCAGGCTATTGAGCGAGGCCACCTTGCACCACACTTATGAGCCATGTGGACTATTTAGTTGACTTCAGAGCCTTGAATTCTTCATCTGCAAGATGGGTGGGAAGCCCTCCTCTGGGAGGCCTGGTTGAGATAACATGTGAAGACACCTGCCTGTAGAGGGCATTTAATAAGCATTTGTCTAACCTGAAATTTGTTCATTTGTTTGTTTGTTTGCATTATTGGGGATAGAAGGCCAGAGCCTCAAACATACTAGGCAAGCACTCTACAACCAAGCTACACCCCAGACTCTCAGTTTGTATTTCCCTCTAGCTGTTCATGGGGTTCTTTGACCAAGGTATGCCTAGTCACCAGCCAGAGGACACAGATTCATTCTGTCCCAGGTCGGGTCAGGACGATTCTAAAGTACAACCAAGAATGAGGCTTCAGAATCTCCATCGCCCAGCTGTGTCCTCCGTGCCTCCCGAAGTGGCAGAACAGGATGGGGACAGGCGGCCTCTTGGTCACTCGATTGGTCCCACAGTACCCTTAGCCTGGACCTCACTGCCCCAAGTTTACTGGTCGCATGAGATGGCCACAAGGTGTGTACTCACAGATTTTCATTCTCATTGCTAAATTGGCTATAGCTCCTTTATCCCAGGGAAGAAAATATCTAGAAAAATAACAGAATATGAGGCTTCCAGAATGTTCTATAGGAAGTGTGTTGTCCAACTGCTTCATTCCACAGAGGGGGAAACTGAGTCCCAACATGACTAAGCCAGTGAAGGTCAGAGCTGGGATGGAATCCATCCAAGCTCTCCAAGTTGGGTCAAAAAGTCTTTCCACCTCATGAGATGCCCCCAGACCGTGTAGCACTGAGTCAGCATTTGCCAGACTGCCTGGGAGAGTGTCAGGGCAGTGCCTGAAAGATTTGTTTCCACCTAAGCCCTATTTCACTCATGTTTCTCTTGTCTTCTTGTCCTAGTACCATGCTGTTTGTGCCTCCGTTTACCTCATACAGAAAACATTTTAACTTCTGGCTCCTTTTCTCAACATTGTTTTGACCTCAGCAAACCTCTTACAGAACTTGTATCTTCTGACCATGCCTTCCTATTCATGTGACAGTTCCTTCTTTTGCTCTGTCCTCTGCCTTGCCCTCTGTTGTGAGTAAAGCAACAGGCATGTGCTTACTGCCTCAGGACTTTTGCACTTACTCCCACACACACAATTCCCTCAGCCTATCCACAGAACTCACTGTGACCTCTAAAGTCACATTCTCAGCAAGGCTGGCCCTGAGCACTTATTAGGATGACAAGTCCCTCTTCTCACTCTTTAAAGTGTTTCTTTTCAGCCAGACCCCATAGCTAAGAATGCAGAGCACAGGTTCCAGCCCCAGGAACTCTGTTGCTTGGCAGCATTATCTTCATTCTCCTGAGAGGAAACAAGCTCAGGGAGTGACATGTGACTGTCTCAAGTCACTCAGGGAGTTAGCAACACAAGAATGACAGGGCTGAGGGCATCCTAAAGCAATTGCAAAGGATGCATATGTTTCTCCTTGGTGTGTACTGTGGTCCCCTGAGTGTGACCTGGTGCTGTCCCCAAGCTTCACTGAGGCAGCCTGGATGTGGCTATGGTTGCACAGGGACCCACTCCCTGAGAACAGATTGCTCTGCTACAAAACCAGGCTGCTGGGAGAGTGTGCTGGGCTGAGAACCAAGCCACCCTCTCCCCCGCCCCTCCTGCCCCACCCCCTGCCAATTCCCCCATCAAATAATTCCTGATAATGAAGTTAGGATGATTCATTGGTTTTCTGATGAGTGTGAATTCATCATCAAAATCTACATATTTCAGTCTCCTGATATGTACTCTCAGATTCCTAACCTGATTAATATGTAAAGTGCTTTATCCTGTGACTTAACAAGAGTGAGCCCAACTTGGCTCAGGGGCCCAAGTGGCTCCCAGCCTCTGGGGCTCTGGGAAGGGTGGGGGGTTGTGGTGGTGTCTTCTTGGGGATAGTACAGGAGCTCCTCAGGGACTGAGTCTAGGTGACCGCAGACCCACAGCCCAGAGGAGAGAGGTGGCTGTTCCCGCTCAGGCCAAGGCACTGGGGCTGCAGACCTCCTCCATCTCCTAACGCAGGAAGTGTTCCATACTCCTCACCCCACAGAGGCCCACAGGAGAGGAGGAGATCCAGCAAACTCCTTGTGAACCTTTCTGAAGGGACACCAAGGTCTTTTCTTCAAGGTTATCTCAGCTGGATCCCACCCTCCCCAGCGGGAGGCCACAACCTGGGAAAGCAGCCTGGGCCTCCTCCCTCGCTGCAGCCCTGGGACTGGCCCTGCTGCCACCACCACCTTTCACTGCATCTAATTAAGATTTCAGATCCCACCCTTCAAGCCTCAGTCTCCACCCAACCCACTGAGGGTCCGCAGCCCTCTGCCCAAGACTCTGCGGTTGGCTTAGGGTCAATTGTGACCCAATCTCCTTGGACTCACACTCTCATCTGGTGCCCCATGAAAGGTCAATCTCTGCCTCTCTCATCACACACGCATGCGTGGGCGCTCTCTCTCTCAAAGAGTCACAGAGGCTGCAGAAGCTCCTGCCAGGTGCTGTGGCTGCTGATGACATGAGCAGCTGTCTGCCTAGAAGGCTCTGGAGCCAGACAGGGGTTCAAACTTCAGCTCCAGGGTTCGAGCAAGGGATTTAACCTCTCTGAGCCTTTATGTCTTCTGCTTTTAAAACAGAGCTATCAAGAAGGATAATTTGCATGTGTTAGAGCTGTTGTGAATTTCAAATCAGCCCTAAGCAGAGAGCCTGGCATGCTGCATAAGGGTAATACTCAGGAGTATGACTATTTGCACTCATCTGCGCGGCCCCTGACCATAACAGTGTTACTCAATTGTTTACGCAAAAGTGGAGATGCAGAGATGTTAGGGCTGGGATATGGTGGATCTTTTCTCATAGAGGCACCTGGATTTGGGACCCCTGCAGAAGATGGAAGTGCCATTTCTTGAGAATTGCTCACTGGAGGTAGAGACCCAACCTGGGAGTAGCCTGGATGCCTCAACCTGGCAGAAGTCCCAAAAGAGAAGGATGGCACCATGTCAGGCTGGAGTTCTTATACCCCAGAACCAGCACATTGTCCTGGTTTGTGTTTCCCAAAAGCAGCCCTGAAATAAGGGTTCGAGTACAAGTAGTTTACAGGTCACAGCAGAAAAGGTCATGATCCAGAGAAGGGGCAGCAACCTGTAAATGATATGTGATCTTGCCACCATGGTGGGGACCTGGGACATGGTCTCACAGGGAGACTCTGTGGAACCCAGGTCTGTAGAACCAAGGTATAAAAATTATCCCACCCAAGCAATGAGGGAGCTTGGGTATTTATATACAAATTCCTCAATTCACTGAATGAAGGCTATTCCTGGGAGGTTGTCAGGCTAATCCCCCACCCTTTGCTGTCTGCTGTGCACAGGAGCAAAGTAGCCTGGCATGAGGGTAAAAAGTCCCCAAGCACAGGAATCCTGATACTGGCATTCTGAAAGATCAAGGATTTTCCACACAAGTTTGAACATGTAGCGGAGCAGTGTGAAGGTGAATAGAGCTGTAACCCTTGGGGTCAAGGCAGCTTTATGGTGGGTCCCAGGTCACTGGACATCATCCTAGGAGAAAAGCATCTTTCCTTCAGCCTCTAGAGGCTCTGGGGCTCTGGACACTGTGGACACTGCAGTGGATCCAATGAGCAGGGACAGAAGGCAAGAAGAATTCATAATGAAGGAACCACCTTGTTGGGACTCAAAGCCTCCCTCCTCTAGAATCCTGGGGAAGGTAAGGCTGCCCACTGATGTGGCAATTAGCTATTAAGATTTGGAAAATCAGAGACATGAAAACTAGTTTGCAAAGTGACAGAATGGAAAGTTCTGTGGATTTAGGTCAAACAAACATACTTGCCAATTATTCACTGGAATACAGAAGAGTCTGCTGCCAACATTCAAACATTTTTGGAGAGTTTGTATTTTTCGGGCTGTGCATTAAGCAAAGTTGTGCTTATTCCCCAAAGTTGCAGGCACCGGGAGTGAAGTCACAAAGAGCTCATGCATAGCTGAGCAGGGACGCCCACTTGTGGGCTTTATTTAGACATGCCCCAGCATTCCTTTTGTCACTTTCTGGAGCCACCATGCAACGTTTCAAAACTCAGCCCAGGGAAAAAAGAAAAAGGCTCAGAGTTCAGGCACACTCTTTTCTAAAGTTTGCCTTTGAAAGCTCCTTCCGGCTTCACTTCCTTATCCTTTATTCCTCTTGTCCTCTCCTTGGGAGGCTAATGAGATGTCAAGAATGTGGTCTCAGATAAACCAAGCTCTACTGGCGAGCTTGGGCGGGTGACCAATTGCTCACTGTTCCCATCTGCAAAATAGGCATATTAGTGTCCAAAACGGAGCTCTAGACACAGTAAGTGTTCCATAAAACCACCCACCCACTCTCTTTTCTTGTTAAGTTTACTTCTGTATTTTAATTCATTTCCCTTCCCCAGCCATTCAGATCATCCGAGGCAGAGATGTGACCTACATGTTTCTATTGATGTGGGGATTGGGTAGATGGATAGTGTGATGATCCATTCACAATCATAATAAAGCATCATCAACTTATAGCACACATTATGATGCTAAGGACATCCCATTAATCATTTTAAATAGAATAACACGGATCCTTTCACCAGACGCGCTTACTCTTGCTCCCTTCTGCATTGGGCTATTCACCTCCTACAAATGCACTCAAGTCAGAACTTAGGGCCCAGGGATGCCAAACCCCCACTTTGTGCTTCAAAATCAGCTGAGCAGCCTCTGCAGAAAAAAGAGGAAAGAGTCTTTATTTTACCAAATTGATTTCCAGCAGAAAAAAACAGATTAAAAAGAATAAAAGATTTTAGTTTTTTATTTCCATTATAAATGTAAGGCATGATCATTAAAGAAAATTTAGCAAATAGAGACACACTGGATAAATAAACCCTCATGAATGAAAATTCTATACCTTTCCTCCAATTTTTTTTTTAGGTATAACTTTGTTTTTTTTTTTTTTTGAGAGATGTGTTCATAGAGTGTATCTATGTGCATATGTGTTTGTATGCATATATATGTAGTTATTTACAGAGCAATTCATCCTTATTGTGAAAAATTCAAAACACACCCAAAAGCACAGATTTAAAATGTTAGGATCTTCTTTTTGTCAATCCCTACTCTAATTCCAGTGTCTTCCCCATAGACAAACATTATTAACAAGTTTGTATAGTCTTGTGTATTTACATAGACACACATAATAAAGGAGTTGAGCATAAATTTATTATTTAGTGTTTTTATTCCTTTAAATGTATATATTAAATATTTTTCTATGTCAGTATATACCTCTGCCTCATTGTTTTAAATGATTACCTAATATTGCATTTTTTTCCACCATTTTAAACAATGCTACAGATAGCACCATCTTGCATTTGTCTCAGTGCACAGTGGAGCATTTATCTCAGTGCACACTGGAGCATTTGGGATAGCTTCCTGAAAGTAGAATTTCTGGGTCAAAGTATACATTACTTTTAAATTTAGATTCTGCCAAATTGTACTCCAAAAATGCTATGCCAATTTAAGGTTTCCTGTGTATGTGGCTATCTCCCCCACCTCCTTCCCAAAGTTAAGTTTTGTTATTTTTATCTGTCTCAATGCATGAAAAACAACACTCCATGCTGCCCAGCGCAGTGGTGTGCACCTGTAGTCTCAGCACTTGGGAGGCTCACTTGAGCCCAGGAGTTCAAGGCCAGACTGGACAAGAAGCAAGAAAGACCCTGTTTCAAGAAAAAAAAGCAAATAAAAATCATCATTCCTCATTATACTTTTGGTTTTCATTCCTCCAATTAATAGCATAACTAATTATCTCTTCATGTATTTGTGGTCATTTTTATTTTATTCTCTGAATTTTTCTATTCATATCATTTGTCCATTTTTTAAGAATTGAGTTGTGCCTGTCTTTACTATTAATTTGTAGCTCTTTATACATTTTTAACATTAATATATTTTTAAAATCTGTCAGCCTTTTTTATTCTCCCTCACAGCAGAATTTTTAAATATTTATATGCTAAAATCATCTGATTTCCTGATTTTGTTACATAAAACTCTGGCATTTTATTTTAACTAGAAATGCCTCCCAAGTTAGGAATTATTAAACTACTCTTCTCTGTTTCTTCTAGAATGCTCCATTTTATATTTTACATTTAACGTTTAATCTATATGAATTATAGTTTTATACCAGTTATGAACTATAGGTCTAAATTTATGTTGTTTACAAATAAATATTGAATTACCCTGAAACCAGCCCCTTCAGATTTGGAATAGCCCTCTTACTATACACTGAATTTTATCTGTCCATCATTGGTCTGAACATTCTGTTCTGTTGGATTTTTCTATTACTCTGTTTCTGTGACATAATCATACTATTTCAACTTTACCACAGTTTTATAGTAATTTTTATTTCTAAAAGCTCTCCCTCTATACTGTATTATTACTTCAAAAACATTTCATGGGAAATTCTTATGGATTCACTTTTCCAGGTGAATTTAAGGGCAAGCTTTTTAGATTTCCGACCAAAGAAATTCCATTGTGATTTCAGTTGGAATTTCACCAAATTGCTAGATTAACTTAAAACGACCATATTTACAATAGGGAATTTTCCTATCGGGGACCACTGGATACCTCTTGTTTTTCAATCCTTTCTTTTTTAGTGGTTTTTAATAAAACTTTTATGGTTGTCATCATGTAGACATAGAAAATTTCTTGTCAGTTTTATTCCTGGGTATTTTTATAGTTTTTCTCATTATTATGAATAGGTTCATTTTGCCATTGCAATTTCTAATTGTTTATTGCTGATAAATAAGAAAGCTATTGATTTTTGTACATTTCTTTCATAACCCTCCAATCTTACTGAACTCCTTTGTTAGCTCTAGTAGTTTTAAAGTTGATTATTCTAAAATTTTTGAGGTAGACAATTATATTAGCTGTAAATAATGTAATCTTGTTTTTTCTTTCCCAACCTGGGTGGCTCTTTCCTTCGTTTGTTTTGATTTGTCTTCCTTTATGGCCGGTGTCTACAGGGCTATAGAAAGAGGAGTGATAAGTCTGGCAGCTCTAGGATTTCTGCCTAAAATGGACTTAAAGACAAGCACAGTTTTTTATTAAATTCTGTATTACAGATCAATCAAAGTAGCAAGATTTCTAGAGATATTTTTATTCCTATTTTATATAAAATTGAGCGATCATATATTTTCCATATTAAACAGCTATTTAAAAAAAAAAAAAACCTGGACAATTTGAAAGGGGCTGATGGGGATAAGATGAGGACGTGCCCAGAGTGGATGTCCTGTTCCCCTGGCACCGTCACGTCACTAGATGAGGGCGTGAGCAATTTTTCATCCTGATTATTTTGAACTAATTAGCATTTTCCCTGTTATTATAAATCCTTGGCCTCAAAATATTCCATTAAGTGGTTGTATCACAATTTACTTAACCATTTCTCTTGCTGTGAACATTAAGGCTGTCTCTAGTTGCTCGTGTTATAAATATTTCTGTAAAGAACATTTTTGTGTGTAAAGCTTTTTTCTGAATTTATGATTATTTCTTTAGGAGCAATTCCCAGAATGAATACTTTTAAGACTCTTGATTCTTATTGCCAAATTGCTTTCCAAAAGCATTCGATCACTTTACAGTGCCACCCTTGGTATGTGAGTGTCTGAAGAAATGGGCCTTGTAAAATTAAAGGTTATGAAATACATTGTAGAGGAAAGAGGGTGGACTTTGGAGTCAAGGAGGTGGGCTTGAATTCTGGATTCTCCAGTGAAAACTGGGTCACAGTTTCAAAAAAACAGCCGAACCTCAGTTTCCCTATCTGTAGAACAAGTGGCAAATTTTGTCCATAGCTGTGCTGAAGACCAGCTGAGCACAATCTGGTGATGGTGCCTGGCACAAGATAGCTACAATCAAAGGGGAGTGGCTTCGTCTTTGTTTGGACTGTTTTCAGAGGTTTTCATTTTCTAACCAGCTTTGTGACTTCCCCTGAAAACTATGCTGCAATTAACAATGACTTCCGTCCCTTGGCAGAGGCCTGTCTGCCAATGGGGAAGCCCCTTCCTGCATCTGGCTGCTGGCCCCAGCTGTGAGCTGTGAGCTCCAAGGCCTGTCAGCCTGTCGTGTGGATAATTTCTGCATGGCCATTGTGCAGAGCGAGTCAGTTGTCACCTGCTCCCATCCTGTAACTGCCAAGTCCTACCACCTCTCCTTCCTCAATACCTTTCCATTTTTCTTTTTCCTCCGCACCACCAGGTCCCCTGACCTTGTTCAAGTACTCTTACACCTGTGATACTGACATAACATCTTATCAGCCTCCAGAAAGGCTCCCTGTGGTCATCTTCTCTTCTGGCCCAGTGTGAGCCTGCTAAACACCCATCCTGACCATGCTGTTTCCCTGCTTCAGTCACCCTTGCCCCCCATAGGGTGTAGTCCAAACCTTTCACTCGGCGTCCAGTGCCCTCCAGCTGATGACAGCTCCTAAGGTGTACATGCTACCCATGCATTCATTTATTCAAGTGGCATTTAGCAATTGTGATTGACCAGACTAAGTATTAGAGTTATTATGGTTTATTCCAGGCTAACCAGTCAAAAATGAGAATGGTACCAACTAACTAACACTTCTTGCATTCTTTCTAAGCACATGGGACTGTGCTAAGCACTTTATGGGCATAATCTTTCTTAACCCTTTCAATCATCTTATCAAGAAGTTATTATTTCCATTCCTGTTATGCAGATGAGGAAAGCAACTGGGACTTGGAAAATTAACATAACCTGTTTAAGCTGAGAAGTATGGAGTCTAATTCTTTGTCACTAGAACCTATACCCTCATCCACTCAATATGTTCGCTTCTTTATGTCTTAAGATTCCTGTCAGACTTAACTCATAGTATCTTTATATGCCTATCTTTTAAGAAATATGACCACAGAGCTCACAATTATAGTTATCCACTAAACATAAAACTGACCAGTGGTGAATACAAGTCCTGGCAGATCTTTCTCCTGCTAAGAGATTCAGGGCTGGCCACAGGATTCCTGTGTAAACCCTGGTTGCCAGCCTCCCAGTCATTGCCTGGGTTAGTGATGATTCCCGAAGAGAAGCCTCTGTCCTGGTCTCTGGTCCTCTCACAGCTGGCCTTAGAGGGTGCATGGTGGGCACTTGATAACTGCACTGAGTTAAATTGAATTGGATTGAACCTAATTGAATTCAGAAGTGATATTCTTCAGCAGTGGCTGGGATTTAAATTCATTGTTGTCCTAATCATCTTGCGGTAGTAACACTGCCTCCCCCATAAGCCAGGCTGAGTACTCAGATTGTTGAGGAAAGTATATCTTAAGAGGTTTCTGTTTGGTCTGGGAAGCTTTTTCTACATAGACCATTGGAAGCAGATCTGAGTAGTGTGTTTCTTTGATATAGTTTTCTGATAAATCCTGGAATTTGAATATTCTGGGTTGAAGAATCATCTGTACCACTTGTGCTGTCACATGACATTGGGCAATATTTAACCTCTCTGGGCCTTTTGTGCTTTGTCTCTGTCTCATGGGGATACTGTGAGAATTAAAATGAAAAACTGAATATAAAATTCTTACTATGCACAATGCATGGTAAGAGTGCACAGGCTGGGGCAACACTTAGCATAGTTGTCTTTTTGCTATCTCTCCTGTGCATGCTGAAGTGCACAGGAATGGACTGGGAGCAGCAACGGCAAGGAAAGCCAGAGGCTGAAATTGCAAAGCATAATCTTCAAGGAAACTGGCCAGACCGGAGTCCTGGAAAGAGGAAATTCTCAGGTCTGTGCCTCAGACAGTAACAGTAAGATGTGGGAATTTGAGAGGCGATGAGCCTGGAGAAGTAGCTGGAAGACAGATTACTTGTATTTTATTTGAGGGCAATAGAGAAGCATTCAAAAGTTTATAGCGAGGGAGCGACATGGTCAGCTTTACATTTTTTGAAGGACCATCCTGGCTGGAACTGCTTATCATTGTGGGAGCCAAAGAGAGACAGATGAGGTCTGGATTGACATACCATCAGTGCAGTCTAGAGTGGGGTAGATTTCAGAGCACAAAACTGGGTGCAAGGAGCAAACTGGCCACAGAGAAAGACGGCCGATGAGGGGACAGGTGGACACAGAACAACTCTTAGCCTTTCTGGGAGCTCTGACTCCAATGGAAGGCAGGTCTGGAGTCAGATGTGTTGACACCCAGAATATTGTCCAGCCTTCTGTCATCCACTGTGTGTCTGCTGTGGAGCAGACACTGAATACCAGTCTGTAAGTGTTGTCCATAAGCCCCTGCCCTGCCCAACTTCTCCCCACATCTGATCCTCTCACTGTAGGTATATTAAAGATTATAGAAATACTTCAAGCCATGCTCTACATGGGTCTTTCCCAATGCCCTCCCAGTCCTACTTACCAAAGCCTATAAGAAGAGAAAGCTGCTGAGACTAAGCAAAAGAGATGCCCTGAAAAATAGGACCTGTTCCCTAGATCAGGGGATCAGATGGATCCTCGAGTATGGACCTCTCAAGAAGTTGTGGAGCATGCCCATAGGTGAATTAAGGCCTTCTAACTTCTTTGCACCATGGATACTGCTCAGACATAAACAAGTTTCTTGACCCCAGTTTCACAAACTGGAACTCAGTATAATAGGGTTATGACTCAATCCACACTTTAATTACTCACTCTAGGTCATCTTGATGCAACAATCAGAAACCACCTTTGAGAAATTCTAATTAGAGTAAGATAATTATGAGGGGCCCCAACATCTCACTAGCACCCACCATTTGCCATACTACTGACATTTCATTTGATCTTTTTCACTCAACAGTAAGGTAAACCCATCATCACTAACAGTCAAGGAAATAATCTCAGACTCCAACAACACACAGCTGATTATCAGCAGACTCAGATTGGAATCCTAGGTCTGTCTGACACTTTTACACCAACACATCATCTACTGAGGGAAGTACAGCACCTGTTTACAGGTAGTTAATTGTCCATCTTGTGGGAAAAGGTTTATATAATTGGCAGACACCTAAACAAGAGGTAGTTGTGGGAGTCAAACTTTGGCTCAGCATAGATCATTCATGTACCTGAGTTTAATCACTCCCTGGGGTGACCATTGACATGTGACACAGAAGCTAGACAAACATTAGTCAGAGGTGTACTTGAGGGAATTTTCAGAGTATGAGACACTGAATCCTCTCTCAAGCCTTCGAGGGGTGAGAGTTAGTTTTGGCAGGGTGACTCCCCTGAGTCTGGTCCTCACGCTGTCCCTCATCCCATGTGATTGCTTTTGTGGCCATGAAGTTAGCTAATAGTTCAAGGTAGGAGAGTTGAGAGAGCGATGGACCCTGAACCTGCAGTCTTTCATGGAATCATTTCTGAATTATGAGACAGCTGAGAAAGCAGTTCTGAGCCCTGGAAGTAGGTCCCTGAGTTTCTCTTTATGGCTGATTGAAACCTATGCCCAAGGGTGACCTCTTTGGCAGCCCCATGGCCTTCATGGGCAATCCTTCTCAAACCAACTTCCAGAAAAGCAGACACGTTTTTACACGTGCCCCTCCTACTGATGCCATCCCAATCCCTGAGTCTACAAAGGAATACCTGTCAAGACAGAGATATGTTTTAGGTCTCTTCAGTCTGATCACTCTCCCATGGAAAGAGCCAGGACACAGAGGCAACTTTGGAAAGTATGAAATTACAAATGTTGTTCATTGACAGCCTGTTCTTTGAAGCTGTCTCATTAGACTACTCAGCTACCCTGGAGTCAATTTCAGTCTTGTTGGCTCAATTACCTCAATCCACCCCAGGCTCCAACTCCCCACCAAAGCTCTGCCATCACCCTGTGGAAACAGCATCCATTTGTTTGAATTCCAGCTCTTTGGTCACAAGCTATTTAATCTTAGGCAAATCATTTAACCTCTTTGAGCCACAGGTTCTGTTGGTGAGATTATAAACTAGCAAGACCTTTTAGGAAGGCAGTTTCATGTAATGATTAAAATAGAAAATGTCCATGCTGCTGTTAGAAATTTATATCAAGAAAATAGCAAGTTAGTGTAAAGTGAAACACAGAGATGTTCACCAAAGTGATATTTACTATAGAGAGAAAAGGCAACAATATCTGTGCAACTTTAATGGTTCAACAAACTGCCATGAATGTGGCTGGTAAAACATTCTGTCAATTAAAATTACAGTTACACAGGATATTCAAAGAAATTGGAAAATGCTTAATATGTGACAAGAAGTAAAAAAATCAGGATACAAACCTAATATATAGCATAAAGTAAAATTTTTATACACACACATATATAATAGTTATAAAAAGGGGGAAAGTGGAGAAAAAAGTTAACATCCTTAGTTCTGAATGGGATATTAATGTATCTTTTACTTTATGTTTTTTATAAGTTTCTGTAGGTTTTACAGCAAGGTTATATTACTTCCTGGGTACAGAAAAATCAGTAAAAGATAAAATGTGTATCGTACATATTTTTCTGGTGTTGAGGACAGAACCCAGGGCCTTATCATGCTAAGCATGCACTCTGCCACTGAGCTACTGCCCCGGCTCCTTAAAATGTATTTTGATAGCTCCCACCACTTACAGAGGGATTTTTATAACCTGCCCCTGAATTACGCCAACACCACCATCTTTTGATGCTTCTCCCATTGTCACTAGCTCCCCTGTAATTTCCACCCGCCTTGTCTTGCCACCCAAATCTACACTAAACACGTCATTTTACAAACACGTCATCACTATTTATCCTGTCACCATCTTCTTTCTTCCTGTTTTCTCCACCCAAATGAACTTCTCCACCTTTTTCAAGATCCAATTCAAACATCTCCATGTCTTCCTTTACTGTTAATTGCTTCCTGCCCTTTCCCCTAAAGAACACTTTATGTTAATTGCTTAGTTTCTGTCATCTCTACTTTTCCTTTCCAAAGATTTCATGAAAACCCCAGAGACTGGGAAGAGACTAACTCTGTCTTAGAGAATGAAGAAAGAATTCACAGGTTCAAGTTTTTGAAGAATGAATAGCAGTTTGTCAGCTAGACAAAAGGCAATGGACATCCCACCCAATTTTGGAATGTGCTTCTAGTTGGCAAACACCTGCACCTATTTCTCTCACAAACCTTATCTCACTGCCTAGTTTGATGTATGTGGGTGCATATCTCTCTGCCAGTGCTTGGCGAGGTCTCTTCATGCAAGAAATTTGCCTTCTTTGCTTTGCAACATTCAACACAGTGCCTGACACATACTTCTCACCATACATATTTTTTTTGTCCTAGTGAACAAAGGTCCAAAAGTTCCAATACAGTCATTATCTTCCTCCTGTTTTAGTGCAAATAGGGAAAGGATCATATTTGTCACTGGCTTCAAGTATGGGCCTAGAGACACTGACAATACTTTGTATGTAGTTTGTTGATTTTAAGCAAATTAAATAAGTTTTTAGCTTGATAAGCATTATGAGGCTGCTCTGCAGCATTTGGTCGGTCTCTCTTAGAGTATAAGTATCCCATCAGGATAAGTTTTACTTCCCCTTTAAACAACATCCCACAGTTTCAGAATGATACTTTTGAAATAAATCCTGCTTGAGTAGTGTTTCTCTTGGACGCCTAAAGTCTTTATGGCAATCTTGCTTTATCTCATAGACACTGAAGAAGAAGAGAGCCCAAATCACTGAGCAAGAAGTGGTGAATGCAATATTTTCTCATATGTGGGTCACACATTTAATGTAAATAGTTTTTAAATGTAAATCCCAACACTGACTACACATTAGCAAACACATAGGAATACTCAGCATAGCTCTGTCCAAAGTGCTGAATCTGTGAATTAGAATCGCTTAATCTCTGATTAAAGAGTAGATGGTATGGAAGTGTGTTCATTTGGATGGAGGGTTTCAATGTATTAAAAGACCCAGTAATAGGGAAAAAAGGGATGAAGAATACAAACACTGACAGAAATAAAACAACAGCACAGTGTCCCCCACAATTAAAAACAAATAATGAATTGGCAGAGTTAAGCTCTCAATCCAATTATGCAAAGAACACTTACTTGTGAGCTGTGCATTCAATGAACACACATCTTTTGAGTGTCTGCTATATAGTAAATATTGTACTATGATACTGAATTACATAAAGCATAATCTTTGGTTTCTGTAAGGTCACCAGTGCTTACTCAAGCACTGACCAACTGTTGACCTTTCAAGCCTCAGATTTCTCATTTAAAATTTTGAGATAATAAGAGCTCACAGGGTGATTGTGTAGATTAAATAAGATAATGTTTCACACAGAACTTAATGTATTGTAAGCTCTTAATAAGTGTTGTGTATTAGCTTTAGATGAGATGCACTGTGCTAAGTTCTTTCTGTCCATTATCATTTACTTTATACCAGTCATTGATCCACTTCTAATATCCCCTTTACATGGGTGAGGAAAATGTGACTCAGAAGAATTGTGTTAGGTAACTTGTCAAAGTCCCATACAGTTTGTCAGTAGCATGTATAGAATTCAAAACCAGTTCTTTCTTCCTTAAAAGCCAATACTCTTGATTATGGTGCACCTGGTTAAAGCAAGAATTATCCATATCAACCATGCAAGGAAGTAATGAATGCAAAATCTACCCTTGCCTGGGCTGGCTTTATGAGAAGGCAAAGTCTCAGGGAACCAGATAGGTACATGACACAGGTACTCCTGTGAATTTTAGGTCACAGACACGTGTGGGTTAATTGAAATGGAGGGAACGAACCCAACCCTTGAGAGAACAGATTTAAAACACAGCAATCTAGAAAGAGTTTCACCAGGCTACCCATCTCATGGGAAACAAGAGTGAGGATCAGAGACTGGAGGAGACCAGGCAGACTGACAGCTCCCACTTATTTGTGGGGTTCACCATCATAGCTGCAGAGGCTTAGAGGACTAAATCCCACACCACTTTAAATAAGGGGCAAGGTACAAAAGACTATGTGTGGGCTCCACTTAACAAGAGGTAAAGGGGCTTTTTTGAATTTCCTGCCAGAGATCCACTGGCCCCAGGATGGGCAGAATGACCTAAAAATTAAAAATGCACTCAGGAAAGGCTGGACAAAAGCTGGTGTCTTCATAACCCTGTCCCCCATGCTACATTTTGAGTCCCCAGATGGGACAGCTCTTCAATTGTGCTTGTCTGTGTCCCACAGAGTTGGGGCGGTGGGGGATCTGACTTAGTGACAACACATTGTTATCTGGGTAATAAGGTTGTATGCTTTTTCTTTTATCCCAAGAGCTTGTGATTCAGTCCTACAGTCATATAAATATTCCCTTTGCTTTCCTCCCTATGGGAGATGGCTACCGAGCACAGCCCTTTCTCCCTCCCAAAGGCTGTCCCATAAACAATAGCAGTTATCTGGATTCCATTGACAGAAATTGGAAAGATCACATTTCAGCAGTGTCTATGGCACTTGCTTTTCCCATCTGTGGCAATCCTGTGCCATCCTGGGGCCTCCCTAAGGTGTGCTTCCAGCTCAGACCTACCATGGATGCCCTTCAATCACAGAGTTTGCCAGCCGTCAAGCAGGTAAATAGATCAATGAGGGCTGTTCATGCAGTTGTGCTCCCTGGGCCTCTGGCTGCTGCTTTCAGTCCTTGCTGCCACTGTCAGATCAATGGGGAGCAGATATCTGTGCTGCGTTACAACAATGGCTCCTTCGCAGGGACTTTACTCAGTCCCTTTTCAAACTGGGAAGGTCAGGGGCAGCCATGCTCAACACCCTGGAGGCTCTGGGGAGGCCCATGTTGCCTTCTGATAATTCAGCAGGAGTCTCTGGAATGGCCCACATGCAGCTCTCTGTGGGGCTGTCTGTCCCCAATCCATGGAAAGTAGGATTATTCCCATGTCTTATGCAAGGCTCCTGGCTTTGGCTTCTGCTGCAGCTGAACGGAAGGCATGGTGTGCCTGAGAAACCATTTTCGGGAGTTTAGGTTATCTGCAGTGTTTTTGCCTTTCTGCAGCAACAGCCTCATGTGATGGCACTGGCTTCAGAAGCAGGGTGTTCATTGAACAAATGTGTGAGGCAGAAAGTGCTAGAGAGTAAAACTTGGGTTATGTGGGCTGATTCCCTTCTCCCAGCTTGTTAGTATACATCGTCCCCGATGGTCACTCCTAGCTCTAGGGACTCAACTGTTCCTATAGCTCCTATCGCTCTTATCAAATTGTCAGCAGAAAAAGGTCCGCTTAGCTCTGCTCATTACTCAGGTGTCTGTTTCTTGTCCAATCATCTTATGCTACGGAGGTGCAAGTTCAGCAGGCCTAAGCGTCCCTTCCGAAAGGGGAGGAACAGCGCAATCCCCCAGAAGAGCGCTCCAACTGGGCAGGCAGCCTGAGTGACCCTTCTACATTGGTGTATCTTCTTTTTCTTGCCTTTGGTATCCTTGAAAAGTAATGGAGAAAACTACTCTTTTCACCCAGCTCCTTAATCCTAACCAAATAATGCAGACAGAGGGCCAAGGACTTGTGAAGCAGACTTGAGAGCAACTTCAGATTGTCCTCACAACTACAGTGGTGTCTAGCTGGCTTTTTCAGTCTGCAGAAAGGAAGTCTGATAAATACCAAGGATTACTGTGATTATTATGAATCCTCTAAGTAGCTAAATTCCCCAAATTCTCAGAGTTGTAATGCCTTGGGATTCTGAGATATAATTAAGAACAGATGAGCCTAAAAGAGGTTGATGGTGGTGGTCTAGGATTGCAGCACACAGCAGAATCTTGATGTGAGCTCCAGGCCTTCATCTCCCCCATGTGGCAGTAGAGCCAGGAGCCCGAGGCATAAAGGACTTCACTTACTGGAGTCACTGGGCCCAGGTGTCCTGGTCTCCCATCCTCTCAGAACTTGTGACACAACCTATGAACACACCAACAGACTGGCAAGAGGCAATGCGGAGCAGCCTGGAGCTGTACTCCGCAGCCACAGTGAGCAGCTTTGGCCACTACAGGATCAGAAGCTGACTCTGCCTGACTCACTTCCTGTTGGTGACCATTTGCCCTCTGCTTACACATTAGTCTTGCTGAGAGAGAACTGTGCCACAACACTGGGTCATCTCCCATACTCTAGCTTTTACCCATTTTCCAACATTTTTCCTTGACTTTAATACTGAAAGGCATAGACATACCAATAAGGCAACATTATGTTTTATTTCATCTATCGACTGCAGTGACCTGAATCTATATTATCTGTCATGCCAGGAATGTGTTGACCTTCTAAAAGGAAATGAATGTTCTCCCAAGCAGAGCCACGCAAGCAGCTTAGACCTATCTGCAATCAAAAGTCTCAGGCCTGAGGACTTTCAGCAATATTAAATCTCCATCCAAACATGACTGGAGCTTTGAAGTTCATGGCTTGAAGTGGCACGCCCTCAGCTACCTTGAGAGGTGGTAGAATGAGGGTACTGGAACAAGAATGTCTATGTTCTGCTACCTGGTAGCTGTGTGACCTCAGACAAGTTCTTCAACTTCTGTGTGCCACCATCCTCTCACCTGCAAGCCAGAGGTCAAAACAGAATCTTCCTCCTGGGGTTGCTGTATTAGAGGACTTGGTACATGTGAGGGGCAAATGTGCCTTGAATACAATCAGTGCTCCAGGTGGTATGTTTCCTACACATTGCACTTTATCTTTGCATTTTATTGTCTTCAGAAGCTTGGAAAGCAGATTTTCGTGTTCCCATTATGAAGAAGAAACTGAATCTCTGATGGTCAGCTTAAATGTCCAGGCCCACATGGGTAATAAGTGGCAGGAACAGATCCTAAGGTGGAGATCTCTGACACTGAAGCCTATGTTCTTTCTCACTTCCCCTCCATGGCCAGTCCCTTTCCTGGTCAGCCTGGTTTCCCACAATCACGATGCATCCCTCCAGTACCCCCACTGGCTCTTGGTTCCCTCTGGAATTCCAGTGGCCCAGGCATACTCAGCACTACTTCCTAGTTGGGACAACCCTAATGTCTCTGAGTGTTTGTTTGCTTGTTCATTCACTCATTTCTTTGCACTAGCACAGAGAGGAGACAGGGAGCGGAGGCCTGGGGCCATGGCTGCCCTGCACAGGCCGGATTTGTACCTCCAGGACACAACTGTACCCACACTGAGGTCTTGGGCTTCTCCTGATGACTAAATAGTTTGCACAGTATCGGCGCCACACAGGGCTGTACTGTGGCCATGTGGGTTAAGACAAAATCAAGCCCATTCCCAAATCATGTCCAAACTCAGGCCATGAGAAGAAATTTATCCCAAATATAAAAATATGACCCACAGTCCAGCTAATGCCGTGATGCTGGGTTCTTTACCAATCACAACCCTCACCTTGCTTAAGCCTCCTGCCCTTTAGATTAAATGCACTAAGTCAGCATTCATCCAATAACACTGGCTTCCTGGCAGTATCAACCCAGACCAAACTCTGCTTCTTCAACCCAAGTTCAGTCTTGCAATAATTTTGTTCCAGCACCTTCTTACTAAGACACCCCATAGTTATCTGTAAGGTGCATCCCCTGACCAATAAACCCAGTTTTGTTCAACTACCAGGAATCCTTGGTGGTCTTTGGCGCGGGTATGGGGCAGGGGGCATTGACATTGCCTCCAGAATCAACTGTGACGATGCCTGAGAAGCACTTGGAAATAGGCCTGGTGCATAGTCAGTAGCCAGTACATGTGAGAAATAATCATTACTCTTATTACAAAAAGTGTGCTTCCTCTCTTGGTTAGAACTGGGGAGCACTCAGGAACTGTCGTCAGCAACAGGCCCCATCTATTCTGACGTCCATGCAGACGCCCTCTTGTGTTGACCTGGGGTAATGCAGCATTTGCCCTTTGCATTTCCCAGATCTTTACAGCTCTCAAATCTATGAAAACCTCTTTTGCCCAGGACTTTTGGGCCCTCCGTAAACGACATCCTCTTAAGGTATCGAGGAAGCATAGGGGCAGCAGAGGGACTAGTAGAAGTGAAGGGATGATGGAGCTTTAGTGCCTTGCCAGGGAAGACACTCTGCAAATGAAAATCCCCTCACCCTCTTGCCAGGGCAGTGCAGACCAGAGGAGCAAGGCCAGATCCTTTAGTGTGAATGTATTCACAGCTGCATGGATGAGGGGCAGCCCCGGGGATAGCAGAGTTCTTCCATGCCCACTGTTGCTAATTGCACATAAAGCATTAAAATTACAGAGCCACGTCTGTTCATTTTAACATGGATACTGGAGAATTTACACGGTTTATAATGACAGGCTGTGAGAAAAGACAAATACTTAATCTGCCTGCGAGCCAGAGACACTGCTGCAATCAAAGTGCTGGAGGTGTGGTTTCTATGCACATCCAGCTCTCTGGGTACCAGCCAAGCTCTTCTGTAGAGGCACCCAGGGGTACATCCAGGTATTTACTGCATAGCCAGTCAAGCAGAGAGTCTATTTCTAGGTGCCTAGGAAATCTTCTGGACCTGCTCTGGTATTTGCAAAGAATCTCTGACAGCAAGGAGACTCTAAATGATTCTGGGGCTGCTAGGCACAGGACAAGAAGAGTAACCTGCCTCTCCAGATTCAACCATTCCAGCAAGTGTGAACTGGAAACTTACCATAAGTATCCAAGTTCCTCCTCTGCAGAATGAGGAGTTTAAAGCACTTCCCTTGTTGCTTTTCTAATGAAGATAATTACTTTAAATGTCTTCAACCAGCATCAAACATAGCATAGGCATTTAATAAAAGATTGCTATCATTATTTTATTGTGTGTAAAATGCCTTGTTAAGTTTTAGGGCACTGGGATGAATACAGCCCTTCTCCACCAGCTGAGGAGACAAACAGTAGTTATGATGTGAGAGGCACTGACTTATATATGAACTACCTGAGTTTCAGGGATTGAATATGAACTTATATAAGCTGTTATGAGACCACAGAGGAGGCAATGGGTTTATAAAGGACTTCCTAAAGGAAGGTATACCTCACCTGAGTCCTGTAGGACAGGTGAAAGTTTCCCAAATGTAGAAGACAGAAATGAGCCTGGCCTGGAGAGGCAGTGCCAAGGCCCTTGGGCTCTGGAGGAGAGAGGATAGTGTTTCTGGGGGGAACAAGAGTCTAATAGGATCTTGGGATGGATGTATTAGAAATCTACTACTGTGTCACAAATTATCCCAAATCATAATGGTTTGAAGTAATATTCATTATCTCATATTTCCTATGGGTAAGGCATCCAGGTGTGGCTTAGCTTGGTTCTCTGACTTTGGATTTCTCCTATGGCTGCACTCAAAGCATTCACCAGGGTTTCAAGGATCCTAGAGTCCACCTGGGGGAAGGATTGCTAGCAAATGTATGCACATGGTTGTTGGGTATTTGGAGGTTCAAGTTCCTCCATACTGTGGCAAGAAATTGCAAGTAATTGTGACAGATAAGAGACAAAGCATACATTTCAGGTTCTTTCCATAAGGCAGCCAGACATGGCTTTTGGCCTCATCTGTGTAAGCCAAGAGAGAGTGAGATAAAAGGGCCAGTCCTCTCTGGCCTAGCACCTGAAGTGAGTCACTACATCCAGTTCACACAAGGGGAAGAAACTGCACAAAGGTAGGAACACAGGAGCCAGAGGCCACGTCCAGTCAAGTCCAGCACAGCTTGCCTGCCCACCCCTAATGACTCACATCCCTTCCCCCTACAGAATACAGCCACTCCTTCCCCAGCTCTAAGTTGAGACTCATCATCCAGATCAGATCCAGGTGTGGATGTGGCTCTTTTGTCTATAGCCAAGTGGGAAACTAAAGAGAGAAATGATCTGCTCCCATGTGCCTACCCTACAGTGCTGGGATAGTTAGTGCCAAGGTTCTACTCACAAAGCAAGGGTAAGGAACAAGGAGGTACTGGTCCATACCACTTCTGAAATCCAGCCAGAAAAATGCCAGAAGTGTCTTGATTAGGTTTCAGTGCCTGAGTTAGATTCTTCATGAGCCTTAGCTTCACTTTCTAAGCCCTTGGTAATTCTGAGGATGTGTCTTTTGTTTGCTTAGTTCTAGGGATTCAATCCTGGGCCTCTTGAATGTTAGGTGAGTGCACTACCACTGAGCTACATCCCCACACAAGGAAGCATGTGTTTGAAGCTGACTTGGTTCTTTAGCCTGCATCCTGTTGGTAATTTGGGGGGTCTTGTGGCTTATTTTATATTGTGTTGTCTTGGTCCCTTTCGGTCCCAGTTGTCAGTCTGATAATTGTTTTCTCAAACTGTGGAGCTTCTGTAAATCTCGTTGAGATTCCCACTATGCACAAAAGCCACACCCTTTTCAACCTTAGCCTCCTGCTGAGGAGACTAAAGGATACCCCTTATGTTTCCTACAGTCCCTAATGTTTGGTCTGGAGACTTTCAATGCCTACTCCAATCATTTTAAAAGGGCTTTGTGTTTAACCGAAAGCTACCTAGTCACATTCTTAGCTTTATCTCCAGTCTGCCTTTTTTGGACAATGTACAAAGGCCATTTCCTAAATTTAGCATCTTTTTGCTACACTGGAAAACAACCTTCACCACTAGCAAGTCCTGGGCCCTTTATGTTGGACACTTTTTCCTCTCCTTGTATATCATCTTCAACACCTGGCTTGGACATTTCCATAGCTAGATGACTAAATGTATTAGATGCATGTTCCTGCCCCAAAGCTGCACAAAGGTGCTGCTAAGCTTTCCGCCACTAGCTAGCAAGGATTCCCTTCTGCCAGCCTCCAACGATGTGTTCCTCATTTCCACCCTCAAAGCCCACCTTTCTGTGAACAGGCTCTATGAGGCAATTAGAGATTTCTGTAACAATTTCCTCAGAATATTCACAGCCTCTGCCCACTGCCTGGTTCCAAAGCCACCACTTTTTTTTTTTTTCCTTTAAAATGTGTCACAGCACTATCTTTTTCTTGATACCTAAATCTATGTTTATTATCTATTCTAGTTTGTAACAAATTACCTGAAAACCATAGAGTCATGAAACAACATCTATCAGTATCTGTGTGTCAGGAATCAGGTGCATCCTGGCTGCTCTGTCACAAGGCTGTGGTACAGGTGTCCCCTGGACCTGCAGCACTCAAGGCTCACGGGGGCGGGGGGGAATCATCAGTCCTCTTCCTGGCTTCCTCACAGTCATTAGGAGGCTTGGGTTCCTAGCAGACTGTTGGCCAGCAGCCACACTCTATCCCTGCCACATGAGCCTTTTGTGTGATCACTTTCGACTTGTCAGTTTGCTTTAAGCAAGCGAGAGGGAAGAGAAGGGAGAGCCACAGGCCTTTCTAGCCTAATACCAGGGGACATTTCATCACTTTCGCCTCATTCTAGTCATTAGGATTGAGTCTCTGGGTATAGCTCACACTCAGTGGGATCCACACAGGGTTGTGTGTATCAGGCAGAGTGACCAGGAACATTTCAGAAGTTCAGGGACAGTGCATCTAGCAAGGCCCCAGTGGCCTCATGTCACCGTGTCAGACTCTTATAGGTGACAGGCAACCTCTGAAACATTGCATTGCTGAAGGGGAGGCTCTTAGACAGAAAGCTTACCAGCTGAGGAAGGGCAGGAAAGAGGCCAGGGCTAGGGAAAGTTCTTTTAGGGCACATGCTCCCCAGAATGGCCTGGTCACAGCAGGCTAACAGTGTCACTGGTAATTAGAGGTTAGGACCAGCCACATGGCTCACATGGCTGAACTGCCTCTTCTGCTTGAAACTACCTTTGCATTTTCTTGCCTTCTAACGCATACTTCAAAGACCAGGGCAGACGTCCCCATTCCTAGGGCACTTCTCACATGACATGACAGTCCATGTCAGTCCATGACCATCTCAAATGTCCATGACAGTCCGTTTATGCTCAGCACACCTCAAGGGCATGTGCTGCTTGTACAAGTGTGACAAGAGGTCACAGGACAGAACAGAGAGAGTTCCACTGCCTTTGTGACCTTGTCATCATGACCTCACTATGTCCTGATGTGGACTAGACTAAAGGACTAGACTTCCTTATCCCCAGTGGATGTGTTTAGTGCAGAGTGAAAGCAGTGGTAAAAGCTCAGTAAGGTTTTGTAGTCCAGATGCCCATCGATTATTTTGCAACCAGGATCAACTTCTCTGTTGTGATTTTGAGGAAAATGCAACCAATAAAGTATGCTCATTTCCCTCTCCAGTGCAGAATCAATTGCAGATACTGGGGAGAGCCAGATGAGGATCAAGAGTGTAACCTTGATTACTGAGGGACCAATTGGAAGGCCAACCTGAATACATACTGCAGGGGAAGAGGGAGAAAGGAGGGAAGAAGGGAGGTGAAGCTGATCAGGGCCAGTTCCTCCCAAACTCACCAATAATTAAGATAGCCTTCTACTTCTTCTGAAGAATGATTGAGAAACTGCAGGCAGGAGAAGGATCCTTCTGTGGTTCTGGGACCTGCAGCATCATAGAAACATGGGAATGATAGAAATGCACCTCGTAGGTCCAGCTCCCCAAAATATTGAGTCAGACTCAGGGGATTGGTATGGGCAGAGCCTGATTAGGGTTCTAAGCCTGGCAAGTGATTCTAACAGGCCCTGAGTTAGAACCACTGATCTAGAGGAAATTGACCCTTATGGAAATATGAGGTCCAGGAAGAAGTGTTTTCCTGGAATATTCTGCCACTCATGGTTCCCACCCTATTCCTGGGAAAATAAATCACAGGCAGAAAGTTGCCCAGTCCTCACAGTTCCTTTTAGGGAGACCAAGTGGAGGCTCCTTGTGATCTCCACTCCACTGGGAAGATGTCTTGAGTCTGGAGGCTTCCACACCATCTGCTCTTGTAGCCACCGCAGAGGGCAGCATCCTCTCATTGGTACTTGATAGTCTGGTACTAGAATAACCAACAAGACCTCAAAGATGTATATATGCACATGACTTCCTCCTGCTGAAACCCCTCTATGGCTCCCCGTGGTTCTTACATCTCAAAGTGAACCCCTAGGCAAAGCCTGTACCTTAACAACCACATCTCACTGCTTGCCTCACTTCCGGTCACTCTGTTACTCTTTCTGTCCCACTAAGATGCTGTACTCAATCCTGCCCAAGAGCCTGTGCACTCGCTGCCCTGCCACTTGAAGGATTCTCCCCTTGGATCTTTATACCCCTGGCTCTTTATCCTTTAAACTGAAATGTCATCCCAGAGAGCCTCTGGCCACCCATTCCAAGTGCCCACTACCCCGCCTGTCATTGTTTACCTTATCAACCTGGTTTATTTCCTTCAGAGCACTTGACAGTATCAGAAAATATTCCGATGTGTTTATTTGTTGATTTGTTTATTGTCTCTCTCCTCCTTCCTAGCATGCAAAAGATTAAGGCCCTAGATGTATCCCTAGCAGCAGAACAGTCACTGGACTGGTATCTTGCAGGCATAAGATTCACATAAATATCTGTTGAATGAGTGAATACATTACTGTTACACAAACTGGGTGGAAGGCTCAGAGTGGAGAGTTTGGTCATCGAGACAGTGATGGGTCTAGAGGCTTTGCCTCTGGAGGACAGAGTACCTGAGCTCTGCTGAGTTAATCTGTGAGGCTGCTGCCATGCAGACCCCCATCTAAGATCCAGGCTCCCCCACCCTGTCTCCCTCCACTGTCATTACATTGCAGTCATCAGAAGCCAGCAGATTTATACCCTCCTGTTGTCTTTTTCATAAAGGACTATTAATAGAGTTTGCTTTCCACAGGGGTGCCATACAGTGTTGTCAGATCTCTGACTTACTACATCATTAATCACACAAGAAACTAGAAAGCAGTATCACATGGGCTGGGGCCCAGCTGTGGCCACCTCTTCTCAGGGAGGATTGTGGGCATCACACAGCCGCTGTCCTCCAGGTGCCCACAATTTGGGCTGAGAACAGTCAAGGGCTTATAACCAAGGACAGGAAACTATAAGGGTAGGCTAGAGGCTGGAGGGAAAATAATGCCAAAGAAGGCCTCTCCTAGAATAATGATGGTGTATTAGTTATCTATTGCTGTGTAACAAATTACAAGCTTAATGACTTAAAACAACATGCCTTTACACAGTTGAAACATTTCTGCATCTACACCTATGTTTATACAGCTTCTGTGGGTCAGGAAGAGCTTAGCTGGGTCCATTTTGTGAGGTCTCACAAGACTACGATCAAGGTCATCAGCCAACGGGGTTCTCATTTGGTGCCTTAATTGGAGAAAGGTCCACCACCCCAATTGTGTGACTGCTGTAGCCTGCAGTACCTTATGGTGACAGAACTGAGAGGTTTCATTTTCTATTGGTTGTTGGTCTGAGCCTGCCCTTCAGCTGCTGAAGTCCCCAGAGTTCCTTGCCACATAGACTTTCTGAAGTTGACTGTTTGCTTAATTGAACTGCAGGGCAGGGGTGGAATTTCCAGGGCAGATTGGCTAGCAAGATGATGGAGTATTAGATTCCATTACATAATCGTGAAAATGATAGTCTGTCTCCTTTGCCATGTCCTCTTAGCTGGAAGCAAGTTATAGGTCCTGTCCACAGCTAATGGGAGGGGATTATACCAGGCAGTGTACATCAGAAAGGATGTAGATTAGCCACCATAGATGCTCAGGATTATGCATGTGTCATGTATTTAATCACTAAAACAATGTCTAAGCCAGGTATTGTCCCTGTTTCCCAGATAAGCAATGTGAGGAGGCTCATAGGAATGAGGACTGGCCCAAGGTTCTGCCATTGCTCAGGTTGGAGTCACCAAAGCACAGTGTCCAGTAAAATTGGATAAGCTTAGTGGCTGAATGGTCAGCATCCTTATGGTGAGGAGTAGAGGCATGAGAGGGGTAGGGGAAGAGGGACAGAGGCGGCAGCGTGTGAGACTGGAAGGAAAGGATGGGTGTGGATGGCATTTTGAGAAAGAAAACTGTGAGCACTTACATCTGATGATCTCTGTTTTCTCAATGAAGCAGAAAATGAGGATGTCCCCTGAGAAGGTGGAGGATGAGCTGAGGGAAGCAGAGCCAAATTGAAATAGCAGCTGTGGGCGATGGGGATGGGAATTTTGCCAGGTGTCCAGGTAAGGCAAAGCCACTTCCTCCATAAAGACTTGGTGATTGGCTTGGTGGGAGGATCTCAGTCCCTCCACTGTATTTTGTGGGTTCACTTTTAGCAGTATGGCTGATTGTGCTGTGATTTATGCCAAGACCATCTCTGTGATCAGAAGGAAAAGTCCAAAGGAGCAGGATCCTAAGAGCAGTCCCTGTCCCTCCATTGTATGACTTCTCATCCCTAAAGGCTTATGCAGTTCTAAAATATTTTTCAAACTACATTTGTACTTTTGAAAAGTAAAAATCCCAGTAGCAAGTGGAAAGCAGGGTTACAGATAGAGTTGGGGAAGTCTATTTGCACATAAGTGGGGACAAAAAAATGTTTAATGTTTTGGTTCAGTCTTCTTGATGCTAGGGAATAAAAAGAACCATTTCACAATATCTCATTTCAATTCATCTTCATTGTCATGAAATACTGCCCTGTATTTTGTTGCCAGAAAAAATCCAGATACAGTACAGACACAATACAACCCCATTCATCTCAAATTATTAAGTAGCAGAAAACTTGACACAAATCATCCTCTGCAGAAAATTAAGCCTGTAGGCTCATCTTCAATGAAAAGCCCAAGGGACTATCTACCATCATGGCTTCACTCTCAGGCTGTGAGATGGAAATGCAGGCTGCACACCGCCCCCCCCCCCAGCACTTCTATGGTGTGACTGAGGCCCACTCTGATTGGACCACTGCTGAGCTAATCACCTTGATCAGTGGGATTCTGTTCTCTGCTCCTCTTGGTCACAAAGGGGAGTCACAAAAGGGAGTCAAGTTGTTGTGTGACCAAGAGGAAGAGGAACAGGTGTCAGATGGTCATAAATTCAATGATACATATTGGGCATAGAAGAATGAGGTCCACGTGGGAGCTGCAGCCAGAGGCCTTATTTTCCCAGATTACTATAGTGCCTAGATTCACCCTAATTAAGGGGCATCCCTGGGATTTCATCTTGGCCCACCTAAGGGTAAGTGAGCTTTACGGGAGGTTCAGATTCTGGAATGAGACCCTTGGTCTCCTTAAGTCCAGCTTGACTCTGCTAGCATGGTCCTTCCTATGGGATGTGTTCCTGATGGGTATCTGGTCATGCATTGCTTCTGGGACCTCACCCAACCAGACCACCTGCATGGCCCATTTGGAACCAGAAGGTCCTACCTCCATCACTCCCCGCTTCCTCCAGCTGTTCCATGTGTGCGAGCCAACCCCTTTGGACACCATCGCCCCCTTCTCTCAAAAGCCAGCCTCCTCAGGATCATGCCCTGGTCCCAACCCCTCCACCCAGCAACCCACTTCAACACAGCCATGAAAGCTTCCCTGATGTCACTCATGAGACCAGTGCCAGGTAACAGAGTTCATTTTATTTTTTCAAACTGGATCCATCAGTTTTGCTTGACTCAGGTTTTCCTCCTCCGTTGGGCTCTAGACAACCTCTGAAGATTCTTCCTGGCACGACACCGTATACGGTAGACTTCAAGATCTTCGAAGTACTTAGCTCTCAGAATAGCTGCTCTCTGCTCGTACGGTTGCTTCTCTGCCTTGGTGGTTGTAGACCACATCTTCCCTGTGGCCTTTGCCACCTGCACCACAGACCAGGAGGGGTTCTCGCTCTTCAGCTGAGCATAGTGATCTTGGCAGAATAGCAGGAAGGATGATGGAGGCCGTCTGGGTGCCTGAGGGTCCCGCTTTTTCCTCTTCCTCCTCTTACCTACGTAATTCATCATTTCTTCCTGGTAGCGGGCTTTGTCGAGCTTTGCCAGGGCTTTATATTTGGCCTTCTCATGCTTCGAGATGGCCCTCCATTTTTGTGAACACTTTCTAGAGAACTCTTTAAAGCCAAAGTAGGTATTTGGCTGCTGCTCCTTGCATTTATTTCTGTAATTCAACAAAAAGTGGATATAAGAAGAGACGTTCACCTTAGGTCTTGGCTGTACTTCTTTTCCCATGTTCATAAAATCATGATGTCTTTTCTTCTGGTTTCGATAATTTAGACAGCAGAGAGTTTTGTCTCCACGCTCCAGGAGCAATCTAGAAGGTGCTCTTCTGGCAGTGAATGTTTCTGTCTGCAAGAGCTGCAGTCCGAGGGCTGCCTTTTCAGTGGTGGTGGCTTTGTTGGGTCACAGGAGGGAAATTATGACATCTTTCATAAGCCAGCCAATCCTGGCCAACACTCATAAGCATTTGTGTATGAGTGCTCTTATTGGATAACTACTCCCAGATCTAGCTGTATCTCTCAGGAAAGATGTGGTTTACCCAAAGAAAGCTCTGGAACAGCTGCTGCCATTGGGAATAATTCTCCTTGGCTTCCTGGAGGCAATGGATTTTGCTCTGCTTTGGGGGCTTTAAATCCCTTGGGTGTAGTAACAAGGGTCTGCCTTCCTCACTATGAGACTGTCAGGTTGCCCCATCCTCTCTTCCAAAGACAGGCTGGAAATAAAGAACAGGAGGAGGTGGCTGGCACAGAGCTGTCAGCATAAAATGTGAAGTCTTTCTGTTTCCCTTGAACAGTGGCAGCTCATGCCATACAAAGAGTTTAGTAGTAACTCTAAAAATAATCAGCTATGACAGCTGTGACTTGGTTGCTGTCAGGACAAAGTTGTCTAATTTAAGACCAGAGCACTTGGGCTATGAGTCTGAACCCTTCATTTCTCTGAAGAAATTTGAGAAGGAGGGAGGAGAAATTTGAGGTATTTTAATTACATTTGAGTCCATGAAATTGAAAGTATTCTTAGCCCATTGGGAGTCTCCCCCCTCTCCTATAAAGGAGTCCCCATTTCTTAGGAGTGGAGCACAAATGTCTTAAAAGCTACACTCAAATGAGTTGGTTCCTGGTTTTCTGTAAAAGTTGTTGCAAATATCCCACCAGGCTTCCATTTGGAAGGAAAAGAAAAGCATTATTTGTTTGCCTTTGGCCCCTGGATTAAATTTAATACAACTTCCTTGTTGATAATAGTACCAAATGTATAAGACTAGAAAATTAATTTTCAGAAACATAAAACATAGCAAGTTCAATGCCAACAGTCACAGGTTGAGAGCCAATGGTCTGATTCAAACCTGCGCTCCATTCCGCCTGCACACACAGTTTTCTGGGGGGCCCAAGGATCTATCTGCTGAGGAGGCCTAACCCCAGGTCACATTTGGAAGTTTTACCAAATCCACTCATAGGACTCAAAAGACTGACTTCAAATTTTGGCTTCTGTAAAAGATAGAAATCCAGTAGAGTTCCCAGGCCTGAATTCTAACCCCACAGTCTGCATAGCTATGCTGCCTAAACCATGTTCTTCCTCTCTGTGAGCTTGTGGTTCCTCATAAAGCGTGCATTTTGGGGAAAGCTTCCAAGGGACATTCTCTGTATGATATCAGATGCCAGCAGAAGTCTGGGTTAGTGGGCTCTGGAGTTCTTGTCAATGGGAACAGATTACTCTGGGGACATACATCAGCCTAAGTAGTTTGTTGTTGTTGTTGTTGTTGCTGCTGCTGCTGTTTTGTTCATTTTGCTTTACTTTTGCTTCTAAGAGGTCAGAGATTGGTTCACCTGTTTGTTGAACTTGAGCAGGGCTATAAAGATGAAGGAGACACAGCTATTTCCTAAAATTCAAAGATGGGGCATGATGAATTTTAGCTGAAGTGTGCACATAATAATCAGACACAAACATACACACAACACACATGCATGCACAAACCCTTCAGCCCCTCTTCTGAGGATAAGAACCAGGAAGATGAACCAGACAACCATCTCATGACAGGCAGATCCAGAGAAAAGGCAGAGAATGCCATGCAGAGTATTGGCTCCAGGGCAAACTATGGACTTGCAGGCCTGACAAGCCAACGGAAGTCGCTGGTCAAAGGGAGCTTGGGAATGGCAAGTATACCTGGCCTCCTAAATCAGTGCTGCATGCTGGTGTTGCTTTGTCCTCCCAGCCTCCCTTTCCACCTTTCTCTGTCCAGCTTTCTGCCCTGGGAAGTAACCCACTAAGAGCCCTATTCACCCAAAGAGACCCCAACAAATCGGGATGGAGGACAGCAAGAGGAAGGCATTTATTCTCCTGGCTCCTCCCTGTGGGGTCACCTAGAACTGGCTCTCCTCCCTGGACTGGAGAGATCTCTGTTCCACTTAAGATTTCCTCTCTCAATGACTCTCAGTCCCTAGCTTCACTCGCTTTCTGTCCCCTCCATCCTAGGCTGATCACAGCTCTCCTTTTACTGGCTCTGAGTACTCTGCCACTTCTCTCTATTCTGTGACTTTCCTGTATCCTGCACTCACCTTTGTAGATCATCTCTTTATTAAACACTCTTCAAATCATTTTAATTTGAGGCACCATCTGTTTCCTGCTGGGACACTGACCATACTACCATGGCTCTGGCCTTATACCATGTAGGCATCAGTCCAAAGCAGAAGGGTATTGAGCCTCTGGAGACCCAAATGCTGCAACCACAAAGTCCAGAACAGTTTGCAAAAGCAGTTTCTTCCAGGGCTCAGGTACACCAAGGCACCAAAGCTTGTGAAGAGACATCTAGTATGCCACATGGAGAGATGACCTCTAAGCAGAGATATGAGCATAGAGGACCAGAGTACATGTTTTAGGTTTTGTGGACCACAGAGTTTCTGTTGCAAGTACTCCACTCTACTGTGTAGCTCAGAGGCAACCACAAGGCATAAATGAAGGAGCATGTCCTTATGTCAGTAAAACTTTATGCACAAAGCAAGCCAGAGACTGGAGATCATAAATTTGTTGACTCCTTGTCTAGAGATGGGTTCAATATCTTTAAACACATTAATGGCAATCTATGATTAAAAATATACTTTGTATCATAACTCAATCATTTACATACATGTATGTATGTAGTTAACATTTATCTAATGATAAATATGTGCGAGCCTGTTTTGAACATATTATGTATGTCAATTTATTTCATCCTCATGAAAACTCTATAGGGGGGTATTTTTACTCCCAGTGAAAAGGTAAAGGTAGTTAAGCTTAGAGAAGTCACAGAAGCAATAAGTTTTATGACTCTGTACTTGCTGCTGAGTGATAAATTCATTTTCTGTTATAGTCTCTTCTATTGTGTTCATTCATGGTACAACCCACACATCAAGCTCATGACCCATTGTTGGGTCACAAATGTGTGGGCTGATCTGAAAAACTCTGTCTACACAGGTTCCCTCAGAGATGATGAGTACCTGTTTCTTTGGTGGCAATAACTTGAATTTGCCTTCTGCCTTTTGAAGACAGACACAAATTCAAAATTTAATTTTGCCATTTATTATTGGGTGAATTTGGGCTAGTCTAGTTCTTTATAGCTGTGATCAAGGTTGGACAATGATCAAGCCATAAGCATTAGCCAGACTGAAATGATGGATGTAAAAGCAGCTGGCCCAACTCCCTCCCACAGTGTAGACTGGACCTGGGGACAGGAAAAGGGCAGAAATGTCTTTACACTAGAGAAAGCTTGTAGACATCAGCTCAGCAGAGCAGTCCTAGGAGATAGCAGTGGTAGTGGGCCACACTGACGTCACACTCTCTTTCTATGATGCCACAGTGAGAGCACCTCACCATTGCAGTGTCCTTCCACCAAATTCATACCCCTGTCAAATTCCGAGAAAATATTGGAAAACCCAAATTCAGGGTCAAACAACTGATCTCTTCAAGTGTCAAGTTTTGCAAAAAGAAGACCGACCAAGAACCTAACATGAACTGGAGGAGACTTAAGATGTGATAACTAAATTCAAATGTTATATTGGATAATGAAACAAAACTAAAAAGTGGCAAACTGGGAATATCCCAATAAAGCCCCTCGCACAGCTAGTAGTGCCATGCCAATGTTGATTTCTTAGTTTTGATGCGTGTTCCTTAGATAGGAAAGACACTAACCTTGACAAAGGTGGGTGAGGAGTATTCACAAAATTTGTGTACAGTCTTTCCAACTCAACTCTTATTGCAAACTACAAAGTTCTTTTTAACATCTTTTAGATGGTAATGTGTCTTCAGCATCAAGATGCCCTGCTCTTGCTGTCACCTCGAGGAGACAAAGGGCCAGCTTTTCCTAGCTGCAGCAGTCCCTTGGCATATCTACAGCAAAAGATTGCTCCAATTTACTAGCATGCCGGAATCACCTGTGGTTTGAGAAAATTCCATTGCGTAGACCACAATAACAGTAATAGCCCCAATACTGGCACAGGTGTGTAGTGAATGCTTTGAAGCTTCCTCCATCCTGCCCTCTCCTGACCTGCCCTCTATAGAGTGAGACTCAATGGTTGCAGAATGCTTCTCCAGTGATGTGCACATTTTAAGCTCTGAAACCCATGAATGTGTTACCACAATGGACAAAAAGAAGCTGGCAGATAAGATTTCAGTAAGAATCTTGAGATGGAGAGGTTATCCTGGATTATCCAAGGGGATCCTGATGTAATCACCTGGTGCTTAGACTAAAAAAAGGGAACAGTGTCAGACTCACAGAAGATAGGATGACAGAAGCAGAGGATCACAGTCAGATTTGAAGATGCTCTTCCACTGGCTTTGAGACAGAGAAAGAGACCACAAGCCAAGAAATGAAGGCAAACAGTGGAAACTGGAAAAAAGCAAGCGAAAGGATGCTCTCCTAAAACTACCAGAATGCGGTCAGCCCTGCGGACACCTTGACCTTGGCTCAGTGAATATCATTTTGAGCTTCTCATCTCTGACATTGTAAGACAATAAATATATGTTAAGCTACTAACTCTGTAGTAATTTGTTAAAGCAGCCAGAGGAAATGAACCTAGGGTCTTTCTTAGCTGGTGGCCTACTATTTTTCCAGTGTTATCCTTAATCCTTGTTGGTATTAATAAAGGTGAAAAATCTACATCACCATTTATTGGATTAGATGAGGAGCATGGAGCATGATCTACTCAATTTTACACACACTTCTTCACTCTCTTGCTGACTCATTAAGTCACTAATTTACTCAGTCTTCTACCAATTAATTCACTCATATTCTTTCAGCTCATTCACTCATGTCTCAGTAAATATCTGTGGAGTTGCTGGGGTAGTGTGGCCATTTATGTGAAGGCTAGTGTTAAGCTTTGTTTGGAGAGGGGTTGTGTCTTGGAAACATATCTGAACTCCCCTGGATTTCTGGCTGTAAAAAGCGAGACTAGGACACTGCAAGACTATAACCTGCCAGATTTATGACCTTATGCTGGAAACTGATAATCAGATGGTAGCATATTTCAATTAAAATGATGATGATACTTTATCAGTGGTGGTAAACCTATGGCACATATGCCATAGCTGACTGTTGTTATTGAAAACTCCGAAAGATTCACCACCACTGCTTTAAGTACATCATCTCTGGAAGCCTAGAACCAGATTCCTTTCCAAGGTCATGCAGCAGTGAGTGGGAGAGCCATGTTTCAAGTCTGGGTTTGTTTGACTACTCAGTCCGTTTATTTGATCTGTACTTGTGGTCTGGGACCTCCCTTGGATGGGACCAGGGGACAGAAAGAAATCAGAAAGGATCAAGGACAAGTTATTTAGGAAATGGACAAGTGGAAGGGAAATAAATTGTCTAAATCTCAGCATGTAAAGGGATTCAGGTGAATCTTTTCCCATCCAGGTCGTTCTTCATTGCAGATGTGTCTAGTTGATTATCTCCTGGTTATAAGAGGCTCTGGGGCCAGTAGATAGACTGATACACAGAAATACACAGACCAAGAGCCCACTCACAAGGGCAGAGACTGTCCAGAGTACTCAGATCAATGATCTAATGAACAGGTAGACAGAATATATGACAAATGATCACACACAAGAATGAGATGCTCATAGTTAGGTGTTGGAGAACATGGTTACCTCTAGGAAGATATGGAACAAGTCTAGAACAAAACCAACTCTAGGGAGACAACCCCACAGCTTTAGTGGCAGCCACACCAGTTGGAGAGCGGTCTGATCAGTCCAATCTCCTTTCTCCCAACCACAGTGGGTATCTTTTGTCTTCCCTGAACCCATCCTTTCTTTTGAACACATTCCTTCTTTAGCAGAACTGTCCCCAAACCAGTCATGGCATCCTCAATAGGACCATGGCCTTGACCCTATAATTAGGCACATTCTCCAGCTGACCTAATGAGAAACCCCACATGCACACCATGGGAATTTTAGGTGAGAACAAAGGGCAAGAAGATGGATCAGGGGACTACTATGGGTGCGCACAGTTCCAGCTTCAAACAGCCACCATTTGCGATAGAATGAGACCCTCAGACAGAAATAGGGACAGAGAAGGACTTGAGGTATTTGAGTTCTTTGTTCCAGGCAACCCTCAGGACAGCCACAGTCTGATCCTCCTATGATTTGGCTACACCCGCCAATAATTTGTTCTGTATTCTAAGCTTATTTGATTTGGTTCTCTACCACTTAAAAGCATAAGACATTGTCCCAAGTGTGATGGAAGCAATAGTACTGTTTCTCCCCAACATTTGAGTCTCTTTTTTCTTGTCCTCTCCCTCTACTTGGTCTATTTCAGTATCACTATAGTGGTGACTGGACCCCTGACTTGCTATTCAGGTAGTGTGTGTACAACACTGTACTGATAGGCCCTTGTGGCACTACTGACTGTGTTTGGGTCACTTACTCTGCACCAGGCACCCTGCTGAGAGTATTTATGCACTCATCTCACTTAACCTCTTAATAATTTGCTTCATAATGTACATGCTGCTGTCTCATTATTAAATAGGGAAACTGAGGCCAGGGCAAGTCCATTTTACTTATCCAAAGTGAGCCAGCTAATAAACTTGGAGCTGAGACATGCCAGGGCAGTTTCTTTCCAGACCCCAGATGTTGAGTCTCCACCCCAGACTACTTCTACTGTAAATGTTAGTCCCTTTTCCCGAGAGACTCTCTTGCTGCCTAGAGACATGACATGCCCAACAGAGTCAGACACTGTGTCTTGAAACCTTAATGGGAGCTCTCTGAGAACTACCATACCACCTGTCAGCCTCACAATAGCACCATGTGGCTGTGGCTATAGAGTGTCACACCAGCTCTGCAGGGTCATGTGGTCAGTGAGCGGTGATGTGGTCAGCGAGCGGTGATGGAGGCAGGATCAGAACCTAGCTTTGTACATGACTCCAAGAAATCTTACTGACCATCATGTGCATGAGGTGCTTAGTTCACTACTCAGCAGTCAGCTAGGAGTCTCCGCCATTCAGTGGGGCTTTGGGGCTGCCTTCTGGAGAAGATCAGAGCCTAGATGGTGCTCAGACCCAGAATGGCAGTCAAGTGTCAGCAAACACAGATGCAGGCGGCTCCTCTCCTTGATAAGCCATCTGCAAACACTTCCTCTGCATGAGAAGTGTCATTCTGCTGTAATCCCTGGAGGCCTCTGCAAAGCAAGCACTTCCACCCTCCCTGGTAGCAGGTTCCTTCTCTGAGTTATGCCTGGCAGTGACAGCAGGACAGTGGGCAAGGGGAAGGATGCAGGAGCTGGTAGAGGCAGTGGTCTAGTGCACTGGCTTCTCTGAGTGTCTACCCTGGCCCTGTTCTGTCACCATAGTGAATGCAAGCCTTGTGGCTTCTCTTGGAAAAACCTATACTGGCTGTTCTGGGGGCTGCTTGGTTTCCGTGTCATCTGAGGTAGGGTACAAGGCATTGATACAGTCCCACCCCTCTTCTCACAGTTAAACAATGGAGGAAAATAGTTCACATTTGTGAGGTACTTACTGTAGGACCTATGCAGTCTTTGACATATTACATACAGGGGCACAACTGTTTAGAGGAATCCATTGCACAGATGAGGAAACTACGGCTCAGGAAGTTATGTGGCCTTTCCACTTTTCATGTCTAGTACAGACAGAACTGTCTGGTTCTCAGACACAGCCCTTAACTGTTAACCTTCTCAAACCTGTTACCTTCATGTAGGGGAATAAGACAGGTGATGAATCAGCCAGGTGGCATCTCCACTTGGGTAGAGTCCTGTGCCAGGCAGGGGAGAGGACCAGGCAGGGTATGAGATTCCTGTGGTTACCAGCTTTGATGGCCTGCACCCTGCCCTGGCCACCCCTCAGTGGGGATGCTTGAACATCCTTGGGGGCTACCACTCTCAGCCACAGAAACTTGGGCTGGGGACAGGGCACAATCCATTCAAGGCCCCACAGCTGGTCAGAGACTGCTCTGAGAGTCTATCCCTGTCAGACTGGAGCAGAGTGTGGAGGTAGGGGGTATATAGGTGCAGGACCTCGTAGAAATGTGATGGGCTGAGATGGGGAGACAGCAACAGGAATGAGAGAGGTGATGTTGAGACACCCTTTCCCAAAGCTCCCTGGGAAAGCCAGGTACAAGGCCTCCTCTTCAGACTGAGTGTTCAGCCCCTTTCTCTCTCAGGTGACCTCAGACTAGGGCCTCAGGGACGTAGCTTTCTGATAGAACTCTCTTAGCGGCCCAGCCTCTGTCACATGGCTACCCTGACCCAATCATCTGTGGTCCAAGGGTCCCATGATGCATTTCAATGCCCCATTTAGGAAGCAATGTGTGGAGGGTGGGAGACTAGTCTTCAGAGGAGTCTAGTGCTCAGAAAAAGGTAGAACTGCCCAATTTAGTGATAGTAAATGAGAGAGTTAGGCAGCCCTGAAAGGTGGCTGGGTTCTACCACAAGCTTCCTGGTGTACAGTTGATTGCCCAGCACCATCTTTAGGCCCAGTCTTGTCCTGTCACTTCAGCACAACAGGTGCATCCAGTCCACACAGGCAGAAAGCCTATACCACCAGCCCTGCTGGCTGAGCATAGAAGAAAGTGGACAAACAGCCCTCAAGAGCTTCTCAGTGTGTCACCCCAGCATAAGACTCAGGATGTCAGTGACAAAGCTGTCCTCCCTCAAGCAGTCACAGCCAAGGGTCCTGTGCTTTAGGATCCAGACTTATGACCTCCAGAAAGCCATACTTATGGAGGAAAAAGAGTCACCTGATGTAGTTTGTGTGGGTTCCCCAAACAGGAAAGAGCTCTGATAACCTGTTGAGTTTATTGGATTGCTTCTGGGAAAAAAGGAACATTTGCCCACACTGATTACTAGAGCCCATGGTTGGTGCACTTTGGGTAAGTCTGCATCTGAGTAGTGCCCCAGGAAGAAGCCAGTAGCTGCTAAGTGAATAGGAAGATGGTGCCAGGGACTGGTACAGTGGAGAAGCATGTCTTCCTGGTAGGCAAGGGAAATACCCTGGCAAAGGACTTGCACCCAACGCAGCATCATTGGCTTCCCCTACTGTCCACTAATTCCCTTGCTCACTGCCTCTTCCTCTACTTTGCCCACACATCCCTCTGCTTTCACCAGGGATCTCACTCACTCACACAACCAGTCAATCATTTCTTCTTCCACTGAGCAATATCTATGGAGCCCTTTCCATGTGTCAAACACTCTACAAGATGCTGAGGAAAGAATGAGGAACAAGACAGACACCTGCCAAACAAAAGATAGATAACGAGAAGTAGGGCGATACAACTTTTTCAAATGGGAAGGAGGTCAAGAGACGGAGGGAAAGGTGATGAAAAAGAAATTAAGATGTGTTACACACATGTACCAGCTCCACCACGCAAGGAATGTGAGCATCATGTACTGCAAACATGTGCTAATAATGGTAAGTAAGATAAAGAAAGACAGCTGTGTTGTGCAGGGCTTTTCAGCTTAGAGACAGGCCCTAAATAATGCCTGGTGAGACCAGCACAGAGAGAGAGAGAGAGAGAGAGAGAGAGAGAGAGAGAGAGAGAGAAAGTGTAGGGAACCCAGGGGTGCACAGGAGAAACAAATCGGACAGTGACTGCTGCACAAGGAGGAAGAAAGGAGGTAGCTAGGGAAAGGGTTTGAGTAGATGCCAGTGGACAGAGGGAATTTGGCAAGAAGGTGAATTCCTGATTGTTGGAAACATTCCAAGCACACAGTGATTGTTGGGGTTCAAACATTAGCTGGACATTAGACCTAGAAGACTCTGAAGCCATTCTCAAAGCTAAGATTTGAAAATTAGCTGGTTCTTACTCCTAAATGCAGGTGAAACATAATTAGAAATGATGCCCCATCACTGGAAGCAGGAACTACTATTCATTCATTTGTTATTTGTGCATTCATTCATTCATTCATTCATTCATTCACAAAGCGTGTGTAATGAGAGCTCCTTTAATGTATCTCTACCAAAGCTGCTCCCTGAATGAACCTGTCCTCCCATAGCGTCAGAGCCCCTCTGCAGCAGAGTCCCTGCCCCACTGCTGTGCACTTCTGCTCCCTCTGGCTGAGTTTTACACTTCCTGTGAACCAGTTGGGTTTGTTGCCAACTCTCTCCCGCCACTCATACTTGTTATTGTAATTATGTGATTTAAATTAAACATCACATAAAGTGATGAAATATGAGTGAGAACGGAGATACAGTTGCAGCTATGGAAACTCAATTGAATGCTTTGGAATGACTCCATGAAGGAGAATCTCTAAAAAAGAATTGCTTTCTAAATATTAGGTGTCCCTGAAAGAGATGCCTGCTCCCCACTGGATAAGTTCCATGAGAACAGTAAAGAGTGGGCACACATCCCTGGTACCTGGCACACAGTAGGTACTCAATAAATATTTGCTCCCCAGGTGACCTCTAGCAAAATTGGAAATGGCGAATGAAATTCTGTTTGTAATTTATGTAACACAGACAATGCAGTGAGCAAGCCCATGGTCAAAGGGAAGGCCTAGGGCCTTCATTAAACTGTCTGGTGATTAAATGGGGGCTGAAATATTTTATGTCATAATGAAATGTTTAAGCTTATGTGTGTCCTTTTACGATTCTCCACTGTGAAATTAAATTGTAATTTATCAACTGCATCATCTGTGAGGCTTCTATGATGGGAAGTTGGCAACTATTTTCTGTAAAAGGCCTGAAAATATTTTTGGCTTTGTGAGCTATCAGCTCTGGCACAACAATTCAACTCTGCCACGCAACATGAAAGCAGCCACAGACGCCATGTAATGCATGCATGGTCGCGGTTGTGACCTGGTGTAACCTAACCTACAGTAAGAAGCAGCAGGCCAGCCCGTGTCCTGCATCCTGATATGTTCTGTGTGCCAGGTACAACACAGTGTTGCTGGAGATCCTGAGATTAAAAAACCTGCTACCCCAGCTCGCAGAGAGCTTGCCTTCTGATATGGAGATCTTTATGTCTGAAGACAATTTCAATGTGATGTGTATAAGATAATGGCAGGCATGTGTCCGTGCTGCAGAGGGACAGGGAGATGGAAAGGTGGAGGATGGGCCAATTGTCTAGGTTTATAGGACTGGTGATATTTTGCCAGGTAGGATGACAGGAAAGGCCATTCCAGCTGAGGGAGCAGAATGTACAGAGGCAAAAGCATGGAGGCATGACATACTTGCTGTGTCCTGGGATGCATAAGCCTTGATGCGTGGCTAGAACTCAAAGTGAGTGTCATTGGAGTAGGAGGACATTTGAAAGTTTGGACTTTATTCTGGAGCCTATGGTTTGCCCTTCAAAGGTGGATCTCCTGCAAGACAGAGACTTGATCCAGCTCTCCCAGTGTGTGAAAGATAGTTGGGAGGTAGAGGGCAGGTCAGAACAGTGCCTCTGCAGGCAAATGAGAAATGATGAAGTCAGAAATTGGCTACACCTGGACATGGGGAGTAAAAAGAGGGGGCGTGTAGGTGATGCCTAGGTGGGTGATGCGAACAGGTTGACTGAGTGAGGGGAAGCTCTGGCTTGTTCAGAGCATAGCGACCCCAGGACAGATCAGGTAACTGGAAGTGCAATCAGTACAGAGTGGCTCAGACCTTCAGGGATGTTGGCACCAAAGTGTGGATGGGTGCTGCTGGGAAAGAGCCCAGGGGGACCAAGGAGTCTCTCTTTAAAGATAGATCCAGAGCGGTGAGACTCTCGCAGTCCATTCCTCAAAGGGCAGTGTGTTCATTCCAGGCATTCACCCAGGTTTGGAAAATGTGTAACATCAGGGGATTGTCTTGCAAAAACATCATGGGATTAACTTGACTTAGTGTGAGTCCTAGGAATTTGGCTGATGGAAACATGATTATGAAAAGCATCTGTGATGTTACTAAGTGGTAAGGCTGAGTCAATAAAGGCTGGCTTCAGGGATGAGGGGAAGATTAGGTAGGCAGTAGAATAGAAATCAGCCTCCAGTAAGAGCCCTGGTGCTCTATGCTCATCACTGACCGTGACCATTCAAGGATTTCCCTGGTGGTGTCAGTGTCCTCTCCATCCCCTGTAGCAGGTTAGAATGGAAGAGGGGTTGAGGGTGTGGACAGGCTGATAAGCACATCCCATATTTCTCATTTTCCCAGGCTAGCCTTTGAGGGTGGAAGGAGGATTCATGCTTGGTCCTACGATGAAGAAAATCTTCAATCCTCCCCTCTATGTCCCAGAGCTGAGTGATGCCCAGAGCTTGGGTAGGAGACATCACTCACTGGAGATGCTTTGGGAGCTCAAAAGCCAGGTTCTAATTACCAAGGACTGGAAGCAGCACAGGGACTGGGACATTCTGCCCACTGCTAGAGATGATAGGCTTTGCCTCATATCCTGGAGGAATGGAAGAAGTGACCCCGCCACGAGCCCAGTCAGGGCCTTGGCACACTGAGTCTTGTGAGTGGACCAGTGAAGGTTCCCCTGTGGCTGTCGGTGTTCAGGGAGCCTGGGGTTTCATTCACAATCTCTGTCCCCTCAGCTTAACTAGGCAGCAATCCCTTGGGAGACATTGTTGTCACTATCGGGGTAGGGTGTCTCCCAGCACCACAGCATCCTGACTGCACCAGAAGCTTCTAAGAAGAAATGCCTTCCACAAAGCCTGCCTGAGCTCTCCTATTGCCACGCTAAAGGCTTAGAGCTTTCTGTGAAAGAACTCACAGCCACTTTCCCCATAATCAACTACGTCCATTAAAGGCAGTGATTTTTTTTTAATTCTCTCCAAGCCAGATTCCATTAATGAAGCCCCGTTTAACAGAATTTACCAAAAAGAAAAAAAAAATGAGAGTAATTGCTTAAATACATTTTATGTTGTACTGCAATAGCAATTTACTGGGCCAACTTGGAATTCCTCAGACTCCCTATGGGGAAGTTAATGTGGACAGAAAGGTTTGAAGGGGAGACTCTGTCTTTCTGTTTCTTTTCTTTAATTATGGTTCTGAGAGGAGCAAAATTAGAGAGGATCCTGGAGGGAGAGGGAAGAAAGGGAGGGGACAGAAGCAGAATGGAATTCAGCCTAGGTGTCCTACAGCCTTCCTGAGTATTTGTGTGTATGTGGCACTTATGCAATGGAGCTGAGGACCCAGGCTCTGCATGCACTGACTTGAGTTTGAATCCCACCTTTGCCACTTGATAGCTGAGTAACTGAACAAGTTTCCTTCCACTTTTGTGCAGCCCCGTGATGCTGTGGGAAAAGTGATACAGGGTACACATAGCTCTTTTAACTAGAAAATTGTGTGTGTGTGTGCGCGCACGCACGCGTGTTCAAACATGCATACACACATGCATGTACACCAGGAAGTCAGACCAGGAAGACTCCAGTGAGGTGACATTTGATCAAAGCCTTGAAGGAAGGGAGCAGACAGTCCAGCTGGAAATCTGAGAGAATGGCCAGCATGGCAGGCAGAGGAAATGTCAAGTGCAAAGACCCTGAGGCAGCAGTAGGCCAGCAGAGTCCATTTAGCTGGACTATAAAGAATAAGAAGAAGAGGGCTGGGGATTTAGCTCAGTGGCATAAGTGCCTTCCTTGCAAGCATGCTGTCATGAGTTCCATCCCCAGTACCGATTAAAAAAAAAAAAAAAAAAAAGAGTAGAAGAAGAGAGGCCTGGAGAGGTGAAAGTAATCGGCTTTTTTTTTTTCTTCCAGTGCTGGGATTCAACTCAGGCCCTTCACACTTAGTTACATTCTCAGTCTCTTTTTTTCTAATTTTTATTTTGAGACAGGGTCTTGTTAAGTTACCAAGTTGCCCAGGCTGGCTTCAAATATGTTATCCTCTTACCTCCACCTCCCCGAGTGCAGGGATTGCAGGCATGTGCCACCATGCCAGGCACAATTGGCTTTTTTTTAAGACCTTGTGAGTTACCAGTAGGCCTTTTACTCTGATTATTAGAGCCATCAAAGGTTCATTTTAGTTTGTTTTTAATTAACTCTATTAAAGTATAATTTACATAAAATAAAATTGCCCATTGTAAGCGTGCAGTCATTTGGAGCACCTCCCATATTGTTAAGATCCCATTTAAGGTGTGGAACAGTTCCATCACCCCTTGTACTCTTTCCCAGCTGGGCAGTCCTCACCTTTAGCACTGGCCTCCAGCTTTTGCAGCCACTAACATGCTTTCTCTCACTAAAGAGGATCTCACAGAACATACTCGCAGTATTTACTCACATCTCCCAACATAATGCTTCTGAAGTTCAACCCTGTCATTGCCTATACCAGTCATCTTTCCCTTTAATGGAGTTTTTTGTTCGTTTGTTTTTTGGTTTTTGTTATAGTACTGGGAATTGAACCTGTCACCATGTGGAGCCCAAGCCTGTTCCCCAAAGTGGAGATTGGAAACCTAGGCTTATCTCACCTGTAGGGTAGGACATTCATGATAGTAAAAAAAATTTTCGAGAAGCCTCAGTGAGAGGAACAGAGGTTTACTAGGCAGAATTTAATGTACACCCTCAAAAAGAAAATGCAGGCTCTCAAAAGAAGGGAGCCTTGTAGTCCAGAGCTAGGAATATTTGTGTGATTTGGAGAGTAGAAATCTGTGAGATTTGTGAATCTATAGAAAGTTTACGTTTGGTTCATAGGAGAAAAGTGATGGTCCAACTGTGACAGAAAGATCTTAGCTCATTTGACAGGTGAAAGGTAGTCCATTTCATAGGAGAAAGACAGGGACCCAGACCAATTTACTGTATTTTTAAAGACGGATGATGGAAGATGCTTTTCTTGAGAACATTCTTTTGAATGCTTTGAATCTATTTCTCTGTAGTAAGGTAGATATCTGCCCTTTAACTTACAACTCAGCTAATATATGGATTTATAGTATCTTTAAGAGATTTGGAGTGTGACAGACCTGAAAACAAACAAACAAACCAACCTAAGAAGCACAGACAAGCCTAGGAAGCACAGATACGGATAACCTTGGATAGCTTTGTGACCTGAAGTTGCAGTCTTCCAAAAGTATAATTTTAAAATTATGATTTTTCTTGTCTCTTTCCTACCTATCTTATTTCTCCTTTCCTGCCTCAAATCCAGGATGCTTGTGCTGGATTACATCCATAACCCTTTACTCATTCTTGTTTTGAGAAGTGTTTTCCTCCGTCACTGAATTGCTTGGGCTGGGGCTCGAACTTGCAATCCTTCCGCCTTAACCTCCCAGGGTGCTAGGGTTCCAGACAGATGCCACCATGCCCAGATTGTTGGAGTTTTATGCAAAGCATGGCACCATCTCAATGGCAGAATCTGATGAGGATTGTTCCATAATAACCTCTAATTCTTTGACGGGTTCCCAGAAACCTCTCAAATGTTCAGATGTATGTGGAGAGGAAGGGGCAGAGCTGAGTAAAGATGCATAAGCAACTTGGGACTTTTCCAAGTTCAGCCTTGGGAAAGAACAAATAATTTCTAGGATTGCTGCAACTGGAAAGTCATGGAAGAGGTGGAAACTGCCCCTGAGGGTTTCACCAGCTGTATCTTGGAGATTCAAGCATTCTGCCTGATCTCGGGGGCACAGAAGCATCCCTGCCCTCCTGTTCCAGTCTGAATCATTCCCCTCATGCTGCCCTTGAGACCCCAGCACCCTCGGCTCACTCCTTTGGCAGGAAAGAGGCTTTTGGTTCTGAATTATTCAGGTGAATTCTCCCTATTTCTACTTCCCTTATGTAAATGGCCCGGCTTTGTCATTGAGATAGAACTGAATTTGAACTGGTGGGGGGAGGCAGGGAGTCCACAGTACCATTTGTGACTCCTTAGAAAATTTAAATGACTCACCCTGTAATAAACTATTTTAAATGGGATCTGGTGAAATACAGTAATTGGTTTCTATAATAGTTCCTACCCTAGCGATATGGGTTATATTCCTAGAGTTTGGTGTGTGTCAGCATTTTCATTATAGTAACAATTCAGTTTGGCAGGGTGTGAAGCTCTGTGATTAAGTCTTTTGTTTTAATAAGTATTTATGAAGTCCCACTGTGCTGGATCTCTTCTGTCTGTCCCTCCAAGTCCTGTCCCTCATCCCTTCCCTGCTCCATTCCTGGGGTGACTAACCTATTATCAGTATTCCTCACTTTTCCTCTGCCTTTCCATTGGGTTAGATCAACAGGAGCATCAAGAGGAGATGGGAGAGGGGTGAGCCCTAGGTATTCACACCTTCTCTTTCCTGATAGGGTCTTCACAAACCATCTATAGCCCTATTGAAGATCTGGGTCTATATAGTGGCTTTTGCCATGAAGCACTGTCTTAAGGAACATTTCTTTTCTCTGCTCAGAGGTAGAGGAAGAAGGAGTGGTAATGAGCTCCCTGTTACTGTTTCCAAATCAGGGATCTTGTCCAGGTTCTTGATATCCTGAACAAAGAATCAAGCAGGACACTCAAAAGGAGGAACAAGATCAAAGATTTATTGAAAAATGAAAGTACACTCCACAGGGTAAGAGTGTGCTTGGCGCTAAGGATTTTAAACATTAGTGTTTGGGGTAGGACTGAAGGTTGGTGTGAGGTTTGGTCTTTGCCGATGGCTAGCTTGGCTGTGCTCCTCCATTGTGCAGTGGGGTTTGTGACATTTTGTGCCCTTTGAAAGAATTGTCATGATCCTCAAAGAGGGGAGGGTCAAAACAACATTGCTAATGACATGGTAATTAAGATCTACTTTGGCTAAAACATTGCTGAAGATCACTGGGCATAAGCCAGGAGACATACTGTATATAAATTAGGTCATCTGGTTATTTTCCTCCATTGTATTTGCACCCACGTATCCTGGTTCTGGGCTAGTGTTTAACTCAGAAAGTGAATGTAGCCCAGAAAGCAACCTGCAAAACAGACCCTTCCTTCCTTCAGCTGCCATTTCCTTGCCTCATTACCAGCCCCAGGGTACCGCCTCCCTCCCGTCTTCTCCTTGCCTTTGTAAAGGGTCATTCATCAAACTCCTGGAGTTATCCTCTTGTGACTAGGCCACCTACCTGTTGCTGGAACCCTAACCTGTCTACCTCCTCGTATCAAGTCTGGTGTTCGGTGCTAGGAACTAAGATGAACAATATAACAACAGCTGGCATTAACAAGAGCTTGCACTCACCAGTGACTGCGCTAGGATCACTTCTGTGCATTAGCTCATCGAATCTTTGAAGCTTTTTGAGGGAGAGGTTGTTAATTTTCCCATTTTGTAGATAAGGTCCCCGAGTCTTGGAAGGATTAGGTGATCTTTCTTAAGGGGGCACTGCCTGTCCCTTCAAAACCTGAGCTTCTTGACCACAGGGCCACATTATTGTGTCCTTTGAAGAACTGTCTCAGGGAAACACATGGCTGGGTAACTGAATTATAACTGCGATGAATTATTGTGCCTCCTAAAGGAGAGGAAGGAAGGTTACATTCAAGAGGTTGAATGCTAGGTTCTATGCCCAGTTTTTCTCTTACTCCCACAGACCCTTCAGGCTGGTGTCATTCTTATTCTTAGAAAGGGTGAGTAGAGCCCAAAGCCTCACTGGTGAAGGCCAGATCTGAACTGAGAGATCTGTAAGGCTTCAAAGCCAGGAAAGGTAGAAAAGCTCTTCAGGCATGTGATGTTCCTGGAATCCTCTCAGGTGACAGGATGCTGAAGCAGAAAGGACTACAGGTAGACATATTCCAGGCATGAAAGGCAAAGGCTTCAAGAAAGGGAATGTGTGGGATGCTCAGGATGTAGGTAGAGGTGTTAACCCTCTGCTCCTCTGCTACCCTGGGAGCCAATCCTCCCTCTCCACATCCCAGGGCTCTCGAGGTGGCAGGAGGCCCTGGAGAAGCCAGCTGGGGGTGCACAGGCCCTGGGCTTCTGGAGGGCTCCAGGCTAGCACAGCTCTGGCCCCCTGCTTCATGGCTGGGCTGAGGTGGAGCCCACCCAGGGAGTAAGGAGACTCTGGGATGACAAGGCCACCTCTCAACTCTGCTCCCTGACCCCGCTGTGTCCTCCTGTCCCCACAGGTTCACCGGAGCCAGCCTCCCGGCCCCTGTCATCAGCAGCAAGAACTGGCTGCGGCTGCACTTCACATCAGATGGCAACCACCGGCAGCGCGGCTTCAGTGCTCAGTACCAAGGTAAGCAACACCAGCACGGTCACAGCTCCTCCGCAGGTAGCAAGGACAACCCCGTGTGCAGTGTGGATTTAGGGGACCCCTCCCTCCCCATCTGTCGCTGTCTGTAGACCCAGGTCTCTGCTTCTCCACATCTCTGCATTTGTCCTGTGGTCCTTTATCCCAGGCAGTAACATTCCTTGGTGAGTAGCCCGTTTCAGAGCTGGGCTGATCTTATAGTGAATATGCCTGGATGCCTTCCTGGAGCAGCACACGGTGCTAGGCACTAGACATGCATCATCTAGTAGAGTCTTCCCCATTAGTTACACTGCCAGGTGCGTACTGTTCCCATTCTTATTATAGGAACAAGGAAGCTGATGCTCAGAGAAGTGAAGTCACATTCCCAAGACCACCTGACCTGCCATCTTTGAGCCAGAGCCACCCTCTTGCCCACCAGTGTGTAGCTGTTCTCCCTACACAGTGGGGGTACATCCCACACTTCCACCCATTTTCATTTTACCTAGAACACAGCTGTATTACAAACAAAGACAAAATCATTTTAGGGAGCAGTGGAGCTCGTGTGCTCCAATCTGGGAAGAGCAGTCCTAGTGGCAAGAGATCAGACCAGGAGTGGCAGGTGGAAATTGCGGGTAAGCACATTTCTATTCCAATAATGAAGAGTTTCCTAGCCCCAAGAGCCACCCACAAAAAAAGAAGCAGGTTAATCCAGAAAAGGAGGTGGGGCAGCTCTGCTGCTGGAGGAGATCCAACATGCCAGTAGATACATAGGAGTGGGGAGGGCCTCCTTCTCAACCTGGAGTTTATCCAAAATGCCCCAAATTTATAAACAGCGAAGGTTGGCCTCATAAGTGCTCATTAAGCCTGTAACTGTTACTAATCATAAATCGCTGTTGGTTTTAGTAAATCTGACGGTACAGTTGCACTGTGCACTTATTAAGAATAAAACCCTCTATGACGCCCCAGGGCTACAAGGACAAGGATCTCCTGGTCCACCTAGAGCCCCCTCCTCAAGGTCCCTGGAGTCAGGCTCTCTTGCTAAAAACTGGAATAAATGCTGCATTGGAGACAGAAAGATTATCTCTAGGATCTTAGCTTTTAATGAGTCACCTCAGTCATTCTGGGCCTAAGGTAGCAGGTCACCTTTGAAATATCTACAAAGTAAACAGGAAACCCCCTGGTCAGAGGAGCTTTCCTAGAGATCTTTGTCACTGCTGAGGCTAGGCCTCTGTGTTGGAGGTACCTCTCTGCATCTGTTTGTTGTGTTTTCCCAAATAGAAAAGTTGAGCTGAGTGTTATAATGATTTTTTTTTCTAGTTAAATAAGTGTTGGGTGTTTCTCACATTTCAATTGTCCAAGGAGCCATGTGTTGTTGTAATAGGTTAAGGTTTGATGACAGGCAAGAGCAACAAGAAGATAGACAAGGCTCTCTAGATCACACACTGGTTATATACCTACTGTGTGCCAGGCCCTGTATATGTGTTGTGCCATACATTCCTCTTTAAAGCACAGACACATATGTGGATTTGTTTGAATTTTTCTAGCTGAGGCTCAGACAGGTGTGTGAATAGTCCAATATCACACATAAATAGTGAAATTTGACTTCATTCTTGGTTCTATGAATTCTTCTAAAAACCCACAATGTCTTTTTTCTTTATGGTCTCCCTTTTCCTGTCTGACTGATAAGTCTGCACACACGCACACAATTACACACAAGCAACTAAAGGGAAAATGTCACCAAAAGGTATTTACTTTTACTAAACGTGATGTACCCTGAAATTTTCTTTTCCATTTTTAAATGTTGACTATAACCTTTAAATTAATTTCAAACTTCTGTAGCAGGGAACAGCTCACAATCTGTAAAACCTCATTTTATGCCTGGCCTTCTTGAAAGCAGATCCTACCTCCCCTAACCTATCTCTAGACAGGGCTTGCGTGTCCCTGTGTGTCCACGTCTAAGGTGGCTGCTGAGATTGTGGACACATGGCACTTCTCCAGCCTAGCTGCGGTTGCAGAGAGTAGGTTTATTGTTGGCCCCATTTTATAGATGAAGACAGTGAGCTGTAGAGAACATGCATGCCATGCTCAGAGCCTCACTAAGAGTTAGCTTAGGGCCCGATTTGAAGCCCAGCAGTGTTAGTCTGAATTGCAGTGCTTCATGACTGTGATTGTGTTACTCCATGTTCTCCCCTGGGACCTGTTTTCCAGATGGAAGTTGTATGGAGCAAGGAAATAAAATGATTATTCAGTAACTGAGTTGGTGACTCCATAAAGAGGTTTCTCAGCCTCAGCACTACTGACATCATGAATGGAAGACTTCTTGGCTTCAGCTAAAGAGGGTTTAGCGAAGGGACAATTTACAGAAGCTGAGATAGTAAGGTTCACACCCAGGGACCTGTACTATCACTCAGCTTTAAGGGTTCAGATGTTAAGTAGCAATGACTGAAGCCATGGAAGAGAGGCCTCCTGCCAGACCTGAAATGGTACTGCTTACCATAGCACAAGAGGAATGGCCATGGGATCAGTGACCTCACCTGTCTCCTCTCTCAACCAACTTGTTTTGGGTCCCATCTGCCAACCCAACAGGAAGCCAGCAGCAATGGAGCAGAGGTCCTGGTCTGCCTGCCTCGTACCCTGGGAGGCTGAATGGCATTACCAGTGGGCCCTCTTGCTAGCAGGAAGTTCACAGAGGTCAATTCTCTGGGGCACGGAGCAAGGCAAAGAAATCTAAAAACTGGGTCCAGAGCCTTGAGAAACCAGCCTCCAGCGAAGAATCATCATTGGCTGGGGATTAGTTTCACCCACACTCAGCGTTAGAACGTTACAGACTCAAGTGATTTATGGCCTTTCAGAGGTAATAATTACCAACTCTAATTATACTGATGGATAATTTTTCTCAGAGAAACAAAAACTAAATTAAAATTTTACAGATAGATAAATAATCCACAATATGACATATTCCATCCTTGTCTTAGTCCGATCAGAATTTAGGGGGTTCATGTCCAGAAGTTTCAATTAATACTCAGAACCAAAATGTCCAAGTGCTAGTTGGGGTGTACCCCTAGTGGGCTGTCAGATGATGGAAAATGGATTCCATTTCACAAACATTCTCTGTGTGACATTACGATGTGACTGTGGAACGATGAACACAATGAGGTCCACCCCTGCTCTCCAGGATAACAGGCTCCAGATAACAGACCTTCATCTGTAGCTTCTGTATGGCCAGAGAGTCATGATAGAGGACTGATTAAAAGGTCTTGGACTAGAGATAAAGGACCAATTGGTTTTTCTGGAGAGACTGAAAAAAAACCATAAAAGAACAAGAGTATGAAAAAGGCAGTGACTTAAAGGAGGGTCTGGAAAAGATGCCAGACAGACAGCTGGACAAAGAATGCAGCTAGGGAAAAAAGACAAGACAACCTAGCTCTGCTAAATCTACAGAACCACAGATATATATGTGCATGTGGATTGCAGCCCAAATTCAGCATTCCACCTGTCTTTGAAAAACCCTCACCCTGAAAATGGGTTTCATAGTTTAAAACAGTTTAAGAAAAAAGGAACAAAAGAAGAAGAATATTTCATGACACATAAAAACTGTGCAGAATTCAAATTTCAGTGCCCATAAATAAAAGACATTGGAAAACAGCTATGTGCCTTCATCTCCTCTTTGTCTCTGGCTGCTTTAGCGCTACCAGGGCAGAGCTGAGCAGTTTGTGACCAGGGTGATAACCATAGGCCTAATATATTTACTGCCAGCCACTGCACAAAGTTTGCCAACATCTGGGCAAGTCTGCCATCCAGAGCAAAGGTAAGCAGGGAGGGGTGGCAAGTGCAGAGCCTGAGCGGTGAGGTAGAAATCAAGTGCTATAAAGCTTGAAAAAATTGGACTTCTGCCGTGGATCATAGATGAGAGGAGAACAGACATTAGGAATCAGAGAGGAGACATGATCACATTTCCATTTTAAGAAGGTCTTTGTTCTGGAGTGAACACAGTGAGGATAAGCTAAGAGTTTCTGAGCATTGTTATGACTTGTATCTAGATGTCCCCCAAAACCTCATACAGTCATAAGTGGAGCTTTTTAGAGATCTAGAATGTGTGATGCTGGAATTAAGGATGTTATGCTGATTATGGTGTAATGCTAGGATTAAGTATGCCTCACCCTGCGTGTTAAGTGTTACTCACCCTAAGGGTTAGTAGCCTGAGTAGACAGACTATCAAGTACAAAAGAGGACTGCAGTTGTCACTGCCTATAATTTGCTGTTTGCTGCTTTTGCTGCCTTCTGCCTGCCACGAACTGCCTTGAGCCAGCTGATTATGGACTGAAATCTCTACAAATTGTGAACCAAAGATAAGCCTTTCCTCTTTTAACTTTGCATGTCAGGTAATTTTTCTGAGCAATGGGAAAAGTAACCAACAGAAGTGTACAGTGATAAGGGCCAGAGTTTAGACAGGAGTGAAGTTGTAGAGAAAGAGACAGACTAGGAAAGAGATCTCCAGGGTGAACCATACTGAACTCATGACTGACTGGATTTGGTGGTTGTGGAAGGGGATAAAGTGAAAGAGGTGAAGGAATCATGGATGAGTCTTAGGTTTCTAGCTTGAGTAAGTGGATAGAAAGTGACGGTGCTAACCAAGATGGCCTAGAGCAAAGACAGAGACAGGAAATACTGTGTTTGAGATACTGATTCTTGGTTAGTATTTGGATTTCAGGTTTGGGGAACTAGCTTGTAGCCACTTGGCTATTCTGTGGGTCTGAAGCTCAGGGAAAAAGGATTTAGGGTACAGAGAGAGACATGAAAGTTTCTAGCTGAAGTAGAAGCCAAGATCATCATTCTCCTCCCCATATGTATAACATGACAGAATGGAGCCAAAAGTGTGGTTTACAAAGTGATTTCTCTGGAGACCAAAAAGGTCTCCCAGAGAGTGTTTTGATGGGGAATGAGAGGGTGGTATACTACCAGAGCAGTCCTTCATGGATCTGTTCTGTGTAGTATTTACCCAAGAGTTTACTAAAAGGTTCTCTGAGGAAATCTTTAAGTTTCAAAGAAAACTTTTAGATTCCTTTCAGTTCTGGAAGATCCACTGAAGTTGTGTCATCAATTTCTTCCCTCCAGTGAGGAATCTTTCCAGTCTTTTTCAGGGTGTTAGTTGCTTTTTTCCCCCCAACCTTCAAGGAATGATGCTAAGAAGAGCCTTTGTTAAATGCACTCAATGACTGATAATCACAATTATTGAGGAGTTTCCCTGGCAGGGAAACCCCTATGACTGCTATGACCCTCCTCACCTGAAGACTGGAAATGTTATTAGCCCCAAAATCTATTAGACATTATAAGAGTTCCTGATAAATACCATGCATAAAGATAGGTGGTCAGGAAACAAAACCTTGACCTCCATTTCTCATATGGTAGAACTTTGTGCAGTGAGGGAAAAGGACCTGGCTCAACTGACTTTTCCTCAGTCCTTGCCTCGCCCACTCACCTGACAACCATTCTCTGGCACCTGACACTCCCTGAAGCCAAACTCTAGCCTGGTCTTGCTCTCTCTCTCACTGCCTCTCATGCTAAATCAACTCTGGTGATGAAGAGATGCAAGATAATCCTCAGTGAAAACTATCGTCATCTCTGCCTCCCAGGTCCCTTGTACTGGACCTTGATGGTGTGCAGAACAGATTTAGGCATTTGAGAAGAGTTTGCTTTTGCTGAGGGGCTTGAGACCCTTTGTAATACCAAGCAGGAGCTTCTGTTCCATGTGATCATGCTGCTTTCTTGCTTTTGGTTAACATGCAGACTCAAACCAGAAAAGTGCCACAGGTGTCCTACAGCCCAAGCTTTGGCTCCTTTCTCCCACTGCGGTTGGCCTGTTGAGCCACTGAACTGTTTCCAACTTCATTTCCAGGCTCCAAATCTCCAGGGCCTTCTGCATAAACTGCAGAGTTTTTGTTGTCTGGCTCAGGAGCCTGTGGCCAGGTAACTACAAAGCTAGGCTTCAGTTATGTATAAGCCTATTACCAACACATAAACACAAAATATGATACTTCGCCCCTCACTAGATTCCATGTGTAACCCATCCTTTTCCCAGGAAATGATTTTAAACCATGTATTCTTCAAACAGTCATTCATCATTCAGTCATCAAACTAGGAAACCAGAATATTGGGAAACTTATGTGCTTCTTGCTGTGTGTCAGTCCCAGGATGCTGATATTTGAGCTCCTGAGGCAACAACTAAAGGAGGACATGGCATATCAGCGTAAGGAAGGATTCAGCAAAGATCGGAATGAAGCCTTGAGAGGGCAGCGGCTTGTACATGAGATGTGGAGAGAGCCACAGGGAGATGGTAACATTTTCATTAGGCTCTGGCTACAGACCAGGAAGCTGTAAGCTGGCAGAGAATAGGAGGAAGGAATCCAGGTAGACAGAATAGCGTTATCCAATAGCTGAGGGCTATAGAGATTCCCTGAAACAGCTTCCTCTTGTCATTTTCTCCAGCTGAATTATCTGAGATTGTTAATGAAGGCCACCCCAATCCATTAATAATGGCAAAGTAGTATTCCAGGAATTAGAACATGCCCCTCCCCAACTCGGCTCCCACCCCACCATGAGTCTCTTCTTTAGGAATTCCTGTGACTACAAGACCTACTGTAATTAACAAGAAGCCACACCAGTGGCATCCAATAAGCACTTTTGTAACCTTTGACAGAGCAATGATTTTTCTGCCATTTAAAAAACATCACCAAGCATAAGACATAACCAGCTTCCGAGAAGCTTCACATAATTTTCTTAACTATCAGTAATTTGTCAACACCTGCATTCATAAGAGTGGTTATTGCCAGAATTGGTGGTGTCATTTAATTATTTCAATACCCATCATTTGCCCTTCATTAGCTGAAGGGATGAATCTAAGAGAGGAGTGCACCAAGGTGCCTACAGGGTAATATTTTTTCAATAGCAAATCCTGTAACATTCAGTATATCTGTAACTATTTCTTTTCATTTGCTTCCACATCACTTATCCCATCAATCTTCAGCAGAGCTACTGCATCTGAAGTTTTGCCAGATGTTCTTTTAGTCTTCCTTTTTCATCAGCTCTAGTAGTAACTGCACGATGATTTCTTGCATATGTCTCCCAGTTTGAGTCTTGTCACCTTTTCCCTGTGAGAACATGACATCATTTTTGGCCACAGTAATGAGCTTTGCTAAGTCCATCAGGATTTAGGAACAAGATCTCTTTTCCAAAAACCCACACCATCAATAACAATAGCTATGTTGAGTCTTTCTATGTTACTAGAACCTGAAGATGTTTTATTGTGTTGTGGTTTTTGAGGCATGGTCTTACTATGTAGTTCAGGCTGCCCTTGAACTTAGTATGAAGCCCAGGCTGGCCTCGAACTCATGGTGATCCTCCTGCCTCAGTCTCTCAAGTACTGGGATTATAGGTATGTACTAGCACCCCTGCCAGGTCTGGAGTTTTGACTGATGTAATCTGAAAGTCAACTTTGAGCCTACTTAAAATAATTGTACTAAGAGTATCTCCAGCAATTATGAAGAAAAAACTTCCCATAGTCATTAACCATTTCAAGAGTGAGCCCAATGCACTGGACCCTGGAATTCCTAAGCATTCTAATGGTTGCCTCTCAAAATTTTGGATGTTATTCAAGTAGTGAGAGTTGCAATCTTGGTGAGACTCCATGCTTTGAATTTTTAATTTAGATGGTTTGAGGCCTTTGCTGTGATGACACCCTTCTGATCTCTATGGTGACAGTAGAAATGATGCAGCTGACTCTTCTGTCTCTGTTTGCAAATGTTGTGGCAAATTGAGCAATCTCTTCAGGGGTGGTTGCAGGTTTAGACTGCTTCCTAAATGTGGTAATAGACCTTTCCTGGTCTCTACTGGATTAGCACCTTTGTAAGCCATCTGTGATGACTGAGCTTGTCAGCACATTAGCTGGTAGTGGTGCTAACTTGGCCTCCTCCTGGTCACGCCTAATACCAGTAGTTGTATATTTATCCTTTGAGTCAGCTAACGTATCATCTTTGTCACTTTGAAGTCATCCTAGCTCTGTTTGAGAGTCTTCTCTATGGCTACATATGAGGCTATACAAGTCACCAGGTCTACACCTTGAAGGATTAGATCTCAACCAACTGTACTAAATGTTATGTCTTTGGCACAAATCTGTGTGAGTGGGGGAACCAATGTTCCAGACACTGGCCCCATCTGGCAAAGGACTGTGGAAACTGTAGTGGAAACAGAACAAGTGGCCAGGCCACAAGGTCAATCCTCAGCAGAAAGGGCAGAACAGCACGTAGGGTAACACAGCACTTTTCAAGTACCAAAAAAGAATAAACCAGATTTCGGGTTTCAGAAGATTTTTAAAAGATGGGCTAGAGGGGGTGGTCTGCACACAAAACTCAAGCAAGAGAGGATGAATTTGGGCAGGAGAGCTTAGAGCCTGTAAGAATGGACATATGTTGGAGAGTTGTTCTAGGGGTGAACCAACTGTTTTTTGGGATGGTGTGAGGAGAGTGGGAAAGAAGCAGTGATCCAGCTAACAGGGTAGCCACATTGCAGGGAGAGGGGAGTGGATGAGGGTAGCAGAGGGGCTGGCCATATGGGAGGGGAGTCTGAATTTACTGGGGACAAAAAGAAGCAGCTCCCTGGAGGAATGTAACTCAAAGGCCCATCCACTTCATGGCTCCCAGATCCTTGGGGACAGGTCAGGTCACTCTCCCCCTGACAAATGCGTGTCCTGTCAGTTCAGCCCAATAAGTCATGCTGCAGACTAGGAAACCATTCGTATTGCCAGACTCTTCTAGCTAAATGTGTACCATGTGTCCCACTAACCTTTACAACAGCGGGGAAATGTCTTGTAATTAACCAGAATATAAAGGATGAATGGAGCAGCCTGGCAGTCTCCTGTAGTCATTATCATTCGCAGGAGATGAATGTACCTAGTAAGATTTCCATCAGCCAGTTACAGCCTGCACACTTCTCTTGGGAGTCCTGACTTTGTTCACCTACAGGGAAAAGTGTGTAATATATGTGTGTGACTTGCATTTTGTTTGTGACTATTTATAGTTGTGTGTGAGTGCATGTGTGAATGTGTACTTGTGAAGTTGCTAATAGACATGAATGTGCATGTTATACATGCATATGTGTACATACATGTACACATCAAAAGATGTGTATTTGAGGGAGACCAGAAACATAAGAGCAACCTCAAGCACTGTCTTCTCCTCATTGCATTGCTGGTTACCAAATCCTCTTTACAGAGAGACCGGTGTTTTGGTGACATACCACTGCCACAAGGCTAGAGCACACTTCACAAATGACTGAGTAGACAAAAAACATGAATAAATGCATCCCAGGAATTCTCTAGGTTCTTGCTATTTTACCCATCTGCTGACTTTGACCTTTCTTTCTGGCTAGTCCTACTGGTGGTACACTCTGGAGATTTAGAAGTTCTTCCCTGTCCTCAGATACTGCACAGTCAGTCTACCCTGATCTGCAGAACCAGCTCATCAACAACCATGTTTAGTGACTGATTTCCCTTGGTGCTCCATGATCCAGGATGGCTCACCCTTCTCTGGGAAAACTGTTAAAAAAGATAGTTTACTGTATAGAGTTCAGGGTGTGTCTGCTTTCCTGGGATCTCCCAGAATGTAAGGCCCTGGCATCTGGAGGTAGTAGTTTTGTGCCACTGTCCCTGGTGATGTGGATCTTGCCTAGATCTACTCTCTAGGCCAGCTGTCAGTTTCCACATAGATGGGCCACCTGTGGGCTCCACCTTCCTGAGCCAGAGCCTGTGTCAGCTGGCCTGGATATACATCTTTTAGGAGCTGTGTTATTCATATGAGGAACATTGGCCCAGAGAGAAGTGGGTGCTGCTTCTTGCAGGTTAACATGAGGATGAGTCCTCTACCTGTGGATTCTAATGTGTATATCAGGACCATGTGGTACCCATGGGCATCATGGGTGATGCAGACTCTGAGACCCAGCTCAAAGGATTAGTCACAAAATTTATATGTAAATTAAACACCCACTAGTAGTATTTTGGGTTCTTTTTCTGTAGGTTCTCATTACTATAACAAACTCAATCCTATAGTAAGTACCAGGAGGTGTAAGAGGAAGAACAGAAGTTATCTCTAGTGTGACAATCACAATCATCAAATACTAATAACAGCCCAGTAAACAGTAGCTACAGAGCTTCTGGGTTACACAATTCTTCCCAGGGACAAGTAGGGAGGATGGACTCAGAAATTATGATTCCTTCCAGGGCCCTGAGAGGGAAGAAGGGCAAGAAGCTTTTCTTTAGTGCTGTTTTGAGGAGAGGGGAAGAGAGACTCCCTCTTAGCAATGCTTCTTATACCCGCCTGCTTCTCAAAGTTCCCATCATCAGAATGCCAGTGACTGTGACATCCACAGTGCTGCAGCCCCATCCTCGTTATCCTCCATCTAGCAGACATTAGAACGAGCAACAAGGAGACCATGAAGACCCTGACTCCACCCTTACTTCTTAGCCAGATGCTGAGCCATCTCTGCAGACTAACCTCAAAGGGGCTGCACTGGGTTATGGGGACTTCCTCCTTATCCCCGTCTCCCTGGAACATCAGTGACAATAGCTCAAAATGTTCTCACAGTGCTGGGGCCTCTCTCCTTTCCTAGGGATGATTAAATCAGTGGGATTTTTTTTCCCCTGTTGCACCATATTAACTAGGTTTGAATAATGCATGTTTCCCCACTAATGCCCTTTTTCTTGATAATGGGACCACAGTAGTGTTCATCGGAAATTTTCCTGCTGGATACACACCGAGAGTAATGCACATTTATAAAAGAGGGTGAATATGTCCCAGAAGGCCATGAGTCTGTGGCAGTAACTGAATTTTATCAGGCATTCTGCTTAGACTGCTTAGATTGGCCAGGGGACCCTTTGTTTAGCCACAGTGGGGAAACTGGGAGACCCCCCCCCCAAGCACACCTGACTGCTGTTGGCTTTGCCTTGGGGGTTGGCATGTGTCATAAATCCAACCTGAGTTCTTAAGGTCTAAACTAGGAAGGGGACAGGTGCTGAGGAAGATCCATGGTGCCTCTGGAGTTGCTTCGAGGCAAGATTACAGATAAAAACAGGGCTCAGCCTCAGCCAGTACCTACACCACTTTGAACCCCAATTTTACTTTCTCGCAAGAAAGTACAATAAATATGGTCAAGGTTGCTGAAAGTTTAATGACCAAATGAGATGATTATTGAGGGCCCAATACACATGTACCATGCACTACTCTAGGCAGTAAATACAAATGCTTGTTTTCATGGAACTTACTTTGCATTAAGGAGGGACAAAAATAACCCCATAAATGATGGAGTATGTCATAAATTTGGGAAGGTGAAGTAGAGAGGGGACTAGATACCTGGGGTCAGAGTTGTTTTAATAGAGTGGAGGCCTCTATGAAGAAGTGAGTTTTTCACAATTTCTTCAAGAGAAAAAGGCAGTGCATCACACAGTTAGCTGAGGGGAAGCATTCTAGGGAGCTTCCAGGCTTGAGCAATATGCCTGGCATATTGTAGGAACATTGGGGAGGTCCAAGAGGCTGCAGAAGAGTGATCGAGGTCAAGGAAAGAGCCAAGAAGGGCTCAGGGAAAGCAGATTGGTCCTTGTGGGCTGTTTTAAAGAGTTTGGCTTTTACTCTAGGAGAGAAGGGTTGCTGCTGACGTTTCAAGCAGAGATGTAGCATGATCTGATTTATGTTTTTGCAGCATCCATCTGGCTGTTGTGCTGAGAACAGATTATATGGGGGCAAGGGTGGAAGATGGGCAGTCATGGCAGTAAGAGGAAAGGTATGGGAGGCCAGTGTCAGAGACATGGAGGTTGTGGGAGGCGGTTTTATCTGGTGTATAGTTGGAAGGATTCACTAACAGATCATATGTGAGTATGACAGAGAGGAACCATGGAAGCAGATTTAAGTAAAAAACTTGTAAAGCACCCAAGGCCTGACACATCAGATGTGCCTGGTCACAGTGGTCACCACTGCTGGGGATCAGTCTTAGCAGGGCTGAGTCAGCAGACAAGGGTCAGCTGCAAGATGGCACAGGGGATGTGGAATTGGATTAAATCCTTGGAAATCAAAACAATGCCTGGGGGACAGGGAAGCCAGACTAAAGGAGGTACAGAGGAATGCATAACCTTAGAATTTTGTTCTTAAGTTCTATTATCTTTTGTGTACTGATTGGCAAAGTCCTGATGAGCTGCAGACTGGACTGAGTTCAAATCCATGTTTAGTCCCTTAGGTACCCACCTGAGCCAGGCTCCATTCTTAAGTGACCCCCAGGACTCATCCCTCTTTGTCCATAATGGACTGGCTGGTGAAGGCTAGGCCTGACTGGGCCATTTGGCTTTGCCCCATGTCTCTCATCCTTCTAGACCAGCTACATCTTCTAACAGTGATGGCAGAGCTGCTGGGGAGCATACCTGATATGATCTGCCAGCCTTTGGACAGGTCAAAGTCTTAAAATTTCACATGGCTAAGCCCGAAGTCAAAGAGTGGGCAAATATACTCCACCTCTATAATAGGAGGAGCTACAAAAATCACATCCCAAAGCATATATGGATACAGGGAGGGATGGCACTTTGGGTTTATACTCTAATCCACTGCTGCCTGTCAGGGCTGGCTCAGAAATTGGACAGGCAGACTCTGCAGAGGGGCAGAAGTACAGGAGAGGTGAGAGGCTATGCATTAGCCAGCTTTCCATCTTTCCATTGCTGTAACAAATACTTGAGTTAAATTGACTTAAAAGGAAGAAAACATTTATTTTGGTCAGTTTTGGCAACTGGAGCAGATGATCAGTTGCTGCCATGTTTCTGCACCTGTGGTGGGGCAGTGCCTTCTGGCTCGAGCAGGTGGGAGAAGAAGCTACTCACCTTATGGTACCTGGGAAGCAAAAGTAAAATGAAGAGAAGGGACTAGAGCCCCAATATCCCCTTCATAGCTCCAGTGACCTAACCTCCTTTCACTAGGCCCCACTTATATGAGATTCCACCACTTCCCAATAGTGCCACAGCCTGGGCCAAGTCTTCAGTACAGAGACCTTTGGGGGACATTCCTGATCCACATCATAGTAGGCTGCAAGCTTTCATAAGAAGTTTGCTGTGGTGCAGAAGTCTTAGGCACCTGTAACAGACGGCTAGAGAAGTCTCAAAGGCCGCCAAGTGGAAAAATACCTTTCCTGCCTCCTCTAGAGGGATGGCCTTCACAGCAGCTCTTCCTCCATGTCTGGGTCCATGCTGCCCTTGAATGGTACCCTTGGTATATCCCTGCCCAGAGGAGCTACTGGCTCAGACTCCACAGAATGTCCCAAGGCAAGAGGGAATCATTCAGGGATCATTATCTCTGATCACAGAAATCAACTTAAACTGGCTTTCTTCTTATCCCCTTTCTAGTTAAGAAGCAAATTGAGCTGAAGTCTCGGGGTGTGAAGCTGATGCCGAGCAAAGACAACAGCCAGAAGACATCTGTGTGTAAGTGTCTGCCTGTCTGCCCGCCCGCTGGGCTTCGTGCTCTGGTCAGACCCGCTGGTGCTATGACAGCGGGGAAGCCAGGTGATGCTGGATGAATTCCCTTCGCCCCTGCTTCCCTCCATCCCAGGCTCTGCACATGGACACGCTGGCCCAGTGGATAACAAGCAGCCCTGGGTCTGTCCTTTGCCGTCTCCTCCTCCCATTGTCCTCCTTTTCCCTCTTCTTTCCTCACTTCCCATTTGAACTGCAGTCCAGGGAGTCATTACTGCTACATTTCTCTCTTTATTTTTGCTTTCAAATCACTTCCACCTGCTAAGGTCCTTTTTCTGGCTCCTTTTCTAGGAGTCAATAATGCTGGGCTGGGAGGTAAAGGGTTGCAATGGCAAGGACCCAGTTTCAGCTCCCAAGGCCGGATTGGGAAGGAGAGGAAGCAACCTGATGATGAGTAACCTCCTGCAAGGGTGCTGGACCTGGCTGGGCAGAGAGAGGCCTAGAGGCGGCAGGGGCCCTGCCTCTTGGGATGAGAGGGAGGTGCTGGGCCTCTGCTTGGGCACAGGGAAGATTTTCTCTTCTCCAGAACTTGTTTCTGTTACTATTGTTTGGGAAATTAAAAGAGATCTGGTACTGAGGAATGATCTGGAATGTCTCTCAAGGAAATACCTGATGAGGATCTGGGCTCAAGGGGCTTTTAAATGAGCACACAGGAGGTGTGGATGGGATAAATTCTGGACCCTGCAGAAGTCTGGATTTAAGAGAAGATAGGATTTTCCAGAAACCCACCATTTTCTTCCTCTAGGCAACTGCAGGGACCCTGCCTAGTCCCCAGCGACTGGCCTTCTGGTTTCCCTCACTTCTCTGTCCCTTTTCTGTGTCTCTTGTCCTCTTCCTCTTTCCATGTTTTCCTCCCTTTTTCCACCCTTACTCCTCCCCACCCTTCTTCTCTTTCTGTACCTACCAGCCTTCCCACCCTTGCCCATCTCCTTTGGTCCACCTCAACTCTGTGCATTCCCTCTTCTTCAGTTGCTAGAAGTACTTAATGAGGAGTGGTGAAGAGGAGCCATCGGGTCCTCAAGCTGTGCTGGTGGCTGTGACCAAGAGAGAGTTTGGGGTAGAGACAGCTGAGTTCTGGTCCAGATGCTCAGTTCATTCAATTCCTCTGAGTGGGGTTGGTACCACTGAGTATTGGGTGTTGTGGAGATCCTCTTCTAAAGCTCCTAGATGGCAAAAGGCATCCAGGAGATCCTGTTTATATGCATGACTAGAGATTCAGGAGAAGGGACAAGAACTAGAAGAGTCTGCTGAGAAGGCTCAGTCATGGCTCCAGGCTTTACCCTCTTTCTCCCAATAGCCACAGAGACCAGATGGAACGAGACAGGCATGGTTTTATTTCTGAATTCAACTGAAGTCTCAGATGAACTTAGAGGAATGGTCCTTGCTTAAGAGACCAAATATTTTTCCCAATTGTATCTTCTGATAGCCATGTTACCACAGTTTCCAAAATATCTCAGTTTCCAGAATGGGGATTCAAAACCTACTCTGTCTTCCTCCCAAGGGTGCTTAGACAGACCTTCCTGATCAAGGATTGAGGAGGTCCATGAACCAGCTGAGAAACTGCAGTAGAGATTGTAGGCACATTTTTCTGGAGAGAGAGAGTCCTTGGGTTTCATTAACTAATCAGAGATGCCCAAACTTGCTCAGAAAGATGGGAAGTCTAACAAAATAATGCAATTACTCTTCTAAAAAACACGAATCTCTTTCTACTAACAAGAGGGTATTAATCTCTATTCTAAGATCTCCTCGGGAAATAATGGGTATAACTCACACTGCTCAGAGACTGGGAGCCAAACATCTGCAGGTGTCTACCCTGAGTGCTCTGCCCCCATGGCCAGCTGTCCTGAGCTTAAGAGAAGAAGGGGACTCTGAGGATCCCCTTTGCCACAGTCCACAAGTCCCATGGACTCCTGGCCAATGCTGCTGCTCACCCACCTGTCTGCGTCTCCCTTCAGGAAAATGCTGCCTTGCCTTGCCATAGGGGCCTGCGTAAGCTAGGTACGGATCACTTTTGTTGTTATCCCACTGGAACCAATAGAAAATAAATGCTGTAAACAGTAGTGGCTGTTTTTAAACAGGTAGTGAAGGCTGGAAATAAAAAGTGGAAATGCCTCTTAACTCCATAGTAAAGACAATAAATTGTTGACTGAGACTGAAATTTGCTTGTTTCTTTGGGAGCCTCGAAGGCCTTTATGGGACTGTCACCTGTCCAGACCTTCCTGGAAGAGGGTGCTGGCTGGGTGTGGGCTGCATCATGGCTGTTTGTAACTTTCTGGATGGTGCCAGGACCTGGTGATGGGTTGGCTGACTAGAGGGGAGCACCAAACCTGCTCTGGTGTCCGGGATATGGCTTGATGGGTGGGCATTGTCATAATTCTTTCTCACCCACCAGCCTTCTACTCGCTCCGTCTGCTCTCTGAGCTGTGTTGATACAGAATGAAAGGGCAAGAGAAAGGGGTACTAAGCGTTCTCTGTGTACTGCAAGGGGGCTGTGTGGGTCCTATCTGGTGATTATCAGGATCTCTGGGATGGGTGTGGCCCATGGGCACTTTGGGGAGGCAGCACCTAAAGAAGATGGGTGCTTAGCTGGGAAGACCTCATTAGTCGATCACTGAGGCTGCTTGATGGGCCTACCAACACATAAGCCAGTCAGGAAAGCTTGAGATGGTCACCTTACTGCTTAAGACAAGATTCCTTTCTGGAGAGAAGGCCCATGATTCCCACCTCCAAACTATAGGAGGACACTGTTAAGATTTTTCCATTTCTTTCACAACACCAAGGTTCTCCAGAAGCAAGAGCTTCCTCTGCTGGGGGGATGACACTGCCATTTTATATCATACAACCTGAAGTTTTCTGGATTGGTGGGGATAGTGGCTTTGTTAAGCTGAGGATGTGAAAGCTTTGAAGACAGAGGCTTGATAGGGAAGAGAATGGGGCAGGCGACAAGCATGAGTGGGAGTGACTCACTTTCACCAGGCAGTGTGTAGCATTGGAGAAAGGGAGGCTACTCGGGAGGCCTTGAACATGTTGCCAAATAACACAGAGGCTGCCTGGCATCTGGCTTGCACTTGCAGTGTCCAAACCCTCAAGTTCCCTTCACTGGCATAAGCTGAGCTCCAGGGAGACCTGAACAGAGTCTGTATCAGGCCTCCACCTATAGGAATGAGCTTCAGCCTCCGCAAGTCTGAAGTAGGATTCCCCACTAGCATCCATTCACCATCACATCCTCATAGGGCCTCAGGCCCAGGAAACCCTGTACCTCTCCTCCGGCCCTAGTCCTCCATGAGCCCTAGGGTTTCTTTCTTTGCCATATCCATTCTCAGCATCTCCTGTCTAGTCCTACTACTAGGTTCTTGACCTGGACACACTTCCTAACTGGTCACACAGGAATCAGCCTAGCCCTGAGCAACCCAGTCTCCCTGGCCCTTCTGCCCCTCAGAACTCTTCAGTGGCTCCCCACAATACTAAGGATTAGATCCGAAACCTCACCTCCCACTTTGTCACTATTTACCCTTTTCCACTGTAGCTGTACTGAGCATCTCTCAGTTGGTTTCACCTCATACCTTATATCTGTCTCACACTGTCTTCTCATGCTGTCATCCTGGGTCCAACTCCTACCTCTTCAGAAGGTCCATGATAAATGCTGTCTTCTCTTGGTAACATGAGGCTGGTCTTCCCTCTGAGCATCCCTTTGTCACTTCCCTATTATGATTCTACAGTTCATTTTCATGTTTCACATCTTTAGTGGAAGCTCCTCAAGGACAGAGTTCATATGTAACTACCCTTGGCACTGCCACAAAAATGTCTTGTATAAAGTAGGTGCTCAGTGAATGTTTGTGGTGTGTACATGCTTGGAAATGAGTCAGTCGGTGTGTGAGTGATGGAGTGCTTTGCACATTATGGGACATCGCGTGGGTGGGGAGGGACATGGGAAGAAGCTCAGAGACTTCCTCAGATTTCCTCTAACCTCTCAGTGAGAGGTTGCAGTGGGGAACCATGGGATTGATGAATCCTTGAGTGGAACTTCTGGACCACAGCTTCACAAAACCAGGAATCCAGACATGTGAGAAGTTCTCGCCTTAGCAGTATAAACATCCAAGAACAATGGCCAGGCAGGGACCAGAGGCTTGCCTGCCCTCTGCGCCATGCATTATCTGCCACTCCTGGACCAAGCTTGTGCTCTAGTCCAGATAACTGTGTATATAGTTTTTGTAAACAGAACTCTGGTGTGGGTTGGTGTCAGAGCATCACACAACCTCCTAGAACCATCACACGTCCCATGTCCACTCAGTACCCTTGGCCAGTGGCCTTGGGAAGGGTGCAGATGCTCTGGTTACTGCTTACTCTACTCTAATGGGAAGAAATATCTATATCTGAACTAAAGTCCCTGCTTTGAACGTCAAACTGCAGCTTTCTCTTACATTCTTTACTGTTTCTGATCATGCAATCACTTTTATTTACCTTTCTTTGAGTCATTTATTCATTTGGGGCTGAGGTTGGGGGGCTCATCTCATCTAGAGTCTCCACCTCACATCCGAAGTCAGGATGGGGAGGTCACCAGGGTCTGTGGACAGTCCATCTCTGGCCAGTGATGTGGGATAAGGGAACTGGGTGACTATTGTTGCAGAGGGCCTGTCTGGGAGCCCATGTGCTCTTGATGAATTTCATTTGTATTTTTCTTACAAAGGAATTTATCAAAAGCAGCTCCCCACCTAGCATAACCAAGAAAGCCCAGTCCAGTAGACCCCAGCCATCCCCACAAATTCCCTGGAGCAGGGCTTTGTTCCGTCTGCCTCCACCCTGTGCCCTGAGACGTTATCCCAGTTCCTACCTTCCTGTGACTATCCGTCTATGTATATGCTGTTTTTTTCCCTTGTAGTAACTCAGGTTGGTGTGTCCCAAGGACATAATATGTGTCCAGACCCTGGCATACCTGAAAGGGGCAAAAGACTAGGCTCGGATTTCAGGTAAGATCTATTTGGGAACTGTTTTGATTACAAAGAGGGTGGGGTGTCCTGACTGGGGGGAAGACAAGGGTTATGTGGCCTTCTTGGAGGTGGAGTGAAGAGGATGATACAATGCAAGAGCTGACACATGCTGGAAATATGCCCTTGACATTCCTATGGGCCTGGTCCTTGGGACAGTGCCCATGCAATATAGGGGCAGGGGAGATCTATCAGCAGCCAACATTACCCTGAAAACCTATATAACTCAGTGCAAAGGACCGCCATCCTTGGTAATGACACAACAGCAGGAAACTCATATCTGCAATTATTCAAGAGACTTCAGGGCCATAAGGTGGTATATTTTTTAAGTTTCAAACCATCAAGGCATCTTCCCACAGCCCTCCATTTTCATTACACTTCGTGAGTATCATCCACCGACTCTTAGCTGCCCTAATTGATACTTATCTCAGAGGATCACTATTGCTCACAAAGTCCCTTTTTAATTCAATCCTAAACCTATTAAATGGTCCAAGAAAAAAAAAATAAAAGATGAAGAGCAGATGTTCCTTCCAATGGAGATTGTAAGTTATAAACAGTGGGGCAGAGGTTAAGCAGCAAAAGGAGAAATAACCTTCCACATAGGAAAAACAGGAAGACTCCAGGCCGAAACTCAGGCCCAGGGACCAAGCTCACAAATATACTTTGTCTCCTAGGTTAGGATCCAGTGTCCAGTTCACCTGCAGTGAGGGCTATGACCTGCAAGGGTCCAAGAGGATCACCTGCATGAAAGTGAGCGACATGTTTGCGGCCTGGAGTGACCACAGGCCCGTCTGCCGAGGTGAGGACCCCGGGGGAAGTGGAGGCTTTGCAGAAAGCTGGACTGAGTCAGGAGGATGACGCCCAGCTCCTAGCACCCGAGGCCTAAGCTCTCATCCAGACCAGTTCATTTTTCTCCCTTGCTGCTCCAAGGGCTTCAGGTCCTACACTTATTTATTAATAGACACTTTTATTTGGCACCCTCTCTATATCAAGCCTGTTCTAGGCTCAGGACATACAGAGGTGAGGACAACAGACCTGCATGGACTTTATAGTCTCATGGGGCAGGCACATATGAAGCAGATTGCTTGCTCATTGCAGAAAGATACCACAGCCACAAAAGGAGGACACCTTAAATACCTCTATTACAACACACACATCTGTCCAAGCCCTCTATCCCAATGTCCTTGTTTCTTGCCCTACACCCTGTAATTAGCTTACCTGTCATTTCTGAACTAATGCTTTTAGCTATACTGAAGTGGCCACAGTATCAAAAGGCTTCTTCATGGGCTGCTTCTAACACCATACCTGGTATTTGTTCTTAGAGCCCTGCTACTCATATTTGAGGTATCACATGAACCAAGGATAAGCTGGCCTAGTCACTGCAACCCCCACTCCCGTTCCCATCAAATAATAATAAAAGGTTAGACCTGAGTGTGGTTCCTTCACTGGGTCAGGACAGCAGCTGTTTCTGCCGTAGAGAAACCCCTGATCTTAAAGTCTTAGGGTGCCTCTGAGCTCTAGGCTGCTAAATACCATTAAAAACCAACCAGGAGTCTGTATTATTTCAAGAATTTTGCATGGCTACTATTTAGAGTCAAACAAAGTTTAGAGTCAAACAAAGAATTCTTAATATAACTCCAAGCAACTGAGCAAATCAGCCGTCGGGCCTGTTTTCTTATGCTCGAATAGTACCTACTCTGCAATATTTTGTGATTAAAGTGACAGTCAGATGAAGTTGGGGATATGGAAACACTTTATGAATTGACAGGTGATAGAAGAAAAAGAAATATTCTCGTGCTAAGGTATGGCTTCTACCAGAACAAGGACTTCTGTTTGCATCACCACCTACCATAAGGTCCAGCACACAATAGGTGCTTAATAACAAATTGAATGAATGATTGAATAAATGCTTAATTAATTAGCACACCAACCCAGTTGCAGGGAGCCAAGGCACCAGCAGTGTGGAGAAGCATTGAATTATCCAGTCTGAAGACTGAGAAACCCTTGGCCAATCAATCTTTTTGAAACTGCTTTTCGGAAGCTAAGAGTGGGATCTGATCTCACACCAACATCTTATTCTCTTAGCAATTGTGGTTGTTTCCATGAATATATCCAGGGCAGTGAAGAGCCACTGTTTCAGAAAGAAGCTTGAAGTTGAATTATATGCTCTTCTTTTTCTGTACATGTGACATGTGCCCTACTCAAGCTATCTCTAGTGATTTTGATATGCCAAATTGGATTCTGTGCTACACTTTCATTAAGCATTGGACTAAGCTGTCTCACATCTGTGATCTGATTCCATCCTCTGCTGCTGTGAAAGTGTGGAATCACAGCTCAGATCCAACCATCATCACTTTCAGTTGGGTACCCTTGGCCAGTTTCTGCAGCCCTTTGAATTTTTTACCTGCTAAATGTCTGTGACACTAGAACATCACCTCATGGCATTACTTTGAGGACCAGATGAAAGTGCTCAGTTAAAGGTGGTGCCAGTGTGAGGTTTAAGCACATGTGTTTAGTTTCACATGATGCACACTGTTGGTACATCGCTGCCTCAAGCCCTAGAGCAGACATCAGCCTCTAGTGGCATAGATCCTTTCCACAGCCACTGTCATGTCCAATCTTATAGCAGCCACATGATTTGAGTGTCACAGAGACTTTGATCTAGATCATAACTCTGCTACCTGTTAGCTGGCTGGCCTTGGACCGGTTTTCATCTTTTTTTTTTTTTTCCGGCGAGAGGACCATAGTGCCCTTGTTTATGAATGGAGAAAAGAAAACTTCCCTAACCTAGCAATTGTGAATTTAAAGAAAATTGTGTCATAGAAGGTACCAACACCACCTGCAGTGGAGTGTGAGGTCTCAGCATAGGCTGGCCCCTTGCCTTCCTCTCCCTCTGCTGTTCCTCTTCCATGGGCCATTGCAGGATGATACAGAGAGGCCAAGGCACTTGGGTTTAGACCAAGATGACTTTTCCTGGGCTTTCTGAAAGCTAAAGGAAAAGATTGGTATTAACTTCAAAGGTCTCTTTATTTTTGGCAGTCCTGAAGCTTTTTCTTTTAAAATCTTTTGATTCTAATTAATTGGAACTGCTATTCTAATTGTGATTTTTAGGAGAGCTGAGGCATACCCCGGTTTAAGAATTAAAAAGGGACAAAAGTCTTTCAATTACAAGAAGCTCCACACAAAAGAAGGTTACCAAAAGATCACATTCTAAAGAGCACTGACCACCATACATAGTGGTATTGTTTTCCATCTAATGTATTTAAAATATGATTTGGGCTTCAGTATTCATTTTTCCCTAAAATTAATTCTACTAAGACAGAAGGCCTGGCAAATAATAGGTTCTCGATAAATGTTTAAGGACCACCTGAATAAATCAGTGATTGAAATGAAAGAATGATATGGAACTGTGCCTTCATCTTGGAATTGGAAATTAAGGTATTCATAGAGCTTTCTTTCTTCCCTCCCACTAGAAGAAATAAAGCCTCTAATTCGACTCCTAGGAAATCTTGCAAAGGAGATAGACAGCAATGCAAAATACTGGTAAACTAATTCTGTGCAGCCCCACATAAAAGTGGGATGGGATAGTATGGGGCCTTCAAGTAGACCTTAATGCTTAGACATAAGTGTTTGCAGAAGCCTGAGAAATAGAACAGACACAAATGGAGCTTCTCTTAGTTAGAGTAAGAACAGACTTGGAGTGTTTCCTTCCCGACCATGCTCAGCAGCCCCTAGAACCGGGTAGCCCTAGGGCTCTGGGTACCAATGTTTATAAGAGGATCAAATTAGCAACTAAGAGACCTAGTTTCTTCTGGCCACAAGTTGGTGCTGATGCAGATATGAACTGAGTATCAGCTCCAGATAAATTTCAGATTCCCAAAGTAAATCATTAACAGAAAATTCTGTATTATTTTTCCTTTGTGGCTAAATCTTTGGGTGTGCTTGTGCATAGATATGTGCTTCTGTTTAGAATAAAGCACTTTTTGTGGATAGATTACCAGTCTTGGGACTCAGAGACCTAAGTTTAAGTTCATACTTTGCTATTAACAAACCACATAGCACAGGGAAAATTATTTAAATGCTCTAAATCTTTTCTGTAGGTGAAACATGGGAAATAGGACATAAACCAGACTAAATGAAATGCTATGATAATTACAGGTGCCTGCTTCCTGGCTTGGTGGCTGTCATTGGGATCTGCTTCCTACCCCTTAAGCACTGTTGTAGTCGAGAGTGCTATTTCTCCCTCTCCACTTCTCTACTCTCTCTGCTCTTTCTTTTTCTCTGCTTCTCTTCTCTCCTCTCTCCTTTTCTGTCCACTCAGGTGGAGACTGAATACTGACTGCAGTAGAATACAGGCCCATTGTTCCAGCCCTAGGAATGTCCCTGAGTCTCTTATCTATATGTGCTAATCTAAAGCTCCCATTTATTAAGCTATTTATACTTGTCCAAAGTATTGCACTGGGCATTTTTCATAATTTCTTTATGAGTCAAGTGGCAGTAGCCATATTTCATGTTCAGCTGAAGCTTAGAGTGGTCAGCCAACTTACCCAAGGGCACAAATCCAATCAGTTGAGCTGAGTTTTGAGTGCTGACTTCAAAGACTCTAGGCTACTTCCCCTGGAAAATTACACCTGGACATCTTTCTGAGCCAATAATGGATGGAACCATACAAAATAATGCCTCTTCTTCTACTCCCCTTTTGGTAACTTTTGGTTTTGATGTAACTTAAAATTTATTTATTTATTTAAAAGTTGCAACTAATATATAAAGAACTCCCATACACCTATCACCTAGATTTAAACAACTACTTTTAACAAGTTAATGGAGGAAAAAGAAGCAGAGGAGGTTCAGAGAAGTAGGAAAAAAACAAGAGGCTATGTTTCACAGAGAGAGAAGGGTCAATAAGGTCAGAGAGGTCAAGTGTAATAATGATTAAAAGTAACCAATGAGGTTAAGTGGCTCTGCCATGTGTGGAGTGTTTGAGGTTGTCTCTATAGGGCTTGGCAGGGTAGAAAGGCAAGATTTGGACTGAAGCTTCATCTATGGTAAACCATGAATCTGTGTATACCACGGGATTCTAATGGAAAATTGAGTGATACAGGGATTAAAGGCAGGCATTGCACCAGGCATATATGAGAGCCCAACGCAACTGAAGGTGCTAGTGAATGATCTTAGGCTCCAGACCATGCAGCAAAGGAAGAGTCAGAGAGGAGTGAGAGATGGGAATAAATGTGAGGGCCACAGAGCTAGAGGGACCAAGGAAGGGTCACAACAGGAGACTCAAAACTAGAGTCACTTTTCTGAGAGCATAGGCAGTGGGGAAGGAATGGATGATTAAATCTATTTTCTGAGAGTTAAGACTTTGTCGGTTCCAGGACAGCACAGCCCTGGATGTGGCTACAGACAAAATTGATCTTGGGATGGAGAAAGCAGGAATGTCAAATCTCATGAGCAGGGGCTGGTCTCTAAAAGAAGGGGTCACCCCTCTTAGAACAAGAAGAAAAAAGATGAGCATATTAGCAGACAGAGTTACACATCAGAGAAAGACAGAGGATGTATCTGATAAGTGGTGTCTGTTTCCTCCAAGAAGCCTGAGGGAAGGTCACCAGCTGGGAATAGGAGAAGGACAAAGAGGGATGAGACTCCGAGGGGCATAGAGAAGGCACAAAAGGCTTTGAGCAGAATGAGATGATAGAGCTAAGTGGTAGGGTTGCTTGATTTTTTTGAGATGAGGAATCATGAATTTATAGTGACATCAGTCTTCCTTCAGATGTGAGGGCAGGTGTGGAGAGTAGAGGCAGAGAGTTTTATCCATAAGCAATGTGTTCCAGAAGCTATTTAGAGGGGGAATTTGTAATGATTTGTAAAAATTTGTAAAATGACCGTAATAGTGGATGATGGTGTCTAAGCTGGGAAAGGACAGAAGGAAGAATAGGAGGGAGCTTGTGAATTGAAAGAAAATATAGATGCCAATGTAGTGGAGGTCTCAGTAGGTCAAAGATGAGCTCTGGGAGCTCAGAAGATATTTCTGGAGAGAAATACTTATGGGGGAGGGTCTTAGGGACAAAATCTCCACTGTGAAGGCCTGCAGAGGAAGCAATGGCCTGGAAAAGGGGAGAGAGATTTCTGCAGAGGCTGGAATTGGAGTAGGAGGCTCCGAAAGATGTTTTGCACAGGGCAGCCAGGAGGTGGGTAGCAGGAAAAGCAAAGGGAGACAGTTTGGAAGAAGGTAGGAATAAGATTTGGAAACAAGCTAGGAGACTGGAGGGACTCTATGCCTCTTGCACCTGGAGTAGGTCCCCTTTTGGTGGGGCCAAACTGTTTTCAAGCCAGAACTGGCTATGGGTCCAGGCAATGTCCTCCTATGGTCCCCTGACACAGTGTCCCCTGTTAAATGGCATGATGATGCCCAAAGGATTAGGGAGAGTGGATGTGGAGCCCAGCCATGGAAGGACTCAGAGAAATTTTTTCTGAAGTGTATCCAGAAGACCCTATAGTGGGGAAAGGCAAGCAGAGAAACATACAGATAGATTCTTTCGTTTCTTCCAACACTGAGCACCCACAGTTTTGCCAGCCCATCTGGGTCACAACAAGAAACTTTCCATCTGTTGGAGGGAGCTTGGGAGCTGACTCCGTCTGTCTACCTTTAGAACCCCTGATCTTGTCCAGACAGCAGACAAAAAAGCTGATGCTCCATTCAGATCCTTTTTTAGGTGCTCCATACTAACTATCTGTAAATTGCAATATTTTAATTAAGCTCCTCCAAGCCCTGAAAGTGGTAAATGCCTTTTTGACCTGTTCTCTCTAATTACCTTCAGCATGTTTCAACAGACTGCAAATACCATCTAATTCCTGGAAACAAGTGCAGGATAAATTGAAATTGGAACTGAAGGCTTTTAGAAGCAAAATCTGCCTTTCCAGAAGAGGTGAAAGATGGTGTTGGTAGAGATTTGTAAGGATTTGCTATTAGGGCTAGAGTTCTGAAACCACGGATCCTTTTTGCAAAGGTAGGATAGGATCACGGTTTTGGTTTTGATGATCTTACTCAATTTGTTTAGTAATGTCAGTCTCAAGTGTCATTGGAAGAAAATGCCTATGTAAAGAAACAAGAAAAGGTAGAAGGAAGCTACTTAGCTCTGAGCAAAATCTTGAGCACAGAGAAGGGTTAGACACATGGCATTGAGTTCATTAGTCCTGGGTCCTCTTTGTGGAATATTGACCATGTCCCAGCCCTGGGATGAGCTTTCACATCCATCACCCTGTGTATGTTCATTTTAACCTACATCAGTAAGGTGATAGCACTATTACCCCTTCTGACAGATGAAGGAGGACAATCAGAGAGGTTTTCTAACTCAACTAGGCTTAAACAGCCAGATAATGGGTTTTGATCCAGGTGGCTAAGTTGGTAAGCCCGAGAGGCTGACCTCCCTCTTCAACCATGCCATGCTGCCCCAGAGCCTGCTGTATCAAGTATAGTCTGTGACTCTAAGGGCGACTTGGCACAGAATTAATGCTGAATGGAATGGGGAGGAGGCTAAAGCTCTATTCATGATTTGAGCTTATTGTTTGAATCATTGTGTGGGCTCAGGGTGGGGGAGAAGCAGACCCTTTGCATTCAGGCAATAGTGAGCCCCTGGAGGATCAGCTCACAGAAGGGAAGAGCTCCAGAAAGGAGGGAGCAGAATGTCTGTCTCATTCAGCCCTCCAACACCCTGGTGTCTGATTGGAACTGTCCTCCTCATTCCTGTTTCCCACACTGGCCGTGGCCCTTCCAAGAGAAGATCCGTGTCGGACATTTTTCTCTCCCCACATTCTGGCTGGTCTTTAATAGGCACTTAATCAATGTTGGAATGAATGAGCATAGGAATGGGTGCATGAAACAAGATATTCATTATGTCCAGGGACTACAGAATCTGCTTCCCAGAGCCTCCTAGGAGGGGTTTCCTAGGGAAGGTTTATCATGGCCCTATCCCCACATGGAGTTCCAGGATATTTGCCCTCATCAGCAGAAACCAGGTTTGATAGCACTTTCATTTTATATACTTAAGTCTGTTAAGTTTGCTCACTCTTTCTTTACTATTAGGCATTTTGCCTAGAATTAGGATAAATTGCCATGTGGGCAGCGACAGAATAGTCTCATGGAACCCTTTATTAAAATAGCTGCTCACTAACATTGAAGAATGAAGTGGCTAGGACTCAAGCACAACTTTTTAAGGAAAGCAAACACCTAGATACAATGTAGTACCTTAACTGTGATCAATCACTACTTAATCTAATTAGTTTAGAAGCTATTTTAAAGAGCTTAATTAGATTAAGCCGTGATTGATAACACTTTATATCTACTTGAGTACAGCACTTCTTCTAATTCACCTTGAATCTTTATGCTTCCAGTCAAAAGCCTGTTTCAGGCACGAGCTGAGTGTGAGGAAGGGTTTGGGAAGTACTAGATTGGCACTAAGACTATTGGTGCCTGGCAATGAGTGAGCTGGGGCCTTGGCAACTCCCTTTGGCACAGACATTTTGAGGCCTGATGAGGTGGCCTTGACAAGAACATCCTGAGATTCTACTTTGGGAGGCTAGTGAGGTTACAGAGGGAGGGATTGAGGACTAGCAGAATCTTGGATGAGGTCCGACTGCTAGGTAAGTAAATTTGGGTCCAGAGCAGCATTCAGCTGCTTTAGAGACCTGGAGTGCAAATAAAGAAACAGGCTGGTGAACAAAGCCAAGGCAAGCTGCTCAGCGGTCCATAAATGCCTTCAACCTACCTAGCTTTAGGGTGTCTTGCATGGCACTAGTCTACACCCTCTTTGTGAAGATGTGCTACTTAATCTTAGAGGACTCAGGGATTCCTTAGGCTGCCTTGGAAAGTAAACAATGCCTCCAAGAAGTAGCAAAGGCCATGTAGTAGCTGCTCCTGACTCTGAGACTTTCCAGAGCCTGCTGAGAACTGTGGGGAAACAGTGCAGGAAGCAGGTCATTTCTGGGGTAGAACCATACAGATTTGACCTCATAGGGGATAGGAATGGGAGGCCGGAAGAGGAAGTGGACCTACCACTAAAAGGCCTGTCTTTCATTTCCCCTCTGCAGCTCGCATGTGTGATGCCCACCTTCGCGGCCCCTCGGGCATCATCACCTCCCCCAACTTCCCCATTCAATATGACAACAATGCGCACTGTGTGTGGATCATCACAGCGCTCAACCCCTCCAAGGTAAGACTCTGAGGGTGGGAGTCCTGCTGGCAGGACCACACTGAGACAGCTGGTCTACCAGAGATTTCAAACTCCGAAGCTGGTAGTATATCTTCTCTGCAGACTATACTTTTACACTGTTTTCATTAAGTACTAAGTAAATAAACAGCATATTTATGAAATATAAGGGAGACATAAGTAACACCAATACAATAAACACCTCTGTAGCCATCACCCAGGTTAAGTAAAAAAAAGGAATTGCAGTTGCCTTAATGAGGCATGGTCATCACCAATCTCATTCCACTTCCTAGACCCTCAGAGGAAGCCATTACCTCAACTGTGTGTGTATTATTCCTTTGCCTTTCTTTAGACTTAATGTGCTTCCTTAAATGCATTGTTTAGTATGTTAACATTTAAACTTCATTTAAATGTAATTAAATCTTATGTACTCCACTCTTAATCAACTTCATTCAAAATTTGTGTCATATATATATATATATATATATATATATATATATATAATGTTTATTTTATGTTTAGGTTTTTTATGTTTAGGTTTTTTCTCTACCTTTTATTTTGTCAGAAATTTTACAACTATCTTGCCCAAATCCATAACAAAGTATTTGAATCTTTCTTTTAATTATAGCAAAGCTATAAATCAACTGAAGAAGAGCTGATATATTTTGATAGAGTCTTCTAGTCCATGAGTGGTGTACCTCTAACTGCTTAGGCCTTCTTTAATAGCCTTCAATGAACTGGTATAATTTTTCCATTAGATATCTTATACAATTCTTTATATATTTATTTACTCAAATATCATATACTTGTTGTTACTATTATAAATCACATATTTTTAAATTGCATTTTCTGCCTGTTTCTTGCAGGTATTTAGAAATGTAATTGATTTTTGCATTTTGATTTTTATATATAGCAACTATCTTGTAATAATTGTATCTGTGAAATTTTGGGTTCTCTCCATGGGTGGTAATAATCCGCAAAGAACGATGGTTTTTTTCCTCCTTTCCAACCCATATAAACTTTCCTTTTTTCTTTTGCTTGCTTTACTGATCTGATTAGAACCATAGTATAGTGTTGCAATCACTGTGATGATGGTGGGCACTCTTGTCATTGTTTGATGTTTAATGGAATGTTTTTATTGCTTTGTTTGCCAAAGTTCATTTTATTTTTAATTTAAACATTTTCCTTTTTGAGTTCAGAAAATTCCTTCCTAATCTAAGTCTGTGAGAAATTTTCATAGAGAATGGCTGTTGAATTTTATCAAACACTTCTGTATATGTACTGATACAATTATTGTTTTCCTCCTTTATTCTCTTAATATATCATGAATTACCTTGGCTAGTTTTTCTATGTTAAGCCAATCTTGCAATCCTAGGAAAAAATCCTGGTCACTTATTCTTTACATTTTTATACATTCTTGTATTTTATTTATTAACATTTTATTTGGTAATTTGTTTCTATTTAACTAGTGAGATTGTCCTGTTATTTTTTATCCTCAGGTTCTTATATTAAGTTATTACTAGCCTCATAAAATGATCTGGAGAATGTTTCTTTTCTTTCTATCCCTCCTTAGTGGAAAATTGCAATAACTTTTGCCTTGAAAGTTTAGGTGGGTTTTTTGTTTTTTGTTTTTTGGTTTTTTTGGCAAAACTATCTCTGATATTTCCTTTTTTGGAAAATTTAAACTATAGATTTAATACCTGTAACAACTAAAGGTTAATTCAAGTCATCTATTTTTGTCTGGAGTTTGTTTTACTAAGTTTTCAAATTTATTGAATATAAAATTGTGCATACTCTCACTATATTTACAATCACTGCTATTTTTCTGATGTTCTCTGTTTCCTTTTGCATTTCTGATTTGAATCATTTTTAAATTAGTATTTTCAGATGTTTCACATTTGTTAGTCTTGTCAAAGAATTAATTTTGGTTTGGGTATTACTCTTTTTAATATATTATTTTATATTCCATCCATAACTGTTCTCATTATTATTCTCTCTTTCCTTTGGCATCTTAATTTTGATGCTCAGTCTACTATCTATTTTCAAATCTTACTTAACCTAAGATAACCATCTAAGGCTACGCATTTCCCTCAAAGGATTACTTTGGCTACATTTCTACAGATTTTTATATGCAGAATTTCTGTTATAGTTTGGCTCTAGTTTGTTTTTGTGCTGTTAGGCATTGAACATAAGGCCCTGCCAGACATGCTAGGCACATGCTATGCCACTAAACTACATCTACCATGCTTTTCTGAATATTTTCTAATTTACAGTTTTATGTCATCTTTCAACTTGAGTTATTTAGAAGAGTATATTAATTTCCAAGGGAAATTAATCTTCTAGCTGTCTTCTTGTTATAGATTATAAAGCTGGTATTTGGAGAACATTGTATTTCAACCATTTGAAAGTTGTGGAGATGTGATTTGGAGGCCAGAAATAATAATTTTTCATATTCTATGTGTTCCTAAAAAAATAAATATTTCATTTTGCAGTTTTTATGTTCTAATATGACCATTACTTCAAATAGTTGTGTTTGTCTTTTATGTCTTTATTGATTTTTTTGTCTTCCTGATCAATCCACTGCATAATGAGAAACATTAAAATCTTCCACATAATAATGAGTTTCTCTATTATGTTTTGAACTTCTGTCACTTTTGATTTTATAGATTTCCCCCTTATCTATTACATCAGCTTGCTTTACTTCTCTTTCACTCTCTTTCTCTCTCTCTTTCTCTCTCTCTTTCTTTCTTTCTCTCTCTCTCTTTCTCTTTCTTTCTTTCTTTCTTTCTTTCTTTCTTTCTTTCTTTCTTTCTTTCCAAATCCATTTTATTTCAAGTGTGCTTTAATCCTGTAACTTGAATAACTATTTCTAAAAGAACAATGTGTAATGTATCAACTAGTGATTTCTTACTATTTATCTTCTTTTCTTGAAATTCTGTAATATTTCTACCTTTTTCCTGTTTTTTTTTCTCTTTAAATAAAAAAATGGAAAAAAAATTTACAGAAGAAGAAGAAAAAAAGAAACAAACCATAACAAATTTTCAAAGCACGTCAATCAGGGGCAACAATACTGCATACACTGCACATTGTCCTCTCCAAATCATTCACCCAGAGCACAAGACATCTGCATTCAATTGTCCAAACAGTACTAGCACAAATCTTTTCTTTCTTTCTTTCTTTCTTTCTTTCTTTCTTTCTTTCTTTCTTTCTTTCTTTTATCTTCCTTCCTTTTTTGTTCTTTCTTTGTTTTTCTTTCTTTCTTTCTTTCTTTCTTTCTTTCTTTCTTTCTTTCTTTCCTTCCTCATTCCTTCCTTCCTTTCTCTTCTTTCTTCCTTTCTTTCTTTCTTTCTTTTTTTTGGTCTAATATTTTCCATTCTCTTCCTATTGACCTTCTGCTTTCTTTGTTTTATGTGTGTTTTGTGTATAGCTGTATGTTTTCAAATCCACTCTAATAATCTGATCTTTAACTAGAGAATTTACACTATTTAAATCATAAATTGTCTCTGTTCTTTTAAAATACCCTAGAAATTTTAACATACATACTTACTGAAGTCTAAAGTTAAATGTTAATCTTGAGTTCCTCCTGAAAAGTCAGGAGTCTTAGAACACCTGCTCCATCTTGATTCATACTCCATGGGACATATGTATGCATGTCACTTTACTCCTCACAAATGACAGTGCTATTGAGAAAATCAGTATATGTCCATTCAGATTCACCCACTGCTTTTGTGTTCACCAATGATCCTTGCATCCTAGTCCTTCTCTTTGGAATTTCCTTCTGCTCAAAATACATTTCTCATTTTTCTATTAATGTTTCTTAGCTCGTCTTTGAAAATGTCTCTCCCTCTGCCCTTATACTGGTATTTCTTAGACATTTGATTATCATTTGGTAGTTGTAGTTTTCCTGTATGTGAGGTGTTGTGCCCATGTCTCCTAGCTTCATTTATCACTGTCACTGTTTCTTGTCGTTCCTTTTTATGACACCTACTGGCTGCTGTTCTGGTTTTCTCCTTGTCCTTGGTATCCTGCAATTTCCCTATCATGTGACTGATGTGGACAGTGTTGTATTCACCCTGCTTGAATTCATTATGTTTCTTGAATCCATGGGTTTTGTCTTGCATTAGCTTAGAAAAATGTTTAACCATCATCTTCCCAACTGTTACTGTTTCTTTGCTCTCTTTTTGCCCTGTGAAAGTCTGATAAGCTGTTTTAGTTTTTCCAAATCTATCTTCCAAATCTCTTTTCTCATATTTCCTCTCTTATTTCGTTCACTTATTCTCTGTTCTACTCTATATAATTTCTGTTAATCCACTCATTAGCGATTTTAGTTCAAAATGCAGTTTTAATTTTCTGAAAGTTCTATTTGGTTCTTTTTCAAATGTTTTTGGTTATATTTTACAGTCTCTTGCTCCTTATCCATATTTTATACACTTTTTAAATTCGTTTAAATGTACTAAACTTACTTATTTTATATTCTGTGTCTTTTAATGCTAATAGCTAAGGTGTTTGCGGATTCTCATGGTTCCCAGAGCCATATTTCTTTCTTTCTTGTGTAACTTTTGACTATGTGGCTAAACTCACAAACTCTTATCTCTGGAAGTTCTTTGAGACCTTGGTAGAAGGTGGTTTCTTGCCAAGCTTGCATTAGCTACTGCCTTGCTCTGGGACATTACCAGCTCAAAACCTCTTCAGACTGAATTCTCAGTATAAAAGGTTTCAAGCCACAAAGTACTATGAAGGTTCTATGAAGGCTGCAAAGCATGCCAAGGTTACTTCCAGTCTTAGATTTCACTGAAAGTGTTTTGTCCTCTTGCTGTGAAGGTCTGAGAAAGAGGTAACCTCCTGGTCTGCCAGATGGTGGTGGCGGCTGGTGAGAAGGCAGACGGATTTGTAATTATTCCTTCTTCTCCAAGAGTCCCTGCAAAACCAGAAATATGTTTTGTCAGAGTTTTATAATGCACTCAAGGTCAAAGACAGCTTCCTGCCCTGGTCATATTCTGAGTCCATCATGCTATAGACTCCAAGTACTCTTCACTTTTAGTCTACTCAGACTCTGCCAACAAAATACTAAGAACCATTGTTTTCTGAAAGTTTTGGAGACTGGGAGTCATTGCTCAAGGTGCTAGCAAACTTGGTTTCTGATGAGGGTTCTCTTCCTGGATATATAGATCACTGCCTCCTCCCTGTCTCCTGGTGGAGCTTGCCCATGTTTCCTCCTGCTTGTGAGAATCCTAGTCTGAACTCCTCAAGACCTCACCCTTATGACCTTATTAACCTTAACTGTCTCCCCAAATGCCCCATCTCCAGATTAGATGGAGATTAGGGCTTCAGTACATGAATTTTCTAAGGATATTATTCAATCCCGAATGCTAACTTATTTAAAAAAAAAAAAACTATTTTTTCCTCTTTAAATTTTACCCAACCTTTCAAATTTCTTTGGCTCAAGTGTCTGAGGCCACAGAGCTGGGAACACTGGAAGTAGATCTCCTCTGCACAGAATTTTACAGAGAAGTCATATTGTATTAAGCCATTTCATGGCGAACTTAGCCAGCAAAGAAGGCTGCTTCAGCATCAGAGGGTGAAGATGGAGTGAGACCAGAAGAAGAACTCACTTCCCCAAAGTTATTAAATTGTCAACCAGAGGATTCTTCCTCAGATATTGCCTATAATACTTATTTTCATTCTTCTGAACTTGACAATAAGGTGTCAGGGAAGCTGAGGTGAGGCCTAAGAATTTTCTAAGAAGCAATTTGATGGACCCCTCCCCTCTGAAGGCTTAGGCTTGGCCAGCATGTGGAGGTCAGTGACCTCACATTGTCTCTCCCTGTTCTTCAAGAGACCCCACCATCCCAAGCTCCTGAGACCAGCCCCTCTGAAAGACACGCCTCGGAGTCAGAAGGTTCCCCACATCTCCATATGTCCTTATTGGGCTTCGGGGGAGCCCAGAAGGGCTAAGAGAGCCCATCCTGAAACCAGCAGTAGAAAGCTAGGGAATTCAGAGTGTGACCAGAAGGAGATGAGTTGAAAACTTGAAGTCTAGGACTAAAGCTGCCTTCCTGTAATCAGCAGGAAAAACAGAAACAGTTCTGTACCTTGTTCATGTACTTCTCCACTCCACACCCCAGTCTCCGGCAAAAAAAAAGTATGGTCTCTCTCACTTATCAGCTTTATGAGATAAGTATTCATTTATTCACTGACAATAGCTCCCACTTCTGCCCTTGAGCAATGTGCATGTAGGAGTGAAGACAAGCATGTAAATAAAACACTAAAGTATGGACAGTGTTGGTGGGATGTGTCCACGGTGCTAGGGAAAACTCAGGGAAATTTCCACAAAGGAAGTGACATTTGAACAAGGTTGTAAAGGGGGAGTAGGCTTGGAAATCAGTGTCCTAGAGTGAGAACATTTGCAAAGGCACTGAGGTTTGCAGTAACCTCTTGAAAGTGATTCAACATCCCTGGATCAAGGTAAAGATGGAAAAGTAAGCAGGATGAAGGTCATGTTGAGCTCAGATACTTGGTAAAGAAGTTTGTGTTTTATCTCAGAGTGGAGGACTTTAAGGCTAAAGGTTTTAGACCTCGTTAATAACAATAATAGCTTTTATTGTATGCCTATCTGGCGCCAACCACAGAGCCAGTACCTCTTCATAAATGATGTTATTTCATTTTCTTAATAGCACAATTAATTAGGTTTTAATAGACCCAGTTGGTGGATGAAGGAAGCGGATCATGGATAGGTTAAAGATTGAGAGACAGCTACTGCACACAGCCAATAAGAGGCAGAGCTGGAATTAAAACCAGTCGTTCTGACTGCAGCATCCGTGCACTTAAATAGCTATGCTGTGCCCCTGGGTGAAATGAGGTCTCAGAGAGGAAGGGAGGGCTAGGACTGTCCACACTGGGGCTGGAATGCCATCCTTCTTTTTGAACCAGAATGTCTGAGTGTGAGCAGAATTGCTCCAGAATCAGCAGAGAGGACAGACAGAGGATTTTCAGGGGAGCAAGAGTGGCCAGGAGTCTAAAGCAGTTCCCAAGCAGGAACCATGGAGGTGTCAACCAAGCCTTTGAAGATGTAGAGAAGGAAAGAAATGCGAGAGATTTAAGGGGTGGAATAGGACTTCATGGCAGATGGTTTGGAGGTTGTGTATTTTAAGTGACCAACACACAGCAGGTGCTCGGTATAATTTACCTAATGGACAAAAGAATGGTGATTCAGTGGACACCATGGCTAGGGACCAATGGGAGACTTTCATAGGAGATACAAAGGGATGAGCATGCTTTATAAGGATCAAGAAAGAAATATGCCCTTGAAGAACCTATGGCTCATCCGATAGCATTTGAACACACTGCTTGGAAACTGTGTGTTCAGGGGGGAGATTTGGCTGTCATCTCATTAATTCATGGGTGGGAATAGAATTCTAATGAAGGGACAGCATTTCTTGGAAAGAGTCAAGAAGACAAGAAGATTTAGAATGAATCTGGAAACTGTCCTTCAAAGTGAATGACACAGAGAAGGAGTAGTCAGAGAGGCAGAAGTAGAGTGTGAGGGAATCTTCTACTAGGACATGTGTGATCATGATCGTGATGAAGGGAGACAGGGTGGAGGAAGCCAGAAGGCAACCATTGACTTTGGCCATGGCAAGAAGCGTATCAGAACAGAGCTCCAGGGGAGGAGCAGACAGCAGCGAGGGGAAGACTTGGGCAGGAGGTGAGGCACTGGGGGACAGAGCACAGACAGACAGTACTATGGACACTTCCATGGGGGAAAAAAAGGAGGGAGAATGGGCAGTAGCATGTGAGAGGGGCGAATGGGAGAGAGACTTTGGGGTTACTTTGAGATGTTTATTTAGAAAAATGGAAACTGGAGTTTGTGTGCCAGCCAAGGGCAGAGTAAGCAAACAGGAAGACGGAGAAGGTGTGGAAGAAAGAGGATGGTGAAAGGAGGGAAGTCCCAGAACAAGTGATAAGGACACAGGGCTGAGCATGCAGAGTCTCCTTTGCAAGGAGCAATGGGGTTGTCCTGAGCAGTGCTGAGCATTTGCCTGAAGCGCTACCAAGTGAGACACATTTGCCCTTGGTCTTCAGCTAGTCCAGAGTGACTGTGTATCCCAGGAGTCTGTACATGTGTGGACAAGATCTCCTGCCTGGAATTCCACGCCCTGGAGGCTGTCTTCTAGCTGTGCCCAGGAGGCAGCTAGGGATTCCCCAGGCCCAGAGAGACACAGGAAGTGCTCTGACGTGGGATGACTCTGAATTAGCAGCAGTAACTGAACACCAGGGGCTGCATAATCTGACCCTGCAGAGGCAAGAACTCAGCTGAATTGGGGAAGTGTATCTCAATAAGTTAAGAATAAAACAAACCAAAATACATTCTCTGTCCTCCCAGAAGCTTGATAGATTCAATGCAGAGAGAAAAGAAGATTTAGACAGAGCCAGTGATGTTGGCCTCCTCCGCATGCCAGCTCTACCCTCTCTGCTTGATTAGCATTTGGGTGACCTTAGTCCTTTACAGCATTGATTTAATATCAATGTAGTATCTGCCTATAATAACATCCTCTAAATTTGGCTATCATCAGAAATACTTGGGGAGACTTTAGGGATATAAATTCCCAACCTTTTCCCCCAAGACATGATTTGAGGAACATAAGGTTGAAGTGCTTGGAAGCTCTAAAGAACACCCTGGTGGCTTGGACCAGCCAAGCTAGCTTGATATATCCCAGTCCCACACCCTGATGTTTCCCTCAGGCAACCCCAGCTTCCGCCACATTGGCCTCCAGTTCCTGGGCACATCTGGCCCTGCAAGACCTCTTCCTGGGCAGCCTGTCCTGCTGTCCTGGGAGACCCAGTCCTGCTGAAAAACCTCTGACTCTACCAGGTCTTGCTCCTCCCTGGCACCTCCAGAATCCCATCAGCACCTCTTCCTAGCATGCAGAGTGTGGTGTGCAGTCTTTAACGTTAGTTTCCTCGAGTTCTGAATACTCTAAAGACTGTGACAGGCTTTTGTTTATGGCTCCCACAGAGAGCACAGAGCTTGGCAGAGCTTTGAGAATGTTTGTTGATAACTGATGGAAGAGAAACTCCTGGGCACCTCTCCACCTCTGTCAGGCCTGAGGTCCAGGCTGTGATCCTGGGGCCTACTCACCTTAGGAATATTGAGCTCCATCTCATGGAAAAAGATGTCTATGGTCAGGTCTGAAACCCAGACCTGCTGGGGGCCTTTGACCTACATATATCTGCCTTTATTTTGCAGCTTCTCAAGTGAACAGCACATTTGACCCAATTTGCATACGAGGTCCTTGATTTGATTAGAAAAGTCTATCTGCCTTTCCTAGAAAAGAAGGGGAAATGGAATGAGAGAAAGAGAGTAAGAGACAGAGAGAGAGAATGAGAATGAGGGTGGGAGGGAAGATGGAGGGGCTGAGGAAAAAAGAGGGAAAAGAAAGCTCATTTCATGAACTTCAAAGCCGAATCTAACAACATTTTAATGCTTGACTCCTGGAGGATCATTAGTGTCACTCTTCCCTTTGCAGTCCCAAAGATCTGAGAAGTAACTCTCCAGGCAATGATCACCCACCAGTGCAAATGTCAGAATTGCATTTATTGGTCCATTTGTTCACTCACTTATTCATTCAACAAACATTTGCTCACATCTTCTCTGTGCCAGCCACAAGTGACATGCTGGCGATCAGAAAGATGTCCCCCTATGCCTCTGATGTCCATTTCTCATCACTGAGTGGCTTGGGGGAACCCTTTAATGACCCTCTCCAGTGCCTTTCCTTCATAGAGTTGTTTCTGCTTCTCAATCTATGTTGACATCACACACTACTGGAACCACAGGGACCCCAGTGTCCCTGCACACACTTCTGTACTGCAGGAGGCAAGCCTGCTCCCTGCAGGACTGTGTCCCTCCTACCTGTGTCACCGCAGACTCCCCTGATCCCAGCACTGATCTTATGGTCTTGCTTCCTGTGCACTTGGGGGCCCATGGTCCTCTCTCCTCGACCATGGACTCTGAGGGCAATTACCATGTCCCTGCCACCTGCACGTGCTTCTCCAAGGCCCAGCACTGGAGAGCCTGTGCTGACTATTGGGCAAACAGGCACACAGATCCATCAGTCAATGAGTGAATGAGGCAGTGGATGAGTGAAAAGGTTTGCTGCCTCTGATCAACCAAAATTAAACTATAGACAGGGCCACACCCCGAAACGTTCCGAAATCCTCAGTGCTGTTACTGAGAGGAAGCACTGGAGCCTCCCTCTCTTCTGGAGTTCCAGAGGATCCAGTGTTTGCTCCTTCCCAGAGCCCCAGGAGTTCATTTCCCAGCCAGACCCTGGCGGAGGCACCTGGGCACCTTGTGTCCAGGCACGGTGAGCTCCCTTTGACCCATGGGCAGTGGCCACTCGGGTGCTATGTTAGTAAGCCAAGGTCAGCTCCTGGATGCTCACAGGTGCTCTGTGGCAAAAGTAGTGATTAAGACTGCACAGCACGGTGGGAGCCTGTGCAGAACTGGGAAGAAGCAGGCATGGGCATGAGGAGCCCGTGGATTCCATGCCAGGACGCTGAATTGCATCCCGAGGATTAGGCAGTCTCTCTGGTGTGAAGAAAACCCGTCTTCAGAATCTGCACCCTATAGGTCATGAGTGGCTGTGACTTGTACAAAATTCCACTGAAATTTAAACAACTCACAGTTTGTTTTCTCCCCCTGCCAAGCCCGGGGATAGGGAGCCCAGGTTTGGTTCGTTGGTTCCCTCAGTGTCCAGAGTACCTCGTATTTTCCCTCTGCCATTCTTTGCATGTAGCTCTCATCTTCATGATCACAAGAAGACTGCTCCATCTCTATCCTCACATCTGTATTCCAAGAAAAGCAAAAAGAAAGATGGGAAAATATCCCCAGAGTCCTCAGCTTATACCTCACTGGCCAGTCTTTTTACAAACTCATCTTAGCTATGAGCTTGGCTACGTGCATTGCCATATTTTCCCCAAATTCTGGGTTCTGTTAGGAAGGAATAAAGAAAAGAAAGGGACATTGAAAACAATATCATCCATGCATGTCACAAAATCTCAGAATAATAACTAGCTCAGAATAGAACTATTTTGGTTGAAGCCGGGTTCTACTCGTTCTAGCATATTCACCTCTGCTGGTGCCCCACCAAAGGTGTTTATGGAACCTCAGAGTGCCTAGGGACCCGGTTGAAAAACCATTGTTCCAGGGTAAAGGTTAGTAAATTATTTCTGTAAAGAGCTATATTAAAATATTTTAGGGTTTGAGGAGCGTATGACACGTTTGTTGCATATTCTTTGCTGTGAGTTTTTGGAGTTTTGCTCTAAAATGTAAAAAACTCTTTAAAATTCTAGGGGACATGTAAGAACAGATTGGGGGCCAGATTTGGCCTGAAAGCTATAATTTCCAACCCATTTTGGCAGTAGCAAGGCACTGAGTTTGGGAACAGAATGAAGGACGGGAAGCAGAGGCTGTTGAAGAAAACACCCATGAGAACAACCTAGGTCCAGATCTCCTGGGACTCCACTTTCACCAAAAGAAAAATACCCCTAACCAGGCATGGTGGCACACACTTGTAATCCCCGCACTCAGGAGGCTGAGGCAGGGGGTTTGTCATGTGTTTGAGGCCAGCCTGGTCTAAACAGTGAGTTCAAGGCCAGCCTGAACTATGTAGTGAGACCCTGTTTGAAAAAGACAAAACAAAACATGATGAAACACATTCCTGAGCTGTTGGGTCCTCAGCAGCCTCACCTAGACCTTGGACCTAGCCTGGCAGGACCAAAGCATTTTCCTTTGACAATACTCCCCAGGGCAAGGAGAATGTCCCCCCAAGGCCCGACCCCACCCCCCACAATTCTCAGCACACGTGAACATGTTCTGAGAGGCCCAGTCTCCAGCCTTCCCTTTGCACCCTCTCTCTGCCTACACGCCAAGCCCTTCTCCCACCCTTGGGCCCTGCACCTGCTCCTGCTGGATTCTCTGCCTCCAGTCCTCCTCCCACGCTGAGTCACAGCTCCCCATCAGCTTGACCATGAAGCCCAGACTGCTTGCTCTGGCTGCTGAGCAGAATCCAACTGCAAACTCATCCAGCCTGTTCTCCCAACCCTGTTCTCCCCACTCAGCTGCCCTCCCTGCCCTGTCATCCTCTCTCGCTGCTCTTGGCAGTGCGTGGACCAAATTCACAGACCCCACTACCCTCGGACCTGGTGTACCCAGCTCCTCCAGGCACCCCCCTCCCTCTTGCTCTTCTTTGTAATCCCCCTGCAGTCACCGTCTGCACCATGTCCTTGGCATTTAGATTTGTTGCTAAATTGTCAGGCAAACGAGATAACTTATGGGAAGCAGCTAGCTCAGTGCTTGGCACATGGCAGGTGCTCAGTAATTATGTCCGGGATGATGGGTTTGTTTATTCATTTATCTAATGGGCTTAAGTTGGGTGTCTGAGCTGTGTACAAATGCACCTCTTTGATCGCGCCTCTTTCTCGTGCTGCCATTTCTCCTGCCTCAGAAAGGTGCTTTGTGAGCTTGATTGAGCTGCATGTTGGTTAATGAATTATTACAGAATCCTGTCTTTAAACAATGGCCTAAGCAGAGGAGGAAAAAAGAAAAGGAAAGAAGACCTCAGTACTTTGTGCACCCGGGGCCTTCCCAGAGCTGCAGTGCTGTGTCTGTTGAACAGTCCCCCTGATGCAATTAAGCCCCACCTTAGGATCAGTGCCCTGAAACACAGGTCACACCCCTGGTGACTCTAACTGGTGATGGGAGTCACTTTATGGCTCTGGGTCCTTGCCTTCACAGTAATATTTTCCCATAATAGGCCTAATTGTCATGCACTCCCATTTTGGAAATGGCTTGGTGAGCAGTGTCCTCTCCGCCCCAGGGTTGGCAGAAAGGGGCTGATGTGGTGACAGTGTACAGCTAGGATCTTTAGTCCCTTCAGTGATGGGGTTCCTTCTGCGGAAGCCACCAGCTACCTTGTGATATTTTATGTGTAGCCAGGTTTGCTGAGCACCTGATAACATCAAGGGAGCATTCAGGTGGATAAGTCACGGTCCTCACTGGGATACTCTGAGGTATAGCTACTCTACTCTACTAATGCCACAGAGCCTGGGGAGGTGTACTGTACTACTTAGCTGAGTCAGCCGAGCAAGTTACCTAGCCTCTTACCTGGACTCTCCAGGTTGGAGAACACAGGTAAACAGAGTAGCCACTGTTACATGAGTTGCTTTGTGTAAAGTGCTCAGGATGGATTCTAACATATTGTGTCAGCTCTTATAGTGAAGGTAACCTCAGAAGATAATCAAGGGCTATAATTAAATCTCTCAAAGAATCTCCCAGTGTGGGAACTGGAAAACCATGACCTATGGGCCACATCTAGCTTATCACTTGTTCTGGAAATAAAGTTTTATTTGACAGGACCACAAGCACTCAAGTACACATTACATGTGACTGTGTTTGTGTCACAGCAACAGAGCAGGACAGATGTAACGGAGACGTGGTTGTCAGAGGAGAATACACTTCCTAGGACAGTTGATTTTGTTCATATAATAAAGGATCCCAGAGCCAGAAATCTGACCATGCTGAAAAGTCAGAAAAGGCTCAGAAAATGTTGTAAGACCCTGGAATATCCCTAGAGTGTTGCCAGCCCCTGATGGTGAAGGTAGTCAGGCCTTGCGTCCCCCTCTGGGAGTGGATGGGGTAGTGGTGTCAACCTGCAAGAGTAAGTCCTAAGACAACAGGGAGAGAAGTACTTAGACATGAGGGGGTTGGTGGAGAAGAGACAGAATGTGGAAGCAAATCTCTGATAGTGACCAAACCATCATAATGTGATGCCTAGGAGCTCAGATGGCCATACTGGCTAGATGGTAAGGAGTGAAGAGGTCAGCAGGGAGCAGATTTGATGGCCTCTCATTCTGTCTTAAGGTGGGAAATGGGACTCCAGGCAGTGTTCTACATAATGGATTGTGAGATGTGAGAGATGAGAAGGAGAGTCCAATTTGAGTGCTCCTCTGGTGATGCCATTAGTCAACAAGAAACATTCTGGATGGGAAGCCCACAAGGACAAAGGAATCTCCACCCCCTATTGGTCGTTAAATTTCATCCCATCCTTAAGAACCCAGCCCAACCACTATCAATCTATATCCTCCCTCACCAGACTACTGCTATAGCCCTGTCTTGTTTTTCAACTGCCCCTCAATGCTGGAGATTTTTATGTTGAGACAGGGTCTTGCTAAGTCACTAAATAAATGCCTCTTATGTCAAGTTTTGGCTCACAGCTCTCCCCTATTAGGACAAAGCTCCAAATCTTTTGCATGACAGATAGCCCTTCCTGACCTGGCTTCTCCTACTACTCTGAAGTCACCATCTTCCACTTCCCTCTCCTTAAACAATGCTGAATGAAGCAGAAAGCCTCTGGACAAGTCTCGCTGCTCCACCTCAACTGGATTGTTTTCCCCTCTGTATCCATCGGTTGAATTCCATTCAAGCCTAGGCTTTATTCCACCCAGGAATCTCCTTAACCCTTCTCCCAGGCAATGGAATCACTCTCTTCTTTGAGTCTGGCTGTGGAGCTACTGATATGCTCAGGGATGTTCCGACCTAAAGACGCTGCTATGTGACTCCCACACCCATGCAAAGAGCACCTGGCTCGTGAATGTGGGTGGCATCAGTCTGAGATAGATACCCAAGGCTCTTGGGGTGAAGCTTTGCTGGCATCCTGGCAGCGGTGGATGCTGTTTGCTTTAGACAGAGGAAAACCTCAGGAAAAGTCAATGGCAACTGGGAGAAAATACCCTCAGGAATTCTGCCCTCATTGGGATGTAGAGTAGAAAGTAAAAGACCAACATTAGCCTCCCCAGTGGGGAGAGAAGACCATCATCAGGTCTTAAAAGATTGAAAAGGACAAAATGAGCCACAGATTAGACATGGGGAGTAGCTCCCTCAGTGTCCTGTCTTCATGAATGGGTGCCCCTCACTACCCAAACTCCCAGGCCAGAAACCTCCAAGTCGTCTTAGACTCCACCAAAGCCAGACCCAGCCTCCTCCACATCCTGCATGGCTCAGCTGCCTGGCTGCAAAGCCTGGCACCACCTCCCATCCCTGCCTCATTCTCACCTGTTGGCGGTATATGAGCAGTCAGAATGGTGGCGTCCTCTCTCTCAGTTTTGTCCCTTTCCCTCAGCTCCTTGCAAGGGAGGAGCAAGAGACCTTTTGGGTACAGATCTAGGTAAACTTCTCAATCTTGGACTTCCCAAGTCCCCCTTTGCATGGAATGCCCACCCACATAGTCCCCAAGGGGTGGCAGCTGGCAGCTGTGCGTGTTTGTAGACCTGCTGTCAGCAGACACTGAACAGCTCGCTCTGGAGTGTTTCATCTCAGCCACAGCTCACGCTCTGACTCTTCAGAATGTTTTCTTCCTTCTCCCAGCCACCCTCTTTGGTCTGACAGAGGTTTCCTTAGCCTTAAGAATTCCCTAAGATGCTGCCATCAGAGTGGCTTCCCTCTTCCCACTGCAGGCTCCTTCTCCTTCCCTCAGTCCCCACCTTAGCATCAGTTTCTTGGTGTTGTGGTTATTGGTTTACATCTCCGACCTCTCTTCTCATCCAGAGAGGAGACCGTGTCATGCTCACCATGGAAACCTTCTCCCCAGGCCTGGCATATGGCAGGTGCTTAGGACATATTTGTGGAAGGCAAAACTAAAACAAATGAAGAAGGAAGAATCTTATTGAAATCTCTTTCTGAGAACATTTGCTCATTCAACAAACAAACAAAAAAGATGGAGAAAAACAGGCCTGGAAGAGGCTGGAAGAAGCTTCTACAGGTCCCTAGGGCAAGAAAGCTGAGATTCCACATGTGGCCTGAAATACTGCCACCAACCCCATGGGGATTTCTGGGTATTAAAGTGTGAAAAAAAGAATCCAGTTATTTTGCAGTTGGCCAGATGTGTCTGGTGTTGCTGTGACAACCCCCAGAATTGGCCAGATGTGCCGTGAACATCTTCAGAGACATAAGGGCCCCAGAGACTTGGTGGCTTGGAGAGAAATAGTTCATACCATGGTGCTACAGAAATTGCCAGTTTGTGTAGGGTGATTTCACCAGCGAGTTGGGCTTTGAGGACACAGTGAGGAAATTTTGGCCTAGTCTCCAGTCTTTAGAGTCTTCCCCTTAGCTCCTGCCTGTGACTAACCCTGTCCTCCTTCCCTAGGTGATCAAGCTGGCCTTTGAGGAGTTCGATTTAGAGAGGGGCTATGACACCCTGACAGTTGGGGACGGTGGGCAAGATGGGGACCAGAAGACCATTCTCTACATGTAAGTGAAGCCCTGAGTTTTGTCCAGAGGCCAGTACAACAAGGGACCTTGGCTGGTGTGGTGGTGTGGGGTTTCTAAGTCCTGCCTAGTTCTACCTGGTTGTATAACAAGCCCTTCACCTCTCTGTAACAGCCAAGGGGAACTGAGCACTGGCCAAATCATCATGGGGTTTCACATGAAATGTGCCCAGAATGAGCTATCCCTTAGGGCAGATAGAGGTTTTGTGTGTAACTTAGAGCCTTCCGTGGGGTTATCTGCGCCTCTGCAGACCCTGTTTCCCCACCCAGTAGTGTTTAGTCCTAGCCGCACCCATCCGTGGCTGTGAGCCTTCCCTCAGGCTCAAAACGCTCTAAGACAAGCAGGTCTCGGAGTGGGCCTTCATATCCCTCAAGCTCTTGCGGTCAGGCTGGCACTCTCCGTGAGTGACATGCTAGCGGCTATGCCTCTAAATGTCTCTTTCCTAACAGTCTAACAGGTAATTCGGTCCCAGACCTCATCGTCAGCACCAACCATCAAATGTGGCTCCTTTTCCAGACTGATGGCAGCGGCAGCTCTCTGGGATTCAAGGCTTCTTATGAAGGTAACTGCTCTTGGGGTCTAGACTCGGAGTTAAAGCTCTGGGTTCAAGTCCCGGCTTAGCCCTGTGGTAACTTCCTTTCCGCCGGCATGTTCTGCTCAACTCTCTGAGCCTGGTTCCTTCTCTGGTCAGTGGGCCCCTATGTTGTTTTGAGGATCATCTGGGATAAATCTCTTAAAATACCAGGCACCCAGTACCAGGCAAATACATCATCAGTTCCATGCTCAATTCATACCTGGCTCAGGCAGACTTTTAGGAGGTCCTGTAAAGTTGCTAAGTCTCACTTCTTGTTATAGTCTTTGCGCTAGAGTCACTAGCTCCTCAGGCTATACGCTTTGGGTGTTGTGCAGTTCATGAGTGACTCTGCATAGGACTAAGGACAGACACACACCACTGACCTGAGGAGAATGCAGACCAAAGTCCTCATCTTGTTGGGAACAGAAATTAAAGGAATTGCAAACACTAGGTCCAAGGCACATCTCTGCCATCACCCTTCTATGTACTCCCAAACTTCCTGTTGGCCAGTGAAAGCAGATCCATTCCCATAAAAAGGGAAGGCAAATTCATTTCCATTTCCTGAGTGATTGTTAAGCCCTGTTACGTACTAGACACTAAACCAGCACTAGGGCAGCAAATGTACCAGATCTGGGCCTCTCCTGGGTGGTTTCCTCTCTAGAAATAAAGCAAGATGGCAGCCCACATAACCAGTGGGAGGAGAGGGAAGACAGCCAGAATGCTTTATCAGGGGAGTAAGCCTTAAATGACCCGGTGGCTACTAAAGGGATAGGAGGCAGGGTACAGAAGCTGGAAGATACATATACCTGCTCGCGCCACTCAAGTGTGCCAAAAGGTCTCCCTGAACGGTTTCCAAACTGGGTGCCCAGGAGGTGTTACGGCTGACTTGACAGACTGCCACAAATTGGATGGCTCAAAACAATAGAAATACATTCTCACTTTGTCTGGAGGTCAGAGGTCTGACATTCAGGTAACAGCAGAAGGTGTCTGGGTAGCAGAATTCCTTGTCTCTTCATGGCTTCTGGTAGTAGCTGTCAGTCCTTGGCATTCCTTGGTTTGTAGCTATGTCTCTCTAAGAGGCCTTTGCCATCACACACATTTTTGTCTCTTTTTTCTCTAGTAATCACACTAGCATATGTGATTAGGAACCTGCCCTACTCCATTAGGCCTCATCCTAACTTTATTACAAATGCAATTTCCAAATAAGGTCACATCTGTAGATATCAGAAGTTAGTACTTTAACATATCTTTAACAAAAGGACAGCCATATTCACTATGCTAACACTACCATACCACAATGTCCCCTAGGGTAGAGATGAACATTGCACTAAGTCACACTCTTAGCCATGTGGCTAAGTGGAGCAGAAACCCAGGGGATACAATGGATGACAAGTGTTGAGTGCAGATCCTTGTTCCGTCACTTTACAGCTTAGGGCAGGTCATGGAATCTTTCTGGGCTCTGTTTCCTTCCTCATCTGTCAATTGGAGGTGATGAGATATCCTAAGTCACAGGGAAATCCATGAAGACTGTTACATAAGTGTGAAAATAGGAAATGCTGGAAATTGCAAACCAATAAGTAACTGAGTGAGTCCATCTATCATTAAATGAAGAGATGGTATAAAGTTATACATAAGTAGCTGTAGAGCCATGGAAAGAGCCTCAGGCAGAAATCAAGAGATCTTGATTCAGGTCCTAGTATTGTCCTTCACCACTTTGAAAATGGGACAAATTTGGAAGCCAAGTTTCTAGGTTTTCCCCACTGCTGAAAGTCCACGTATATTTAGCAGTGAATATTCTCAGAGGTGAGGAGGAATAAAAACCTTGTGTCATCAGCATGCCCTTGATATGTCCGAGTTTGACCAGTGGTTTAGGTAAGGCACAAATGACCTGAGCCTGAAAGAAAAGATGATCAGCAGACCGAATGAGCAAAGGGATGGAGAAAACAGTGCTACTGGCAAAATTAGCAAGATACAATAAAGTACAGATAAATACATAAAAAAAAAATTAGATACCAGAATTTATCCTAGGAGTTAGTAGTGCTTTATTCTGCCCTGGTCAAGCTCCAAAAACCACACTTCAGTGTGGGGACCTTAGCTTGGGATAAATAAGGAAAGGATTTAAGCCAATCCCTGTGAGAAATGTTTGTGACCCCTGAATGTTTATCTGAAGGGAAAGAAGGCAGACTCAGGAGACTGGAGAGCTATGTCCAAATATTTGAAGGGTTGTCATACAGGAGAGAGGAATTTGGGTTTTTTTATATGGTTTGTTGATAAAGAAAGGGATATAACATTTGTTGAGGACCTACTATGTGCCAGAAGCTTTGTGTTCATTGTCTCAGTTTCAAAGAGTGTCATGAAAATGTGAGGGTAGCCCCAGGAACGGCTCTGGCATAGGGGATAGCTAGCAGCTAAGGCTCTGGCCCTGTCTCCACTTCTTTCTCCTTTCCTCTCTTTTACTCCTCATCAACCTTCTTTTAGGACAGAATTCATAGTTAAACACTGGTTTGAAAATCACTGCTTCATCTCATGCAATGTTAGCAGCCATACAATAGCATCTATTTTGTAGATGATGCATCTGAGACTCAAAGAGGTAGGAGTGACCTACCTGAGGTCACATAAGAGCCAGGTCCCTCTTGCTTTAAAAGCTTATGATTTTCTCTCTATAGCAGGAGCCTCACAAAGTTACAGAATTTGAATTCTACATGGAATCTTTATAGAAACCAAAACAGCCCTAATCAAATGCAAAATATATCATAAACCTGGATTCCATATATCACTGTAGTTGGAGTTTTTGTTCATTCATTCATTTCACTCAAGCAGCATGGATTAAACATCTGTTATGTGTCCAATATGATGTCAAGCACTGCAATCATAATAGCAAGCCACCAAGACATGGCTAGAAACATGCATTATGTTATGCTGGTCATAGACATGGTATCAGTAGGACTCCTTCTTGGGCTTGGAACAAATTAGGAAGGACATTCTGGTATTGAGAGACCTTACTAACCCTCCTGGCTATGTCTATCTAGAAGCAGCAGGGTTCCATGAAGATAAAACAGACTCAAATTGAACCAGCCTGGGGGAAATCCCACCATGATTCTAGCTGTGTGACCAACCATGGGGAAGTGACATGGTCTCTATGAGCCTCAATTTTACCACTCATAAAGCAGAGATAATAACACCAGCCTTAGGACATTTCTCTGCCTGTGAAATGAGGTCATAAAAAACTCTTTACACAATTCCTTGATACGGAGATGCTGCCTTCTCTTTGCAAGTTACCAAGGTCCCTCTGTACTCGAATCTTCTACATTCCTTGTCCTCCAGGCCAGGTCCAGTCTGCCTCCTGTGGCTGTGTTGGTGACAGTAGGCCCTGGTTCAGATCCCCACCTCACTGGGGCACTCCCTTGGGGCTCTTGCTCCTGGACTGGCTGAGCAATGTAGAGGCTCACTGTGCTGTGCTGTGGGGCCAGGAAGCCAAATGCAGCTCACGGAAGGCTGTGAGGCATCTCAAAGCATTTGAGCTTTGTCCAGTGGGAAGAACCTGGGAAGGTTCAGATGAGAAAACTCACTTCTTCCTTCTTGTCCCTTTCACCGACTTGACTTTTTATTTAAAAGGTGAAACTCATCCATCTTAACCCTTAATGATAAACAGCACCCTACGCTGTACCAAGGTAATGGGTCAAGTCCCCTAGTGCCCAAATGTGACTCCTCTCTCACCTCCAATGCATGATTCCCCACCACATCTGGCTGCCCTGCTTACCCAGTGTGGCTTCTCACTGCCCCTTTCCCAGCTCTGTCCCCAGCCTTCATCCCACTGATCCTGGTAACTTCTGCAGTTGGTTGCATCTACTCTCATGGCTTGAGCTACGACATGAGCTCTCATGACTTCTACATCTGTCAGCATCAGAATTGCTACCCACCATTATGTTCATGGGCTCCCCTCAAACCTCTCAAACCAACCTGTCTGTCCTAGCCAGTCACAGGGCATTGGTTTAAACAACAGATATTTACATTTTCTCACTGTCACGGGGGCCAGTGGTGTAAGATCAACATTTTGGTCAATTTGGTCTCTGGTGAGGACTCTCTTCCTGACCTGCAGATGGCTACTTTCTCCCCATGGCCCTGAACAGTCTTCCTCAGAGAAGTGAGCTCTCTAATGTTTGTTTGTTTGTTTGTTTTTGTATAAATACAGAAATCCTGTCATGTCAAGTCCCTACCCTTATAACCTCATTTGACCCTAATTACTTCCTTTTGGTCCCAACTCCAAATACATGCATTCTAATTAGGGGTTAAATGCCCCAATATATAAATTTTGAGGGACATATTCATATTCATAACAACACCCATAGAGTGCTTATCACTCTATGCCTCACTCACCTGGCCCCTTCACCTTGGCTGTATCCCAGTCTTGAGAAAAAGCACTGCTATCCGCTCCATTGTCCACCCCCTTCCCACCCATCCCTGGCTCACAAATTCCATGCTCTGTCTGTCACTGAGCCCCTGCCTTGGCCCTCTTCCACTGTCCTCACAGATAGCACAGCCTACCTGGCACGCACCCTACCCCTCCACCCACAACATGGCTCACAGTGCGTTTCCCAGCATCACACCTTGCACAGTGCTCTCCTACTTAAGAAAAGAAAAGAAAAAAAAAAAAAAAAGACTAATGACAGTGTCCTATGGACTTCAGGGTGAGATAACTACCTTCCATGTGCTTTCCCAAGTACTCCATGATAATAATTCTAAACCAAGGTCTGGTCCCTAGGATTCCATTCAAAGCAGAGATCAGTTTGCTAATCTCTCCAGTCCTACCAGGTCAGGTGCATTCCTGCAGAGCATGTGTTCAGAAAAGCTTTACAGAGTTAAATTGCAGTGACTTTACACAGGCTCAATCAGAAGCCTCTTCAGCACCCTCAGAGTCCTTTTGGTGTACTTTACCACCTCCCCATGCTCAGTTACCAAGGGCCTATCCCTGTCATCCCAAGAGGACAAACCTAACTCATAGTCTGGCTCTTCCAGGGAGCCATCGGCCAATGCCTCCTCACTGAGGAGCCTCAGTTTCCTCATCTGTGAGGAGGGGCTGGTAACTGGTCAGCTTGCCAGTGTGTGCTAGAGATTCAGGGAACCAAAGCTCCCAACAGTGGACCGGCATTTAGGAAATGCTAGGTTGGAAACTTCTCCCTTCTCTTGCCTCCCCAGGCCTGCAACTCTTCCAGTCAGCATCACCACCCCCAAATTCACTGTTACTTCTAACTCCATCTTGCTCCTCCATTTCTCCCAGCCCCTTCAGACTTCTATACCTGGTAGATATCTTGGCAGCTGAGATGCAGATGTCCTGCAGAATGGCACAAGACATTGGAGGGCAGGGGCCTCTTGCCTCCATCACTCCCCACCCCTCCCTGGCATACCTGGCCCTATCATCATCAATATGCCCTGTGGTCCAATTCAAGCAAAGGGATGCTATCTTGGAACAGGCAGGTGGCTCGGCAGCATCTTCTGTACCCCCCCCCCCCATTAAAAACTTCAGCCCCTGTGGGAAAACTGGGGCATTGACTTCCCAGAAAATTTTCAAGTTCTGCTTGTCACAATCCCAGATTGGGCTGGGGGAGGAGATTCAAGATCTGTCAATATCTGAGCACTCGGAGCCTAGAAACTCGGTCTCCCTTCATGGGGGCGGCCAGCTGTGGGAAATGCATTCATCGTTGCAATTGCTTTGCTTCCCAGTAGAACAAGAAATATTTAAGGAACAGGCAATTAGCACTTACCAGAAACATTATAAAATTACACACAACTTGCTAACAAGTTTTCACATCAATCTGGAAGTCTCCTGGCTTCCTAACTGGAGCCTGGAATCTGGCAGTCTGACGCTCGATCTGAGAGGATGGTCCAGGGGAGGGAGGGGTAGGGACTCTGCCCCAAATAAGTAGGACCATGTAGATAATACACAAAGGGCACTTACTCAACAGTCCAGGGATTCAAGTGAGAGATGATGTCCTCTGTTGACCCAGCATTTTCTAAGGCTCTGAGACGTGTTGCAGCCACTGTTCAGGATACTGAGGCTGAAAGGCCAAGACTGTCTCTGCCTTCGCCTGATTCAAAGTCTATTTTCACCAGCAAAGAGTAAGTGCTAGAAGAGTGGGAGACATGGAGAAGCAGCCAGCCTAGTCTGAGAGCATCAGAGAAGACTCCCTGAAGGAGCTAATGGTGGGACCTGTCCCTTGCCTGGAGAGGGTCCGACATCCTCAAGAAAAGGGACAGGTTCACTCTGAAAGCTGACATGTGGAGAGAGTTGAGGCTCTAAATGTTGAGAGCGAGTAAGGAGAAGAGAATCAGTCCTTGCTGTCCAGACTGTGTCCACATCCCCTTCGCTAGCACTAAACTCTGGCAGTGGGTGTAAGTGAGTCTCTTGAAAGAGATAGAGCTGGAGCCAGGCTTGAAAGGAGGCCAAGGGCAGCAGATCGGCACCATGTTCTCCACTCCCTTTTGGACACTGGCTCTCTTCTTGCCAGATGTCAAATTCCACGTCAGCCTCTCATCTGCTATTTTCAGCACAACTCTACTTTTTCCTAATTCTTTAAGCTGGGGGACTCAAACATTCCAACTCTGGCTGCAAATAACACCAGGCGTGTTTCGAAGACATTCGCTGGGTTTTCCTGATGCTCTTAAAGGTTTTCCAGAAGGGGGGAAATGTAGCTAGGAAGGAGCAGAAGCTACCCCCTCTCAGAAGATCTAGTGGTTCAGTTTATTCTGGCCCTTAGGGGCTGGGCCAGCAAAAGGCTGAGAATGCTTCAAATTCAGAGTGTCACTTGTTAGTGAGATACGCTTTAAATTCTTAGGCTTTTCCAAATGATAAGCTTGTTTGGGGCTAATGCAGACAGCGTGGTAGCAGCCTATACACTCTCATGTCCACATTTACCAATGTTTCTCAGCCTCCTCCAGCCAGTGACAGACCTGTGACAGTGTTGTGGAGAAAGGAGATAGAGAGTGAAAGACATCAGCCCTTCGTCTCTCCATGCCTTCCTCCCTTCCATGACTATCATGTGCACAGACATGTGTAAGTCCCAGAGTTACACGTATAGATACACAATCTCTCATCTCCTGATACCTTTACTCTCACCAGAAGTAGAAGAGTAGAGTAAGAGTAGAGTAAGAGATGGTTCTAAGGAGATCCAGGAGATCCAGCCATGCCCATTGTGTCATCTCTGTGCACTTAATAGGTCCTGGTCAGTTTCTAGAAGTTTCTGCTGACTGAATTGTGGATCTGACGTGCTTACTGTACATAAAACACTGGAATTAGTTCTGGAGATACAAAGAAGAGAAAGAATGCAAGAGCAAACACCCTGCAGGTTAAAGTTGGCCAAACAGCCATTCATTACACCCACCCTTTATGGTCTTTCTCAGAGCATCTCTCTACCATCACTCGAACTTCCTGCCTCAGTGAGCTTCTCGCTCTTCTCCAGACACTGCACCCTTATCCTCCATCCTACCCTCCTTTTCTCTACCCTCTCTTCCTCTTCCCTGTAACACTTGCTGGGTGCTCTCTCTGTACCCTGCAATCTTCCAGAAGCTGGGATACAGACATTTCAGAAACTCCATTCTGAGACCTTGAGAAAGTTACCATTTACCAGTGAAAAATGCATATCCAAAATTACAGCACCACTGCTAGAGAATAAGCAACCAGAGGCGCAGGAGCCAGAGAGAACGTGCTCCTGGTTCCGCCTCAGCAATCCCAGGAAGCGCCCAGATTGGGAGCCGCTCACACTGACACTGAAGGATGATTCTTTGGTAGGCAACTGTGGGGGTTGTTGGTTTCGGGAAAAGCATACAGCAGGTGCCCAGATCAAGCCTCAGGAGAGCCGGTGGGGCTCTGCAAACAGTGGTGATGACAGTAATAATAAAGAAATGTCCCCAGTTACATGCCATATGCTAGATATTTTGTCTTATGCACATAAACCCATTTGATCCTCACAACAACCCTAAGAGGGGGTGTTATTATTACCATTTCTATTTTGCAGTTGACAAAACTAAGGCTCCAAAAGTATAATTAATGTGCTGTGGGTCTAAGGGATTTAGTGTTGGAGCTAGGATTTAGATCCAGGACTTTGTGACCTCAGAGTTCTGGCTCCTCACCATGTACTATTTCACTTCCCTACAGGTCCCTCAGTTTGTGCTGTACAAATTTCAAGTCTAGTGATGGCTAAAAAAGAGTTAGGGGCTGGGGGGAGCATCCTACCATGCTGAAGAGTTAGGGTTTTAGCCTGTGCATTCCAGGAAACCATGAGACAGCCAATGAGCAGAGGTGAATATGATCACATTTCCATTTATGAGTGATCTTCTACTGCTTTGTGGAGTGTGGAATATTGCAGAAAGGCAGGGGCACCACCAAGTCATTGCCACCATCCAGAAGGAGGGAAAGGAAAGGATAGAATCAGGAGTGATCCTAGGATTTTGGTTCAGACAACCTGAGTCTGTCCAGCATTCCAGGCCTGAGGCTGGAGCTGCCTCTCTGCTCTCCTCCAGGTTGTGTGATCAGGTCTACACCTTCTCCTTTTCCCTCATTATTTGCTTAGAAATTATAACCATATCCACCTGACTGGGTATTTTCTTAGTTCAAGGGGCTGTGAGCCAAGCAGATCAGTATGTCTATTACTTAGCATGGTATTTGGCACAGTTTCCAAGCAATCAATATTAGCCTAACTCATGATTAAACAGAATATTCTCTGTGTTCTGGGCAAAGTGCTGGGGACACAGTGATCTGCAGTACATAATCAAAGCCTGCTTTTCTAGGGCTTTCCTACAGGAAGTGAGAAGACAAGAGACCAGGAGCCCTCCTGGTGGGCACCTGGGAGGGAGGGGGCCAAGGCAGGGAATACATTTGACCCTTACCCAATCAGATGGTAAGTGCTAAAAGATAAGATATTTGCCCCTTTTTCCTGTCATAGTCCTGAACCTAGGACAGTACCAGAAAGTACTTGTTAAAGGAATAAACAAATAAATACAAGAGGTGATCAGTGCTATTAAAGAAAACGGAATGCCAAAACAGAAAAGAGAGTGAGCACCACTTCAGATGTGTGGCCAGGGAGAACATCTGAAGGAGGTGATGATTTAAGCAAAAATTTGTTGCCGTAAAGGGCTAAGCATATGAGAGGGAGGAAAGACAGTACCAAGTCAGGTTGAGTACACCAGGAAAAAATGAAGTTCGCTTGATAGAAGGGCAGCAAACAGTAACCAGGTGAGACGTCCCCTTCCAAGCCGTGTGTCTCTTACTGGAGCACATCAAATAGCCAGTGAATTTACGGGCACACATGATGCACTGCCTTCCATACAAACATTGTCATAAAATAGGATTTCAATTCAGTTGGCAATTCAAAGATCTGAGGAGAAGACCAGAAGGTGAATCATTGATGATTAGGATAAAACAACCAAGAAGGAGAAAAACAAATGTGGGAAGCCTGGTCAGGATGGAATTCTGTGGCATCTTAGAATCAGTCAGCGTAAGCTTCCCCTATTACTGTTGGTAGTCAAAAGCAGACAGAGCAAGAAAGGAGAGAAAGACCTATAAAGTGGAATTATATTAAACCAGGTAACAGGAAATTGTATGTCTGATCGTGCCCTAATTCAGAATTCCACTTATCTAACTGTAGTTCTGGGTTCTGAATCAGAATTCATCAGCACCTTACCAGGAGGCGCAAGGTCAAGAACCTGTCGGGCAGGGCAGTGGAGCTCGGAGAGCCCTCTGCAGGACGGCAAGGACCTCTGTTCCCATCGGGGCTGTCGATGGGCCTGGCAGGAAGGCACAGGCCAACACAGACAGTGTCAGGGGAAGAAGCCAGGCACCGGCTGTGTGTGTCCTCCTAGAAAGAACCATCCAACTCTCCGTCCGCCTGCTCTTTCCTCTCCCCACCGCCCAGTCTGTGTTATTGCTGTTGTGGTGGTGGTTCTTCTTCTTCTCCCTCTTCTTCTTCTTCTTCTTCTTCTTCTTCTTCTTCTTCTTCTTCTTCTTCTTCTTCTTCTTCTTCTTCTTCTCCTTCTCCTTCTCCTTCTGCTGCTTCTTCTGCTTCTTCTGCTTCTTCTTCCTCTTCCTCTACCTTTTCTTCTTTTCATCTTTTGTTTTTGCTTTTTTCTTTACTTATTTTTGTTTGTTGCAGAGCTGGGGATTGACCCCAGATACCCTCCTTCCTACATTTTTTTAAAAACAGTGTTTCACTAAGTTGTTAAGCTGCCCAAGCTGGGCACCAACTTTCCATCCTCCTGCCTGTTTTCCAGAGTGCTGGGATTACAGGCCTGCACCACGATGCCCGCCTCCAGTGTGTGTTCTGTAATCAGCTCACTGTCTTTTTCTTGGATCCTTTGGCAAATTCATCCTTAGCACCAGGCTTCCCTTGTGATTTCTGTGACACAGGGAGCAACTCCTCCTCCTGCAACAGCCACGCATGTCATATTGGAGAGGTGGCCCACGGGTTCCCTCCCCGCCACATCCCACCTACATGGCCTTCTCCTTTGATCTTATCCTCTCTTCAGCTCAGCCGATTTCTCTGACCTCTTACACCCATCACTGTCATCTGTCTCTCTGTCCTGGGAGCCTCAAGCTTCCCCCTTCTTCCAGAGTCTCCACCTTGTCATTCAGCTCTTCTTAAACCTCAAAGTTACACACCCTGCCCTGGGGTCTTTTGTCTCACAGCTCACCCACTTGTCACTGCCCCACTCCTATTCATTATCCCTTCCTTGACCTCTTGAGTTACCCTTTTGTCTCTTGCTCTTCTTACTTTTCTTCTTAACCTAAGCCCCTTGGCTACTACTTGGTTATATTTTGTGTTTGGGGCAGTATCCAAAGCCTTCACACTGAGCTGCATTGCCCAACCTTGTTTATGTTTTATTTTGAGACAGGATCTCATGAAGTCATTAAGTTACCCAAACTGGGCTCAAACTCAGCATCTTCCTGCCTCAGCCTCCTAAAGTACTAGGATTACAACTGTGTGATCCTCCTCATGCCCAGCTACAGGCACAGTAGCCTCAGCTCCCTTCCCCCATTGTCCTTCCATTTCTCCAAGCCCAGCCCCAAACCCAATCTTTCCTGTGGTCCCTTTCTCTAGGTCTTTATGAACCAAGTTTCTGAGCACACGTGGGACAAGACACCCAGCTCTGTGAGCAGGTGTCCCTGCATGTAGTTATAGCCACCTTTGGTGCCTACGGGTGCAAGGCCGTCCACCTAGCCTGAGTCTGCAGTTCTGCAGAGTCACAGAACTGTCGACATCCAATCCTTGTCCCTATGACTGGCACCTCACCTTTACCAATGATTGCCACCTCGTGGTCCACTTAGAAAACTGAGCCTGCATCATATAGGGCCTCCTGCCTGCCTCCCTGCCTAAAAACTCAC
>PVLA01001395.1:153789-364870 GCA_004027455.1 Hydrochoerus hydrochaeris
TTCCCCTCCCCCTTCCCCTCCCCTCCCCCTTCCCCTCCCTTTTTCTCTCCTGTTTCTCTTCCTTTCTCTCCCTCTCCCTCCTCCAGTGTCTCTTCTCTCTCCCCCTCTCTCTTTTTCCTCCCTTTCTTCACTCTTCTCTAGCATTTAAATGCAGTCAAATTTCTTAAAAATATTTTTAACCACTCTCCCCATGTCTTTTTTCTCTTCTAACTTTGGGTAGTGGCTTCATGGTGACACAGTCTAATTCTTTCAGCATCGAAAGTAGCTTTCTTAGATAGTCTGCTTCTGGGTCCTACCTAGGGTTCCCTGTAGCATTAAGCCTGTTGAACTTCTCAAAAGCCCCTCTCCTCTAAGCCTGTGTGACCCCACTCCTCCAGGACTGGAGTCTACCATGCAGCTGCTCCCCTAATTTCTTGTCCTAAACTCACACCTCTTCTTACCCTCCTTGGGTAGTATCATCCTTCTTGTGGTTTCTTTTACCATCTGTTAGCTGAGTTCTAAATTCTGCATTTCCAGACCAGAAACTCAAGACTGATTGATGTAGCCACTAGAAAATTCCCAGTGGAGATTCCACCGCAACTCAAAATTCAGCGTGCCCTAGTGGTGAGCCTCCATTTAGCCCTGCTTCTCCTCCTGCCTTCTCCTCCCAGAAAAGCCATTCCCGGTTCCCAGGCCAAAGCTTTGAGGCCTAGTGGAGCCCTCCCCTCTGCTCCGCCAGCCTTCTGACTGATGGCACAGCCTGTGACTCCCTCCTGCTTCACACCTCCCAGGTCTCTCTGCCTCTCTCCATTCCTGCCTGTGCACCATCCAGGATGCCATCAGAACATCTCCCAGACCGTTGCGAGCCTTCCACTAGAGTGGAGATTCTAGAGAGTCTACGCCAGGACAGAGCTTGCATCTCCCTGAGTCTCTTATGTGTCCTCAGGGCCCAGAACGTTGGCTCCACTCAGTGGGCACTCACAGGCTTGTTGAGTGATGGAATGTGCTCCCTGCCTCAGGGGAAGCCGCCACCAGGCAGTGGCCACAGGGATCTTTCTCCCCTACAAAAATCAAATGCCTAATAGAATGAAGTCCTTTATTGTTTCTCCGTTTCCTACCATGGAAAGTTCAATTTCTTCAGCAGGTTGCACAGGCCCTTTCCTGGTTAGTCCTGCCCACTGGGGCCTTTTCTAACTTTCCTAGCCTCATCTCTCATCACCTTGTAGAAGTGCTTGGACTTGAAGAAAGCAGTGCAACACAGGGAGTAGGAGTACAGGAACCATGCGGACCAAGTTTGAGTCTCAAATCCACCACTTCCTAGCACTGAGGCCCTGGATAATTACCTGATGTCTCTGTGCCTCGGTTTTCTCATCCATAAAATGGGGGAAATAGAATCTAGTCCTCAGGACTGCTGTCAGGGTACAATGAGTCAATATATGTCAAGTACAACGTTTGCAAGCCGTACTGCTAGAATTATCACATAACTAGAAGTCAGTTCTGATAATAAGTATTAGGTAGTTATTGGCACACTGATACTTTGCACTCCTATAAACAGCCTTAGCTCTGGGACTTGGCCTAGGTTTTTTCCGTCACCTGGACAACCCTTCCTCCCTCTTCTTACCTGCACGTCTTTCACTTTGCTGGCTCCTCCTCACCTCAGACTTCACCTCCTCCAAGAACTCCTAGACCCAGGGCTGGGACTCGGTAGAGGTGAGAGAGACATTCTCCTTGGGCACAAAATTTTAACAGTGGTGCCAAAAACTCAGTAATTAAGATATGTAATATTTTAATGCAGTATTTTAAAAAGTCAAGTACTGCAAAATATTCCTGATTAAAAAATGGGTAAGTCAAAATAGTCAGTCAAAAAGTCAATACTGCAAAATATTCCTGATTAAAAAATGGGTAAGTGATACTGTAAGTCATTGAAGTGCAAGGTCAGAGCCAGTCTTCGTTTTAAATGTTGGTGTTTTTCTTCGTTGTGGGCCGGATTTATATGCATCAGCTGTAATTTTCTTAAGAGATTTTTTTCAAAAGCTATATTGCATGAAGATTTAGTTGCCTTGATTACTGAGTCCTTGGTGCTCCTAAAAATTTTGTGTGCCCACAAAATTTTAACTGGTTTCAGTTAGATGCTTCTCCTGTAAGCTTCCATAGTGCAACTCACCCACTGTGTCCTAAATACCTGTTTTCCTGTCTGTTCATTCCTTGGTGACAGAGACCATATGTGGATTTCAAATGCCTTGCACTGGGCTGGCACAGAGTAGGTACTCATTTCATGCCTGTGATTACACCGTGGGCAGGAGAAATGAGGTGGCTGTGGGCAGAGCTGTGCATACACAAAGGGAGGTTGGCAGATCGCTTCTTCCCCGTGAGGACACTTGTTCTCTTCACCCCATCACAGCTTCAGACTAGCTGCTGAGGCAGGGACAGACACACATTCTTCACATGCATGTCTTCTACAATCTAGTGAGACTTCACTAGAAACTTTAAATCTGTCCTCAGCTCTGTTCTTAAATGCTAGCAAACTACTACCAGGCCTCAAATGCCTACGGTGACAGAACCTGCATCCGAGGCACTTTAACCCCAGAAAGCACTATGGGGTATCTGGAAGGAGAGCCCTGATGCTTGCTTCCCAGGTCAACTTGTCATGAGGGCCCCTTCTTCCTTCCCTTCAGATGCCTGGGGCTCTGGGACCTGGACTCAAAGGACCACATTCTCCAGAGTGCTTCCCTTACCCCCAACCCTGAGCATGCAAAAGCCAGTTGCAAACGCAGGCTTAAATACAGCCTCAGCAGGTATGCGTGTATAGATAGGGAGGTCAAAGTGACACATGAGATGAGGGTTTACTTGAGTTTCAAAGAACCTTTGATTGAGATCACACACACACACTCATCCTGCACCCCACCCTCAGCAGAGGATATGAGGTTCTGGTTTTCAAGGTAACCATAAATATGGCAGCCAAGAGGCTCTCTCTAATGCGGAGAAGCCATCAGCTACCCTGATTCACTCACAGAAATCCCCCAGAAGAAAATATTTCCAGAACCACCCCTGCCATGGTCACACACAGCAATTTCTAGTACCATGGCTTCTGACAACTCATAAATGTGTCTGTAGGAAAAAGATGTCCAACACACTCCATTGATGACCCTGGACCCCTCTTTGACAAATCCCACAATCTCACCTCACCTCTGGGCACTTCCTTCATGACTTCCTCTTTTTTCCTTTTAAAATTTATTTTCTGTAGTGCTAGGGATTTAACCCAAGGCCTCATGAATGCTAGGCAAGTGTTCTACTACTGAGCTAGTTTCAGTTCCTGTCTTTCCTGTAGGAAGCCCTCCTCCCTGGTAAGATCTCCACCTTCATCTCTTACAGCCTGAAGCACGAGACAGGTGGAAGTTGGGGTTACCAGACAGACCCCCCACCCTGGGTTCTGGCTAACTCCTGTGAATCGTCCATCTTACCCGAACTATCTCAGGGACTCCTCTTCAAGGCTAACTCACCATTGTTGACTCAGCTGGGCTTTAAAAGTGCTCCCAACAAGTTATTTGTTTCATTTTGCCTGTTACTATCTCAAGCTACATTTTAAAAAGACTTCCACAGCACTTCTGTAACGGAAGGCAGCCAGCATTGATTTCCACCAAATCTCCAGGTTTTGACAGTGCCAGCCGCCTCTTCAACCTGCCTTTGCTGCTCTGGAGTGGTTTGCCTTTATGCTGCATCCAAGGACAGGAGTGATCAGATACAGGGTCAGGTTTACTCAGGAAGTCTTCAAAGTCTGGGTCTTATCAGCCCTTAGAACAAGTAACCCATTAAGAATGAAAATCCAAAAATAAGCAAGTGTGTGGACCAGAGTCACTGACATGTATCTGCTGAAGGGCCCTTTGTCCACCAGTGCTGTGTTCAAACATGAATCACACCTCCAATAAGCATGTTAAATGTCTACCTATGTGGCTCAGAGAGCTGACTCATGGCAAGGGGTAGGGTAGGGGTTGGTAGTAGAGCATGCATGGTGGACCTATAACTTCAAAAGGGGTATCAAGTCACCTGTTGTCTCTGTTTTCTCATCTTCCTGTCTTTCAGAGATCGACCAGGGCAGCTGTGGCGACCCCGGCGTCCCTGCCTATGGCCAGAGGGAAGGTTCCCGTTTTCGCCATGGTGACACGCTCACGTTTGAGTGCCAACCTGCCTTTGAGCTGGTGGGGCAGAAGGCAATCACATGCCAAAAGAATAACCAGTGGTCAGCTAAGAAGCCAGGCTGTGTGTGTAAGTGAGTGGGAGGCAGCACCACAGAGTCTCCACCAAGAGGCAGAGGCCATGTCCTAGCCAGCCCAGGGTTCCTATCCTTGGGTACCTTGCAGGGTGTGCCAACAGCTTCACTCTGGTTGGTTTCTTCTGTCCCTCAGATGTTGCTGGCTGGGCCCTTGTTTCTGGCAGTAATGTAGACTACAATATTGAGAATGATTGCCCTTGACCTTTGGGGACCTTTTCAGACCTTGTACCTTTCATGGTGATCCTTAATAGCAAAGAAGACACATGGGCATGGACCACAGGGCTCAGATCCAGACACTTCCTCCTCACCCTCATTACTGCCACTGCCACTGTAGAGTCTCCTGGGGCTCCAGGGACCTGCATGTCTGAATGGTGGTCCATACTAACCTTTTGGCACTATGGGACACCATACCTTGCAGTGTATGCATATCCTACAGTTACTCTCTTATCGGATTCAGTGGGGTAAGGACTCCAGCAGTCTTTGGATTGTTGATCTTTGGGGAAGGCCTTGGAGTTGATCCAATAAAGAAGCCCTTCTTCTTTTCTTCTTCTTGGACAGGCTGGCCATACTTTGCAACGCAAATGGTACTGGAAGTCTTACAAGTGTGAGGGGCTATGGATGGCAAGGGAGGCCAGTCATGATCTCTGTCCAGAAGTCCAAGGTTCCAGCTTCTCTGGGTTGTTGCTTTGTCTTTCAATCCTTATCACTCCACCTTCTGCAGCTCTTTCAATGTGCTTCTCTCAGGGAAAGGCAGACAGCCTGACCCTGTGGTCCTTCACTTACTTTGGTGGGCTGTTCAAGACCTTTGCATTCTACATACCAGAAAATGATAGACCTATGGGGCCAAGGGAGGAGTAATCTTGGAGTCTGTCAGCTTCTCTATGATGATGAGAGTTTGGGGCATATGAGGTGGTGAGTTGGGTCATGCTACAGTGATTATACTTTTCAAGGGGAAAAATACTACGTGTCTATAAAGGCATTTTTGATGACACATAAGTTGATTTGTGTAAAAGTCTTCAGAGGTTTAAAGATCAAATCACTCTTAAATTCACATTGAATAAATCAGCCTTATTGAAAAAGTCAAAATGCATGCAATCTGCCTACTTCTGCTCCTCTGTGTGGTGGGAAAACGATGTTCATCAGTGTTATCCCTTAGCATGCTGGGTGCCACAGGACAGGAGGAGCAGGGAAGGTTCTCATGGGGCCCCCTCAAGACAGCAAGAACAAAGGGTCTGACCATGGTAGACACCAAGCCCAGGCAGGAGTGAACAGAGCAGGACTCTGCAGATACTTGCTGGAGATTAGGCCTGAGAAGGCAAAGCTATAGATGGAGTCCCCTGTAAATTTCTGAAATTCATCTAGTTAAAGGGAGACAGAACCAGAAGAGGGCTGGGTTTCCAGCTTTGGGAGCTGGTAGGACTGAAGCTACAAGTACCAGGACAAAGTTCCCTGTCCCCACAAGCTGAGAGACGGGGGAGGGCAAGGAACATGCTATCCAGGAACTATCACACATGTGAATTTACTAGATCTTCTGCCTCTTAGGAGTCATTTTAGAACATTTTCTAAAACCTTCACTAAGGGCAGAGGACTTTGAAGTGCTGCTCAGCAGGCCTTGTTTTCCAGGAGCAGGGCTGACAGCCTACAGCAAACTGGACATTATTTGCAAATAGCTGACAAGAAAGGAGAGGGGAGTTGTCCCTGCAAATATGTTTTGGTGCTCTGTCTGTAGTTTCCAACAAGATGAGGGGCCTGGGGCTTGTTGATAAGAACTCTGAGGCAGGTGCTGTAGGCCTGGTGTGGTATCTCTGCTGGACAATTCTGGAATAGAGGAGGTTGACATCCTCATGCATTTCTATCACTCAACCGTGTCTGGATATCTTCGGGTATAATAGAGCACAGCTTGAATCTCAAAGATGCTGGCTTCAGTGATGGAGGCCAGGGAGAATCAACTATCCTTATGCCTCTGTACCACCTAGCAAGGTCACATTCGTACCTCATGAATTCAAGGGATGGCCATCTGTCTGCTCTCTGCTGAGTACCCAGCCCTTAAGCTGATGCTCTCAGAGATCCTGGCTTTGCTGTCAAGGAGATCACAGTCTAATCTGTAGTACAGAAATGATAAGGAAGGTCTGAAGCACTGAAATAACTTTGGATTCAGAGTCTGGAGATCTGATTCTTAGTCCCAGCTCAGCTTCTTAACTGCAGCCAGCACACCTGCTCTATGGATTTTGGTTTCCTAATCAACCAAACTGGATAGCAGCCCATTCTGACTCCGAAAATCCTAAGCCTCTATGATGATAGTTATAGTGAAAAATAAGTCCCCACATTTTCCACAATGAATGCTTGGAAATTACTCCATAAGTGGATCGTTACAGAGCAGGTCATTCTTTGATAGAGGGACAGTTCTGCTCCTGACTTCAGATAAACTACATCATAGTGTGAGATCAGTAGAAAAGGGCCAACATCCCTAGAAGACTATAAAAATATGAAATAGTAAGGTTGTCTCTATGTACACACGAAAGTACCTCTCACAGAAACCCACCACACGTGTGTCAAAATAAATATTTAAAATGTTATTTAGCAAACAATGTTGCTCTCCCCTTCATAGGAGTTAGAAAGAGATTGGGAAAATTATTTCGATGGCTCAAAATTTTGAACAGATGTCTAAAAAAACACAAAGCAGTGCGTTTTTCTTCTCTTGAAACATTTTCTTTCAAATAGCTTCTTACTAAGGAATTGCCCTGCTGAGACCACACAAATTCAGTCTTCCTTCATGTGCCCAAACATCTTCTGTAGCAAGCAGAGACTTCAGAATCATTTGATTGCCTTTTGAGCTGTCTGCACAGTGGTAGAGGCCCCATAAACAGTCTTTTTCCATCTAGGTTTTCAGGATGATAATGTATCTCACAGTGAAAAGCATTTTGAAAGAAAAGATGGAGTCAGTTTCTTCCCTCTCACTCTTTTGGCCTCCTTGGCTAATTTGCATCTCCAGAGACCACTGCTCAGAACCAGTCAGAAACAGAACTTCTTTCCGTCCATTCAGCAGTATTCACTGAGTGTACCCTGTGCTGGTCACCAAGTTTTGGATTCAGGACTATCCAATCTCTGCCTAGGAAATCTGACAGAGAGAGAGCATTGCCAGGTCCTACTATTCTTTACTCTCCCAAATCTCTATTGTTTAACCTTGTCCTTAAAACACAACAAAACAAAACAGAACCATCTCCATGAAACACTACCTAGTCATTCCCTTGCCACAAATGCTACAATAGGAAGGAAGATACAAATAATTCTGAGTGTGGTTTGCACAGTACTTGATGCTTTGTTGACAGGCTAGCAGAACACTTCACACTTCATAAGGAAGCCAGGAAACCAATTATCAGTCCATTAGCAGCCACTTTCAAAAGAAGTTTCAAAACAGACTTCACCAGAGATGTGCCAAGACAGCAGGAACGTTCATGCTTGCTTTCCTTTCCTTCACCATTTTGTAAAGCACCATAAAAAAAAGGTGTGAATCCTAATTGCTTGGGTCTTAATATATATGATGCATGTGTGAAATGGGAAGGCAGGGCCTCCTAGGATAGACAGTTTAAGTTACAGATCAGCTACTGAATCTTGAATGGTCAGAGAGGGAAAATTTGGGTCCTTGAGTGCTCAGAGAGAATGTCACAAAGGATAGAGGGTTCCAGGTGGGCTTTGAAGAGTTGGCAGCCAAAGGAAGTTATCCCACACAGGATGCTACAGGAAATGGCCCTCTTCCAGTTACTCCTGTCCTTTCTCCTGGGTTCCTACCCATCACACTTCCTTGGAGGCATGTGCACCAGCATGCCTGCATACACACACAGATACACACATGCACACATTTCTGCAGAAAGGAGGAGATTCATTCAAAAGGTGATCACAAGATTGGTCTCTCCTATGGATTGTTACTCAAATGTAGAATTTGCTAATCTTGTCTATTGGTATTTATACTGTCTTTTTGTGTGAAGCAGTCTGGGGCATGGCAGGCTATTTAAGCAATATCCCTATCCTCTACCCACTGAATGTCAGTACCACCCATCCTACAAACCAGTTGTGACAACCAAAACCATTTCTAGAGGTTACCAAATATTCCCTGACGGAAAACCCAGCCTCAATGAAAACCCACTGGTCTAGGATAACTTAGTGTCATCTAATATGAACACCCCTATAGATTTGCATTTTAAATAAGGCCTTGGCTGGTCTGTAGCATTGTAACTATGAGAAAGTGTGGGGCAGGAGAGGATGCCAATTATTGAATGTCTTATATCATTGAGAGATAGGAATCTTCCCTATAACTTTGTATTTATTCTCTTAGTTTACATGAAGTCTTCAAAATATATTATGAATATTTAGACTAAAAAAAATTTAGAGTAAAAGACCCATTGCCATTAATCCCCCTCAAACTACTCTCTACTTCAAACCCATATATCCTGCCACCCTTACCACTTTCTGAAGCAATTCTAAAAGTCCTCTTTTGTGAGTGTCTTTACAAAATGTGATAACAAAATACAGTGAGTGCTGCTTCCAGAGTCAACCCAATGGAACAACATGCTCATAAAAACATTGCAGCATGTCCCCATCCACCTTATTTACCACATCTGGCACCTTGTGACTTTTGGCTCTTTCTCAAAGTCAAATTGGCCATGAAAGGCAAACTTTGTGAATCAATTCAGGACATCAAGGCAGCCACAACAGCACAACTAATGACCCTCATGAAAGAGGACTTCCAGAACTGCTTCAAAAAGTGGCAAGAACAATGAGATAAGCATGTTTAAAGAGAGAGAATTTTGAGGGGAATTAATCACAGCATGACTTTTATATAATATATATTTTTAAAAATTTAAACATACACTGTACTTTTCAGTCACACCTCAGAATGATAACAGAGTTCAGGGAAACAAAGGTAACTAACTCAAAGGCTGTGCTTGGCTAGAATTTGAACTACAGTGGTACCTTGGTTCACGAACTTAATTCTTGCCATGAGTCTGGTCGCAAACCAAATTGGACAAAAAGTAAATTAAATTCAGTGGTTAGGTTTAATATTGACTGCATGGGGAAATTTGATTTGGTTCTTGTCCAATTTGATTTGTGACCAGAATCGTGGAAAGAATTAAGTTCATGAACCAATGTATCACTGAAGCCATTGACAGAGTAACAATGTGAGCCCAGGTTTCCACTCCAAATCCTGCATGTTTTCCATAGCATCAGATTTCCAGAATCCAAGGGTGCATCTGTAAGAAGAAGGACAAGATCCCCTTCTGACAAAAACAATAGACCAAATTACAGAAGCATGTTGTTGGCTAAAGCTACTCCCATGAAATAGCAATTTGACAAGAATTAGATTCATGAAGGAAAGATCTATGACCATATTGGAACCTTACCAATACCAAATATCAGCGTCCACTATGCTCATGATGAAAGGATTTCCCATTTTTTACTGTTTTTCATTTGTTGTATCCATCCATCTTGATTTTTTGAGCACCAACTATATGCAAAGTCAGGAGCATAAGAAGGTTCCTGGTCAGATTCTAAACTGGAGGTCAAGGGGTGATCTTGCTCAGGCTGCAGGGGGAACTGGTCAAGGCCATTCCCCATATAATATAGTATAATTCTATATCAAGAAATATATGCCACTTAAGGGCCAATATGAAAACAACCTTTTGTTATAGTCTAATATTTTAAAATTTTAAACAAATGTAATGACTTAAATAAATTACAAGGTTCAAAGAAATAAAATATTTAGTCTCTTTCCCTTAAATGAAAAGCAGTTTGAAATTTGTCTCTCTCTCTCTTTTTTTTTTTTTTTTTCTTTTATTGGTGTATGCTTACAATACAGAGTGGCAATGTTTGTTTTGGGGAATTGGTACTTGCATATAACATATCTCAGTCACATTTAATCCTTAAACCCCCACGCCTTACCTCAACACCCCGGGCCTTTATCTATTCTTTTTTGATTCTTAACCATTTATGCACATCTTTCATGTGGTTTTAATCAAAGTAAACATACCGTTTTGTATGCTGCGTTTTAAAGTCCATTCTGTGTTGCGTATCTTACCATATGGCCACATGTCTTTCATTGTTATCCTTCTTAAGATCAATGGAATATTCTGTCTAGTGAATGAACCATGACTTATTCAACCAATTACGTTCAATTATTTTATATAAGGCTGTAATTAACACGCTCATGTATATGACTTTTCCCCCCCTTCTCTTAAATCATTTCCTTAGGATAAATTTCTAGCAGTAGGATCATCAAGCCAGTGTATGAGCATTTTTATTCTTGATGCATACTCTTAGTATCAGTCTCTCAAAATATTGTACCCTCCCATGACGCCAAAGCAAGAGCTGTAGGATTAAGAACAAAATTCATGTAATGTGAGGCTGTCCTGTCTAGAAACGCATGGTATCTCTTTTATGTTCATCTACTTTCACTTTCTAAAGATAACAACTTTGTGGCTTTCCTCATGTAGGTCACATATATCACTTGTAACCTTTATCAGCATCCCTAAACTTCAAGTATTTGTGTGGCCTTTTGGAACACGCTTGCTTAATAAGTTGAACACATCCCTCTGGTAGAACCCTGCTGACTGCTGTAAAGCACTCAAGGTTGAGATGAGTGCTGGGGACGCAGAGATGAGTGGGGCATAGCCCTTGACCTTCAGGAGCTCTCTCCATGCAGAGACAGACCCAATTCTGTAAAAAGGAAGCGGTCTCTTACAAGTTAAAATGTAGTTTTCAATGAGAAGCCGTGCTACTGCAGACACATTTAAGTTCTTTATTTTACTTAGCACATATTTGTGAAGCATCTGGTGGGCCAAGCATTAGAGTGGGTGCTGAATAGACTGCTTTGGTCCCTTGCCTCGTAGAGTACAGAATCAACTTCATCCTTGTTAGAATGGAGACCTGAAATGGGAGGACAGCATCAGAGCCTGGTTGGAAAATAAGAGCTGCCAGTGGCAGTAGTGGGTTCTGAGAGAAGATGGGCTGTGGGGTTCAGCATAAAGGAGATGATCTATGGTACAGATGCAAGCGTACATGCACCCTTGTACGCATGCGTGCACGTGCTACCAGTCTGGGTACCTGGGTTTGCAGGTATTTCTAGGGGGACCAACACACGGATGTGAGTGAAGCAGGATGATGGGATCCGTGGGAGGAGAGGCTGAGTGGCCACAGAATGTCCTGTTGGGGTGAGAGGTGTGAAAATGTGCCAGGAGTGCTTCACAAGGTGGGGGACTTACTCCTAGTTTGTATGCAGTCGCCCTGGATCCAGCCCCATCTAGCAGGAACATGAACTGCATTTAATTATCCCTGTGTGGTAACTGGGACTAAGTCGGGTGTTACTGTTTTCCTTTCCAGCTTGAGGGTGGTCTTTCTAGTGTGTGGCTAGGAATTCTATGTGGTCTTTGATAGACATACTTTCCCAGTCTTGTTTTCCTACGTACATGCGCGCTGCTATTCTGCATTATAACACTCTTTTTGCTTTTTCATGCAGACAAATCCCTCAATATTTGTGATTTCTTTTCAAAGCTGACAAAGTGATCATTCTGCCATGGTTCTGAGAAACACTTCATTCCATTTTTAGTTTCTTGTCAGTCATTTGATTTTTAAACATAATTTGTTAATAATTTGTTAATACGTAATTAATTAATTCATAATTTATTTATTTTTTAAAAAAAACTCTACATTAATATCTTTTGTCTTAAAAGAAAAATACAATAACATGGGTGCTCTAGGTTCCTCATCTGGAGTTTATTTCGATGAATGTATAATATTGTTCAAACTTTCAGGCAGTGTTCCAACATAATTTATTAATTCACTTCCCTTGCGATTTGAGGGCAATAGATTGTTTTATCACATACTGAATCCTCAAATGTAGTTAAGTCTGTTTCTTGAGTCACCACTTTGTACTGTTGCTCTGTCTATCTTGGCCCCAGAATTGAATAATTTTAATTGTTGTTTTATAAGATGTTCTAATATCTAGCAGAGTTAAAAACGACTCCTTCCTCCCTTAATTATTTTCTCTTTCAGAATCGTCATTGTTATTCTCATCTGTTTGTTGTTCAAGATTAATTTTAGAATCATTTTCTCAGAGTAAAAATAAATCCTATTGGGACTGTGTGTGTTCACTCTTGTTAAACTATAAATTAACTTGAAGAAAATAGACATTTTATAATACACAGCCTTCCCATCCAGCCATGTGGCATGTCTCTCCTTTGGTTTCTCTACTTTCATTTTGCTAAATTTAACAGCTCTGTGGTTTTCTTCATATAGGTCACATACATGGCTAGCCAGCTACCTTTCTTCTTAAATAAGCAGGTGCTTTTATTCACTTCCCTTCCTACCTCGACCTCTGTGCCCTGTGTACAGATGAAGCATGCCCCCGTTTTCCTTCCTCTCCTTGGCTAAACCATGGTATTCCCTACAAATGTATAATACCAGATTTTCTAGAACAAATACAGTTTCAAACATCCTTTGCTTTGGCTCAGAAAATACGATCACAATAGCTAGAGTCCTCAGAAATTGCTGTTTTCAAATGTTCAGAGTCAGAGTTGGGATCAGGCAGGGTCTGAAAGCATCGGCCTCAGTACAGGGCAGTGATGAGGAACCTTTGAGAGACTGAGTGCCAAACTTTAACCCCCAAACTCATTTATCACAAAGTAGCCACACTGTGATTAAACCTGAATACCAAGATTTTAGTTTAGGGAAAAAAAAAAACTCTACATTAATATCTTTTGTCTTAAAAGAAAAATACAATAACATGGGTGCTCTAGGTTCCTCACCACTGGTACAGAGGGTGATGTTTCTGGGATTGTTTATGATCGGAGCAGGGGCCATGACAAGAACTATGTGAACTTTCTCTGCTTGTCATAATATTCTCATTCCAAAATCCCTACAAGATCCTACTGACCATTAGGAGCCATAGGAAATAAATAGGTAATTTGGGGAGTCCTAGAACCCCTTCTTTCTATTACACTTAAAAACCTGGATGCTGAGAACCTGTGGCCTCATTCTGCTACTGCCCTGCAGAAGGGCTGTTGGTGGCCGGAAGGGTCCTTGCCTTGACAGAAAGTCATGTGGCGGAGGAGGGGGAGGGCATCAGCTTCTGCACTGGGGTGTAGGCAAGGCAGTGTATGTATAACCATAACCCATGGCAGGGCACACCAGAGTTAAGGGAGGCCTACCCTGGGTGAAAGGATGGCTCACAAAGGGAGCTGTCAACATTGCTTCTCAGGATGTCCAGGGAGGTAGTCAACCCTTGTTTTGCCAGGCCAGTTAGATTTCCTTCATCCTAGGTTAGCTTTATGTTTATAAAAGCAGATAATTGATATGGAGGCCAGCTTTAGGTTGAGTCAGGTCCTCCCCCAAGGGAATGAGGTCTTTCCTTCAGACTACACACTGCCCCAGCCTGAGGCTACCATTTCAGAAAGAGCTTTAATCCCAGCAAGGATGAAAGAATCCAACACCCAACTTAAAAGCCCACACATGTTGAAGAGGGGTGGCAGTGGGGATGGTGGAGAGTGGCGAGAGCCTGTCAGTATGCTGGCTCATCTCAAACCCACCACATACTGACTCTTTGAATCCATCTGCACACCTCACCCCACTGGCTTGCGGAGCTGGAATATCCTAACATGTCATCGTCTAGTTGAGTGTGGCTCCAGATCTGGCTGTAAGAACTGGGCCCAAAGAATACAAGTGTTGGGTGTACCTGGCCGTGTGTGGGTCAGGCAAAGCCTGGGTGAAAGGTTGACTCACAGTGAAGACCCCCAGCACATTTCCTGTCAGAATGTCCAAGGAAGCGGAGTCAACATTTTTCCTGTCAGGCTAAGCCCCATACGCCACTTGCTACTTTTATGTTTAAATAGGCAGATACTCTGCATCTTTGGTGACCCTGCCCAGTCTAAAATAGACTCAAACTCAGCTAATCCTTAGACTCGCTCAAAGGCATTTTAAAATGCAGAATTCTCAGCCTCATTCCCGGAAACTCCAATTCAGCAGGCCTAAGATAGGACCCAGGAATTGTAATTCTAAAACCTTCCTGGGTGATCTAGATCTTGGGCAGGATTTCTAAACTGCTAGTGCAGAATAACTGTGTGCCGGGTGCTTGGAGAGACTTTGGTGTCTTCTTGAGGAATTTGGTTCCTTGACAAGATGGCATCCCATATGGCATGAGCTATGGTGCATGCAGTGATCTGTTGTGATGGTATATTGTTGCTACAAAGCTGGGCAGACTGAGACTACCGTAATTCAGTTGTTCTGATATCATGATCTCTTGGGATCCATGGAATATCAACCTCTATGCTGATATCTCAGCAAGGAATGAAATGTTGGGCCAATACTTTGACATTTTACATCTTGATACTGTGGTTGCTTGTTTTCATTTAATTTAACTTAAATGCAGCAAAAGAGGGGCTGGAGATTTAGCTCAGTGGCATAAGTGCCTGACTGACAAGCACAAGGTCATGAGTTCGATCCACCACCACCCCCCAAAAAAAGTGCAGCAAAAGATGAAAGGGAAGGGATTCCATAGATCAGACATCATGCTCAGCACCCAGAGTATCAGGGGTGATTCTCACATGGTCTGACCCTCTAAGAGCTCATATAGTCTATTGAGTGACACAACTTTATGACCAAGCAGTCACTGAATTATTATAGTAATAGATTGTTACAAAGTGCTATAAGAAATAAAAGAAATTTTATTCCAGTTGACAGCTTCTCAGAAGTTTTCTTGGAAGATTGCAGCACAGACTGCATTTCAATCCAGTGTGACTCAGGAATCTGTCCAGAACCAAACTGCACAATTTAATCCATGGTCAGTCCAGAGATCATACTCCTCCAGGCCAGAGTCCTGGGCTAAGAAAGTTTAGGACCCACAGCTATTGGACAGAGTGGGGACTGGGAAATAGAATCTAGTCGTGGTGGTGATCTCTACTTTTGGGGGTTCGTTTATCTCTGTCCTTCTCACTTCTACTTCTACCTTCCAGATCAAACCAACAGACTCTTTTTCCTCTGTGAATGTCCCACACCCCTTTTGTGTCTTCTCCTTGTGCTCTGCCACGCCTGACTATGCAGCTGTATAGGCAGACACAGAAACTCACCTATAAGGGTCTGTCCTCCCAGCTGCTGGCTGCAGAGTAGAAGTGTGAGGTTCTACTAGTATCCCCAACCTGCTCTTTGAGCCTCTTGGCAAATTTGTGGTTTAATTTAAGCATACATGTATCACTCTGCCCTGGGTATGGTAGGTGTCCTCAGTTTTGCAGTTCTTGGGGGGCACTGCTCACCTTTGCTAGGACTTAGTTTTCTAAGAGAGTCTTGAGTTACCTTTTAAGGCCTTTCTTCCAGTCACTGTATACAAAACCAATCTTCTGGAGTGCAGATGAGGGATTAAGAATGGGAATGCTATCCATAGGCTTCCTTGTTAAGTCAGGTAAAGCTTCCCAAGGCCTTGAAGGTTGCTATCTCAGGCTAGCTGCATTTGGCTCTGGATTATGGTGGATACCCTGCAGGAAAATCCACACAAACTTCCTTACAATCTGGCTGAGCAGCAACTTATATTCTTTTCCAGCCTTCAGTGGGAACAGTTTGAAGCATGACTGGGCAGTAGCTTGTTTTATATCTGAGAAAAAGCAGTTGCTGAAACAGCCATAGGAGACACGGTGGACTTTGATAGAGCTCAGGACTTAAGGAACTGATAGGTCTTGATGGCCTCAGAGAACAAGTGGCTGGGCCTGCAGTCCTGGGAGCACCTCCTGAACCATGAGGAATGCAGTGCATACCCTTTCTTGTATTCCTCAGGGATGATGGAAGGCTTAGGCTCTTGAATGACATCACACTAAGACATTGTTCTCCCAGCTAACATGGGTGTCTGGCTAGCCCAGGTAATAAGAGAGCTAAAACTAGCTTCATTGGGACCCAATGACCAGCCTGGATCGGCTCCTGTGGCAAAGATAGAAACCTCTAGAGGTCACTCAAGGATCCTAGGGGCTGGGCTCTGGCAGCTGTGTGAATTCACAGGGGTAAGAGGCATTTTGCTAAGGCCATGGAAAGAGTGAGTCATCAGGGCATCCATCTTTTACCCAAAATGTCACAGTCCTCAGAATCCTAGTGAAATTCAAAACTGACAGACCATCCATCCCTCATGTATCAAGCCATTTAGCACAAGCGGCCCCCTTGCTGCCACAGAAAGCAGCAGCCCACATCACAGTTTGCAATCAAGAATCAACCATGCCATTAGAGGGATTCTATTAGAGTTTCCTGGGACTGAGGTCACCTGTTCTTTCATTGAGAAGAAGAGGGACAGAGGAGCAGAGGAGCTTACTTGGTAGAGGCTGTGCTGTGAGAGGGGTGGGAAACCTCTCTGCGGCTGCTTTCGTTGGTTGGTTGAGACCAAGAGATGCACTGGGAAGAAGCATGAATGGAGACATTATAAATAGCACAGCTGGGACAGGCCCTCTTGTTTCAGAGTCAGTAAAAGCCAAAGGCATGCTCTCAGCCCCAGGCACGGGGCTGCATGCACTCCCTGCCCTCTGAGCTTCATCGCTTTGGAGGTTCCCATCAAAGATGTAGTTTACAAGTTATTCTCCAGAAGTTATCTACCCATGTGAGAGAAGATTCAATAAGTTAAAGTACCTGCTCCTACCCTGTCATTGTATAGTTAATAAGTGAAACATAACATGCAAACCCAATATTCTTTACATTTGTTTCGCCCTTATTTAGGTTGATGGCTTGGTTTGGCTATACATGTTTTCCAAAGAGTTTGTGGTCTATGTTCAAGGTAATTGCCAAGCCTTTGGAGTGTGGATTCTGCTGTTTGCCAGGAGCTTGGAGCACACTTCACACTTTGTTCCATAAAGTGTCAGAATCTGCTCCTTGAGCAGGTGATATGAGACCCTCAGCCAGCAACTGAGGAGCATATGCAAATCCCAGTTCAGAGCCTGGCCATGGAGAGGGACCAGAGGAGGGCAAGCACCAAGAATGACTAGGTGGGCGTCATGTCAGAGGTGTGGTGAGAGTCAGAATGGCTGCAGGATAATTCTGGGTGGTGGTAATGCCCAGAGACCATGCTGCTGAGCAGGTAGGTAATCTGTATCAAGAACCTAGCCTAGCTCTAGGGGTTTCAGGGAACAGGGTCCTCCCGTAGAAGAAAAGAACTTAACAATCATCACACCCTCACCTGGGAGATTCAGCATAGGGTCCCAGTCCCAGAGGGCTTCATGGTGAGGGAGAAATTTAAACAGAAGCTACTTCCACAGAATAGAATTGCTTCTGCGGGCAAAAAATAAAAGGGCCGTGAATGGGGTGACCATATATCCCTATTTGCTTAGTACAATCCTAGTTTACATCTTTTGTTCTGTGTAATTATTATTCATGTCACATCATCTCATTCTCTAAAGTATCCCTTATGTATTATATCGCCTCCCTCATCATGGCCCAACAGGCTTCATACCAAACAAAGGACTGGGCCTCAGTTGAATGATTTGGCTGCCATGAGAGATCCCGTAATGAAAGGTCTATGAGACTGTATGTGACTGACCCCTTTCTATCTCTTCCCTTCATCACACAGCACTCTTTCCTTTGAAACTTTCCTACCTTGGTGTCTTTGCACTTATGGTTCACTAGGTTGGACTATCCCTCATAATGCTGGCTCCATCTCATTATCCCTTAACTGTCACTTTCCTAGAGGTGCCTTCTCTAACTGCCTTATTCTAAAGAATAATCCTTCACATTTATTTTCTTTTTGCCCCCCTTCACATGTGTATCAGTCAACTTTTGCCGTGGTATCAACAGCTTCAAAATGTTAATAGCCTGTACCTGGAGCATGCTGTTCTCATGGCAGAAGGCAAAAGCTTCAACAGCCAGAGGCAAACCACCCAAGCACCTTGAAAGCCTCTGCTTAGAAATGCCTGTGTCATGTCCACTCATACTCTATGGGCTAAAGCTCATCCCAAGACCAAGACCAAAGTCAGGGATGATAGGCATGAAGGTTCCATGTAAAGGGGTGTAGGCAAAGACAGGGAGGGAGCAAGTGATTGTGAACAATAATACAACCTGCTACAGTGAGCGTCACTTGTTTCATTTGTTGTATGACACTGTCATTTGACTGCAAACTCCCTGAAGGCAGAACTGTGTCTTATTCATTGTATCTTCAGTGACAATCATATAGCAAATCCTTAGTAAGTATTAGTTTCCTGTCTTTGTCATAGTTGTTATTATTTGTATTAGTATTATCATTAGACAATGCCGGTGTGGTAGAGGTAGAAGAGGATATGTTTAGAATATGCTTACCCTCCTAGCTTCCCAGCCTGTTAGTAGCAGGATTTTACTCTTCAGCCCTCAAGTTCATGGAATTGTAGCCAAAGACTGGAACAGATAGGCAATGAGGTAGGGGGACGAGGGGGCTGGGGATTTAGCTCAGTGGCATAAGCGCCTGTCTGGCAAGCATGAGGTCATGAGTTCGATCCCTGGTACAAAAAAAAAAAAAAGATAAGGGGAAGCTTGATATAGAGACTCCTTGACTTACTGTATTAGTACAGGGTGGTAAGGACCCACTGTATTCAACAGAGATCATACTAAGTATTTTTCACATGGACAAGAGGCAAGAACATTCTAGAAAGATAAAATAGCCTGGATAGAAGTACAGACATGAGGTTAGCCTTATACAAGTGTAGAGCTGCAAGTGGTTTAATTTACCTGGAATAGAGTATTCACTGGGTGGGAGATGAAGATAAAAGAGCTTAGCAAAAGCCTTAGGTTACTGAGAGCCTTGAGCCCCTTTGAGAAATCTAGACTTTATTTTCTATGCAGTAGGGTGTCTTTAAAGAGTTTCAAACAAGTACATAACCAAAAAAAAATTTGCGATTTATAAAAGTGACACTCCATATTGAGCCAATATTGAGGATGGATTCAAACTGCCTGAGACTTAAAATGGGAGACCAGGGAGCCTATTTCAGTAGGAAGAAGACCTCCACTTAAGAGGGTGTGAAGAGGTTTTGACAAGTACAAGAGACATTGACAAGATAGAATTAACAGTAGTTACTGACTGGATATGGAGGTGGAGAAGGAGTGGATGATTTTTTCTTTGGCAACTAGATACTGTCATTCATGGAGGTAAGGAATGAAGGGGCATCAGAAAATAGTTTAATTTGGAGTACGCATTTGAGGTGCTGGTGGGATCTCCAGGAGAGATAAACATCAAGCAGTTTTGTTTTGAGTCTAGAATGTGATAGGAAGGTCTGGGATACTGGTATTTGGAGAAGGTATTAGGAGAAGAGAAAGAGAAGTGATAAAAGGGCCTGGCTCATACCTAGGTGCTGGCAGGACCCATTTATTTATTGATGCCACAGAACATTCTATGCCCTGAAACCTAGAGCCATGTTTGGGGAAGAAGACCAAGAGTTCAGCTTGGGACATGTTTTATTTAAAATAATATGATAAAAATCCATACTCTTTTTTCATGATCTAAAAGACCTTTGCCATCCTCTGCAATTCCTCTATTTTTTGCTCCATTCATCACCATTCTTCTGTCACTCTGGCTTTCTCTGTCCATTCCCATCCCAGGGCCTTTGCACTTGCAGAATTCTCTCTGCCCGCAGTGATCTCCCTACGATGGCTGGCTCCTCCTCATCAGAACATGGTTCAGAGACCGCTTCCTCACCCTCTTTCTTGCCCTGATTGAAAGCCACCCACTCACATTCTCTTTCTGTTTTTCTATTTGTCCATTCTTGCACTGTATCATCTATTAGAAATAAATTTCACAGGGACTGATGGCTTACACATCTTTTTGGCTGCTAATTTCCTTTTTATAACAGTGGGTGGCACACAGCGAGTGCTCCATGGCTTCAGTGAAGCCTGAGCTAGATGAAGACAGTTCGGAGACCTTTACATATAGGGCTGTGGAGCCAGAAGATAGACCAGTCCTGGAGATGCACATTTAGGAAGTGCATGTCAGATGGGGAACCCTGATGAAAGCATGCACTGTGAAAAGAAAACTCTGAAAGAGACCTCTTCCTGTTCCAAAGTGTAAAAGTCAGGTAGAAAAGAAGAGCTTCCAAGTGACTGGCAAGGGGCAGTCAGAGCAAGAGGTCACAGCAGAAATGGGTGTCATCAGGAAGGAGGGAGGGGGCAGCTCTGTTGAATGCCATGCCAACTTGACTCAGGTTACCGACATTCAAATCCTGCTGGGCCAAGAGATAGAGATTTGAAAGAAAAACTAAATGCAAAATCTTGAGCACAGTGAATAGCTTTTGAATCACATTATATCAAATATGAATTAAAAGTACATACAAGATACTTAGGAAATATGTAGCCAACACTCGCCATATGTCCTTGATATTCCTTTTGGAATTGGTGCGCATTTCTAGAAGCCATCTTCAATATTCACTTTTTTTACATGTATGTTTTTATAAGCACATGTTTGTGATGCATAATGAATGCATTCATCGTGGGGAGTTCGTACATAAATATATCACATCTTAATCTTTTTGTCCTCAGCAGTCTCATGTAGAACTGGGGCTAAAGTTAACATTTTCTGTGACAAGGATGAGCCCTGCCAGGTGACCGACTAGCTTCACTCCTGACCTGTGTCACCTCGAGAATTTCCCACAGTCTCCTTGCAACCATCAAAGTTAAATGATAACTTTTACCAAGCTCCAGCCCCAGAGATGATGTCAAGTTAACTGAGATGGAAATTATCATACGCTGAGCTGAGTAAAAAGAGGCAAAGGAAATGTGAAGTTTGGTTTGTTAAACCTCTGCCTTCAGCTCAGCAGCAGCATTAATCAGCAAAGCTACCTCAGCTGATCCAGAGATGTAAAATGAAGCAAGAGGTGTCTGAGTGAGGGACTTCTGCTCGGATGAGCATTGCTGGAGAAAATCACCTAAGCAGGCAAATTGGCACTGCTGTAAGTTCATGGTCACCAATTTCAATCAAACCTGCAACAGTGCCTGGCAACCCATCTGTGTTTCTCAAGTCAGCCTGGTCTCTGCTCCTCCAAGGAAACTACCCTGGGCATTCTCCACTCTCCACAAACCCTTCCCTCCCCTCACATTGGACTTGAGACTGGCCTTACTTCCACCTCACCAGCAACACACTGAACCTGCAAACACCAAAGACACCAAGCCTGCAGATCCCGGCCCTCTGCATTCTTCCTCCATCCTCTCTCTTACTATAATAGAGAGATGATCAAGCCTTTCTCCCATCAAAAACCAATTCCACTTGTAGGTTAATATTAAGAAAATATTAATATTAATAAAAAATGTAGCATGCCCATATTTAAGTTTAAGATCAGAAGCTTTCAAACACTTTTACCATCACAATAAAAATGCATTTTATGTTGCATCTAATACACACACGGAATTCAATATACAGTCACAAGCAGTTCTCACCTTCTCTATCTGTAATGACTTCACACATTTTTCTGTTCTCTTCTTTTTTTGTCTGTGTTTGTTTTCAACATCCAGCTCATGACCTACCATATCAATTTCATAATCAGTCTCTAATGTGTGATAAACCACTGATTCATATATTTTGCTATGGACTCTGCCTCACACTCACATTCTGTGCTGTTCAGTTTCCCATGACTGTAACAAGTACCTGAGATAATAGCTTAGGAAAATTTTATTTCAGCTCACAGATTCGGAGGTTCCGATCTGTAACTGACTAGCCCTTTGCTTTGTGAGGCAGCACATCGTGGCAGGAGCAAATGGTAGAACACAACTGTTCATCTCATGACGAGGAAGAAAAAAGAGAAGAGGCTGGAGTCCTCCCAAAGAGATCTCCCAAAGGCCCGCACTCTGGAAGGTTTCACCACCTCACAAGAGGGCCACTTAGGGAACCAAACTCAACCATACAAACTTCGGGAGCCATCAAACTACATGCTTCTTGGAACTGATCCTTCTGTCTCTCCATTCACTCCCCTTCTGCCAGTTCTTTGTATCAACATCTACATTTCCTCTGGTGTCTCTCAAGCGTTTTTGTTAAGAAAACAAAAGCATTTTTCTTCACAGCCGTATCACATCTCCTTGCAGAACCTCGGAAACTCTCTTGACATCTCAGCCTTTTTTCACAGGTTCCCTGTCTGTACCCTGTACACATCTTACCTTCAGTACCGATTACCCCACCCTTGTCTGACTGTGGGTCCCCCGCACCTCTGAAAGTGTTCTCACCCAGGCCACCAATAAGCCTTTTGTTGCCAAAACCTGATGAGCTGAGCATTCTTCAGCCCAGGGGATCCTTCTGCTGAGAGGCCCCTTAGGCAGGTGCCCCCTCCTCCTCCTCCTCCTCCTCTTAGACACCCCTCTGTGTTCCAGTAACTGCTTACCACTGTCCTGTTTTTCCTTCTGCCCCCTGCTTAGTCTTTTCCTACTCAGTATTTCTGTTATTTTAAGTTTCTGTTTTCCAATAACATTGCCTACTTTTCCACATCTTCAGTGTCCTAAACTTTATTTTTCTTTTGTTAGTCGCCTCTTTTTTCCCCTGGCTTATATTTCTAGTTCAAGTGCTTTGCCTTTTGTTGAATTGTATTTTTTTTATATATGAAACATAGTAAGTTTCACCCATAAGGACATGCACATATTTTCTCTCCATTTATTCCTTACCTCGGAGACCTGGCCAAGATCCCAAACTGCCTGTATGAGGGGTACAGCCAAAGGATAGAATAAGAAACACAGACATTTTTAATAATACTAGTGGGAGGCTGGGAGGTCAGTGCCTCAGGACCAGCAGAGACAGACAAAGACACTCCAAGCCAGCCAGTGGAGGAGAGAGGAGAGAGGATTTGGTACTTTTCCTGGAACAGCACAGAGGCTGTGGTAGAATGGAAAAGTTTAACATCATAAAGGAAACATGCCAAGATCCATCCCCACACCTGAGTGCTGATTACCTGGATCCAGAGAAAGGTGGTTGCTGCATTCCAAAGCCAGCCCACGAGGCAGGCAAGGTAAGGTAAGGAGAGCCTAGGACATAGGATGTCAATTTACAATTCCCGGTTCCCAACACCTTTTTGAAATCCAGAAGTTTTCTATTTTTTTTAGTTTAAAATATTATTTCCCTTGCAATTTCTAACTTGGGCATAGTGCTAAAGTCTTCCCCAACCTCTGAAATTATACACATTCCATGTATCTTTTCTAGCACTTTCATGGCACATGGAGTGAAGTGCGGGTCTAGTCTTCAAAACCTGGTTAACTATTTGCCCTCACATATTCTACTGATCAAGTAACATTTTCTCTGCAAATTTAAAAAGACCCTTAACCATATGCTAAATACTTACATTGCTGTGTACATTTATTAACATTTTTTTCAGTTCCATTGATATCTTATTTGAAAAACCAAAACTACATAGATTTTATTATTGCAGCTTTATAATAACTATTAATATATTATACTTAGTATCTCTTTTAGCGAGTTCTCCCTCCACTGGGTGGAAGCAGATGGTTGAGTGCTTAGGCTATGGAACCAACCTGACCGGATCATTGTGCCAGGCTGTGTGAGATGGGCGGGTTGTGTGAATACTTGCACTTAGTTTCTGCATCTGTAATGTGAGGTTAATAATAGTACCCATGGTAGATACTGCTATAAGAGTGTTGGAATGCCAGCTAGCACCTCATATGTTATTATTCCTCATCTGTCTCAAAGAGAGCATGACTACTTTAACCTTTCTCTTCCAATGGATGGATCATACAATTGTTTTTCAGAACCAGGAAAAAAACGGGGTGGCTCTTGCGGGGAATTGGGTTACATTTATACCGTGACTTGAGAATAATTGTCACCTTAGCAATATGAACTCTTTTCAAACAGGAATGCTAACTCCGTTTTTAAATTTCCTTCTTTATCAGTAAAGCTTTGTTGTTTTTGTTAGATAGGTTATGCTTGTGTTATTTTAGAACTGAATTTGATTTGCTAGTGCTTTATATATAGGATTTTTTTCTCACTGTTCATGTGTCCCTGCATGAGCAGGTGGGTGTGAACATGTATATCATACATACTATAGTTATGGGACTATTTGTATCAAAATTGAACATTTGGGGTAGTGTCTGCTTGTTTAAGATTTAAAGCATTGGTCATGAGACCACCTGCTTCCTAAATAGTGTCCTGTTTCTTCAAGATTTTTACTTCAAACTACTTTTGATAATTCAAATCTGCCTGGGAAATTCATTTTGGCTGAATTTTAAATACATTATTCAATGTTCCACATTCTATGCTTTATAATTAGATCACTGCCTTAACTTTATAACCTTCTCATAGATGAACACACATATGTATTTCTAAGGTAGACGAATCTAAAATTTCTCTTCTTTTGTCTTTAGAAGCCAGCCATTTTTTTTCCTTTCTTGATCTCTCCTGAATTTATTCTCCTTTCTTTTCTTATTCCTGTTCATTTATTTTCTTTGTAACTTTTTGTATATAAGCCCTCATTTCATTTATATTTGTTTATTATTTCATAATGAATAAGGCTGTGTATTTTCTCCTTACTGCAGTTTTGGTCTAGGATCATTGTTGCCAGCTCTGTTTCCTCTTGGAATGCAGAATATTATTTAATAAAAGTCTTAGGAATTTTCAAATGATTATGGGTTTTCTTTATCCTTTCTTTACTGACTTGTAGTTTATTTGTTCTCTGAGCAGAAAATGTGGTCAGATAAATTTTACTGTGTGGCAGAAATTATGGAAATTTCCTTGTAGCCTATTATAAGGTCCATTTGTGCAGTATTCCATGAGAATCTGTAAAAATGTTGTTTCTTAGTTATAAGTCCACAGAGCTGCATACAACACATAGAATATTTTTGATGCTCCAATATCTCCTTTTTTAACTTCATGTTAGTATATTTTAGTGTGCTTGTTTCAGTGCTTTGTATCATATAGAATCATAACTATAAAGTCTTCATTTGGAAATGTGTCCATTGTCCATGTTTTAAATATCATCTTTGGCCTTTGTTTTAGATCTTTGTCAAGATTAGTGAAATACCTTCACTTTATCAGACTACACTTGATAGAATTAGCATTTTGAACATAGCAAAGCTACTGGTACCTATAGCAAAAGAAAAACAGTAGCAGAGCTTTCCAACAATTCCCTTTTATATTCTACTCCAGATCATAGTAAATTCATATTATGCACAGTAATTTTACACATCTGCTTGGTAATGAGTTTTGTACCATTATTTTTTTTTTTTGATCTGAGCTATCTGAAGTCTGGATCCAGGAACACAATCTGGTAACTACTTTGAAGGGAGAAGGCACCTGATATCTCTTTCAAGCTGGATGATTGATAGTGATGAGATCAATTACAACTCTTGTTGTTGTTATTTCTCATTTGGGACACTGAAAAGCAAGCTGTTTCTATTCACTAATAGAAAAGTTAATGTAACATGCATAGATGATTTTCCAGAGCAAGAAATATTAAACCTCTGTGGTGTGTACCTCCTTTTCCTGCGCTCACTGGGGCACCTCTGGATTATCTCCTGAGATGGAAGGCAGAGCTTTTTAAGGTCATAGTCTCTTCTTAATAGTGTTGGTTTAGCAACCGCATCTCTCTCCAGGTGCAAGAAGAAATGTTTATTGGTAGATGTCCAGTAGAATCTTGGCTTGAACAATGAATTATCCAAGAATCAGGGAAAAAATAAAATGAAAGGATGTGATGTTAATATTAAAACCTTTTGCTTTGTTATTGTTGTACACATTTGCTTCTGCCAGTAGTACTTCAACCTGATTGCAATTAGGTTTACCTGGAAAGCTTTTAAATCTGTGATGACTGGACCTATGCCATCAATCAAATAGAAATCTTTGGGATCTGGACATTGGTAAATTGTAGCCTTCTTCTAATGTAAATCCCAAGCAATCTTGGCCCATTCTTTTCCTTTGGACTATTCAGAGTCACTTGGTTTTAGCTGTATGTCTTGTCTCAAGCTAAGAGTTATATTTTATTAGGATTCTAACCTGCATGCATTTATTCTCATAAATGGTATTTTGTCTTTTCTTTTAGTATCTTACTTTATGGTTCCCCTCTTTATACTTCCTTATTATTTTTTGCTTGAATTCCTTCTTTTTTCTGAATTAATTGCTTTGCTCTTTCCCCTTTTGATAATTTTGAAGATAAGCTATTTCATATTCTATTACTAATTACACATAGCATCTTTAAAAACATGCTCTAACCTATATTTCTCTAATTAATCACAGAAACTATAAAACAGAATTTCTTGCAAGATGAAGAAATTAACATATCTCCTAGCTCCAGCTTTACTCTTTATATCAGTGTAATCTGCAATACTTTACCCTAGGGTTTGGGTGGGAGTAATATCTTATATGTTCTCTTCCAAGGAATATTTGTTACATTTGCAATTCATTTTATAACTTTTCAAAAGCAGTTATTTAGATTCATTACTATATTAGCTTATTTGCTTTTTGTTAGTCTTTTTCTTTTGTATTAACCACAACTTGCCCCTACTTGAATTTTTCAGTTTGATTCATCTCTTGGTTGGATAGAAAACATCTTCAAGTGGTGTTTTCCATGAATGTAATGTGATTACCATATTTTTTTTTTGTGGTCTTTGATATTTAATGACTTACTGGGTCATACCCATTTCTACTCTAAGTTATTTAAGGTCACATCCATACTACGTCTAAAGAGATATGCGTTGAGCATTACACCTACTATTTTTCCCTACTTCCCAGAACTGATAAGATTGGTCCACCTATTTTTACAGATTTGAGTCAGTTCCATTGCTTGTGGTTTGGCATGGGATGAGTTTGTGAGGCCCCCATGTTCATGTCACCATCTTTTCTGATGATATTGACAATTAGATACTCATTGATTCATTCATCATGTGTTGACTGAGGACCTTCCATGTGCCAGGTACTGTGAGCCATTAGGAGTTCAGAGGAAGATTTCTAATCTCGTGGGGTATCTATGTACATATCGAGAAGAAGGTGGTTCACAAAACAACTGAACAAGACAAACTGAGAGACAAATGACTTTAGATAGTTGCCCACTATCCAAAATGGGTCCAAATTGAAAACAGCTATAAAGAAAAACAATAAAATCTTAGAGTGATGGAGAGGGGAGTGGGGACTCAGATGTTGTTAATTAAATTCTCTGTAGCAAATCTTTTTGTTCACATGCTTACAATGTTCCTGATCACTTTCCCACTGAAACTGTAGGATTTTTTTCTTTAGTTCATCTTGAGCTAGTTTAACAGGCCACACAACGTGCCCCTTTCGGTCTTCAAGGCCATTGTCTTTAGGCATCATTTACATGATGTTCCCAACTGGACTAGCAAAAACTAAAGAGAATGTGTCTGTGTGTGACCACAATTCAGTGCTGATACAATGCTTGAAATAAATAGATGGGCACCTAACAGATTTAAGGAACTCTCAAGAACTGCACTGCCAGACTTAGACCCAACGGGCAGTACAGTGTTACTCTCACACTGGGAGATACTGTGGAGGAGTGGTTACCATCTTGTTCCCTGGAATCAAATTGCTTGGATTTGAATTTTCACTGTCACATATAGGCTATGTGACCATGGCAAGTTACCCATCTTCTCTGTGCCTCGGTGTCTTTATCTTTAAATGAAGTCATAATACTTACTCGAGAGTGTTATGTGACAATTAAATTGAGTAATTGTTGGAAGTACTTAGAATCATACCTATACTTAGTAAACCCTTAATAATACATACTAATCAGTACTATGAACTTTATGTTGCACTACCTAAAAGATTTTTCATGCCCTTCTTGTTCCTTGGCTCAAATTATTTCAATACTTTAAAGAATACTAGAATTACAGAGATGAGACCAAGTAAGTCTTAAAAACCAGGTTTGCTTTTCTGAATATGATGGGAGGGCTTTCAGCAGCAGATTGGAAAAAATACTTCAGGCAGGAAAGGAGAAGACAGATAGGGTAGGAAAAATTAGAAGAAATTAGGCCCAAGGAATCACTACTTCCTTTGGTTTTTTTAGATTTTTCTTTCTTTCTTTCTTTCTTTCTTTCTTTCTTTCTTTCTTTCTTTCTTTCTTTTTTTTTTAATACCAAGGATTGAACTCATGACCTTGTGCTTGCCATTGAGTTAAATCCCCAGCAGACTTTTCTTTCTTTGACAAACATGATTTTATTATTATTTTCATTCTAGCTTCATTATAATTAGCAAAATCAAATCTTTTACTCACTAAAGTATGAATATTATTAAAATAAAACAAATGTTATTAACATAAATATTAACATAGAACATAAATATATAACATAAATATTAATATATAACATAAATATAAATGTATAACAAAATAATAGTATTATAAATATTATTAATATAAAACATAAATAATAAATAAGAGGATTTAAGCAATCACCAATATTCATTTTTATCTTCTTTCTACTTTTATATGTTTAAAAGATGTTTAGGGTGACTCTATAATGTTTTTGCAAGTACAGAAATTAAATGTCACTCCATTTTCAAAACAAGTATCACCTAGAAATCTGCTATCCTAATACAATTTCTACTTTGGGGCTCATGTCCAGTATCTATTCATATATAAACAAGTATTTAATAGCTATCATCAAAAGTACACATATAATTTTATGACCTAATGTTTTACTTAAAATGATATTTAATAGTCTTTCCACCAGGTCATATGTTAATGATTGCTTTCAGACTGCATCACATTAAATGTTATAATTTACCTCACTTTATTGGGCTGACATGTACACTGCTCACATTTTTCCTCATAATAGAATTATGTCACCGTGAACATCTTTGTCCATGTAGCTCTTTTTCTTTTGAATTAATTCCTGCAGATTACTGACTCAGAGTATCTATGCAGTTCTGTGATTCTTAACGAGAATTCATATGCTCCCTTCTGAAAAGATTATATCAAATTTACTCTGTAACCAGCAATAGATACCATAATGAGTTCCCATGAAGCCTCAGCTATAGTAAGTTTTATGTTTTTTCTTTATTTTTTCTAGTGATGTTGACTGTTTTCCTACTAATTCTATTTTCTCTCATATGAACCCTCTGAGCATACTTTTTGATTACCTATTTTTACAGAATTATAAAAGCTTTAACTCAATATTGATATTTTTCCCTGCATCATAGTTGTTGCAATTAATTTTTGCTTTCTATATTCCCCCTTTTTAATTTTGGCTTGGTATTTGTTTGTATTTCTACTTACAGCAGTTTTCTTGCCTCATTCTCCTTCTTTCATTAGTAATTAACAAAAAATGACCTGAAAGAAAAGGGCTTTCTATAGAGTGGGTCTTTCGGGAAGAAACAGCAGAGAAAAGGGGAGAAATAACCGGAAGTGGATAAGGCACAGAGATGAGATCTTGTTGCCTCTCTCAACCAGTTTCTTCAAAAACTTTGATCTCTGAACGAGGTGCTCACCTGACACCTCATTAGCATAGGGTTTGTTGAGGCTTGAAATTGTCAGAACCCCAATGGCTCCCTATCATTTCCCATCAAAGACATTTAAAGGAGAGAAATGGACTTGCATTATCTCTGCCTGGAGATTGCAACCTCTGTGTCTTTAAGTGGCTTCCTTTCCTACTACTGCAAATCAGACTGAAAAGGATTAGGGACTGTGACTCTACATTTAAGTTTGAATAATGGTTTTTCCTAACACAAGTTGCCAAGAGTATGCAGATTCTGCCTGGGGTGAGCAAGAGGGGCTAGAGAAAGCCAACTCCACCATGACTGCTGTTGGCCAAAGGGACCCTGCCAGTGCTATACCCATCATGGAACCCAGCATGTCTCCTGCCTAGAGCTCAGAGCCCAACCAGCCCAGCCCAACCCTGGTGCACTCTTTCTTTCTGTTGCTCTGTAAGCTTAGAAAACGTGCCCACTGCTGACCCTCGGTGGCCATGCAGAAAGCTGGAGATGCCCACTGACCCTCCACTGCTCTTCTCTTACAGTTTCCTGCTTCTTCAACTTTACCAGCCCCTCCGGGGTCGTCCTGTCTCCCAACTACCCAGAGGACTATGGCAATCACCTGCACTGTGTCTGGCTCATCCTGGCTAGGCCTGAGAGCCGCATCCACCTGGCTTTCAACGACATTGATGTGGAGCCTCAATTTGATTTTCTGGTCATCAAGGATGGGGCCACTGCTGAGGCTCCAGTCCTGGGCACCTTTTCCGGAAACCAGCTCCCCACCTCCATCACAAGCAGTGGCCACGTGGCCCGTCTCGAGTTCCAGACTGACCACTCCACGGGGAAGAGGGGCTTCAACATCACTTTTACCAGTGAGTCCTTGCTCTGTCACCTGCTGATCATCCCCAAGTGTCCACTTGTGAGAGTGATCAAAGGTGCTCCCATACAGCAGTGTTGATGTGGGTGGGTCAGTTCTCAGGGCCTGGCTTAGAGCTCCCAGAACTACTTAGGAAAAAGCAAGAAGCCCTCCCTGCTGGGCTGGCTCCTCTTCTCTGTGGTCTTACTCTCTGTGGAGCATTTATTTCCATAGGTGTGATAGATGATATAAAAGAAACAAGCCCAGAAACTCATTTTTCCCCCCTACTGCCCACTTCCTACTTAGCGCAGCTAAAACTAGAGAGGACCTAAGGGAAAGAAAGCTTCTGATATTCTTTCATTAGCTCCTGAGTCCCTCTGATGTGCTTCCCTAGACCCCTAAGCACTACTTCCTGTTGACTTCTGGTGTTCCTTGCAGGCTGCCCACACATTGCTCTGTCCAGATCTGATTCAATGTCAAAGCACAAACAAAGGCTTGGAAAAGTGTTTCTGTGTGGCCCAGAGACTTATTGCAGCCAGCCCTTGGGATATTTCTTCCCAGCTCCTCCTAGAGATACAGTCTGAAATCTGTCAAGTCCAGTTTCAGTCCTAGAAACAACCTAAATCTCAACAGAGGTTATTTTTGTTTCTATCTTGTGGCCCGTGCCCATGCAGGAGGCAGGACAGGGCAGGGCAGAAGCTTACAGATTGTGTACAGAAAATCTCTAGAGAGAGCAAGAAATGATTATTGGGTCTTGGAAATAATGAACCTGGTGAACTTAGCCTATAGTTAGTGGGTGGTGTGAGTAGGGTCTGCTGAGCAGTTAACTAGATCCTTTCCCACAGGTTATGTGGAAAATACAAGTTTCTAATTTAAGCTCAGCTCCATACCCACAAATGTATGCACAGCCTACCCCTCTGGTGTTTTTCAACAGAACTCATCTGCCCCCAGCTCTCATGCCTAGCTTTGGCATAGATTGCTTGCCTCCTTGTCCCACATATCCCTAAGGGCTGGTTGAGCCAAAGAGTAAAGATGCTACATGGTAGACCATGAGATCCCACATTCCAAAGCATCACCCAAGCTAAGATTATGTCCCCTCACCGCCCTTCTCTGGGACATCAGATTTGTTGGGAACCACCTTCTCGGGACACATTACCTCCAGGGTTTCTGTTCCCATCATCCAGAAACTGGAAGAAGTACAGCCCAGTTCTGTCTGTCCTAGTCATTCTGTTCTAATAAGCACAGTCCTGGCTTCTCTGTCCTACCTATTTTCCTCAGGAGATCATGGAAAGTAGCAGGTATATATTCCTCACCTTTCCATCCTCACCACCCAGAACAGGGCCTAGCTGTGATAAATGCTTTGTGAATGGAGAGATCCATAAATGATTCCATGTTCTTTCATACTCCAGCAGAAATGGAAAGAATAGGGGAAGAGGAAGCCCAGGGAAGCCTACTGATCCAGAATATGAAGGCCAAGAATTCACCAAGGGAAAGTTTGGGGCAAAAATGGAGATTTGCTGTGTCCAAAGAAAATCAAATCTTAATAAAACTGAGTTTTCCAGGAAAAAAGCAAAGGTGGAGTCCTTGGCAGAAACAGGCCTTTGCAGTCTAGAGGACAAGCTTCATGAGCAGGGTAACAGGCCCATCTGAGGACCAGTATTCCCTAGCATTTCTCTCCAAGGTGTTTCCAGCATTGTCAGAACAATACACAACCAACATGTGAATACTCAAAAACTAGGACAGGTCAAAATAGAAATGTTAATTACCACCCTGAATCCCACACCCAGAAAAAGATTTGGTGAACACAATTACAGCAAGCAGATATTTCTCTATACATTTATACAAATAGGCAGCTGGATAGATAGAGAGAAAGAAATCATTTTTAAAACTCTGGACCTCATCCCAGGCCTACTAAATCAGAACCTCTGAGAGGACAAGACCCTAACTCTACAGTTTCACAGTAGAGGAAATGGAGTTGTGTGTAGTCAGTGAAGCAGAGTCCTTGGACAGGGATTTAGGAACTAGCCTACTCTCCCCCTGAGGACATTAGTTTCCTCCCTCATCTCAGTCAGTGATCATTTGGGCTGAGCTTAATTTTACAAAGTGTCATCTTCTCTTCTTTTGCCTTGTGTAACCTGAAATCTGTGTCCCTGTAACAAGGATCAGTGGTCCTGTTTCCACACCTAGAGCTCTTGGGGGTAAAATTAATCCTTCTTATACATGGAGGACCACGGAGAAGGATGACAGTAACTGCTATTTAACTGAGTGCCTACTGTGTGCCAAACATTACTGCTAGCCCCACAATGACAGTCCACTGGCCAAGATCTGTCCCTTCTCAAATGCCAGGACCTGAGGTTCAAGCAGGTACAAAAAAATAGGTAGGATGAAAGCCTTGACTTAAGAGATTTTGCCTCCAGATATTTAAACAGCTCCATATCCCTGCTGTGCACATTCATGTACATGTACATGTGCATGTGTGTGTACACAGATGTGTGTATATACACGTGTGCATTGGTGTGTGAGACTGACAAGATCTTAAATGGAAAACCCCTTGACTTCTGGGCCCCAATCACCACTTTCCTTCTCCCCTCACATCTCTATCAGGGAAGGTCCATGGTCACTTTGTAATGAAGAAAGGTTGGGATACAGAGTGTGGGTTTCCAGAGGGGATAAATGGCAAAGCCTTGCACAGGGTCATCCCATTGTCTCCACATCCAAGGCATGGTGGCCATCTAGGGTAGAAAGGCTCACAAGTCTGCAGCTCTCCAGTAAGGTCCAGCAGCCTACAAGACCATTTCTGTTTCTGAGTGTGCATATGTTTCCATCCCTAGGAAGTTTCAGAGGCCTGTGCACATGACACATGCCATGCAAACATGAAGCCTGGTCTCCATGGGAAGGTGACCATCCTTAAAACAGTGGGAATATGTGTAAGGTCAGAGTCTAGAAGCATTTTCTGTGAACACTGTAGCACTCCTGATGGAGGAAAGCTGAGAAGGTGCTTGGTTGAAAACAGTATCTTTCCAGACAGAGAAGGAAAGAAGAAAAGAAACTTATCTTTAGGTGCACTTACTATGTGTAAGTGCTGCACCAAATGTTCACCTCACATTCTTATCAACTTTCATTTTGTTTGTTTCTCAGAATGACCCTGTAGGTGAAGGCAGATCCCTTATTTAGGGCAGGAAACTGAGGCTCAGCAAGATTACGTAAATTGCCTGGGACTGGTGCAATAATGAGGCAAAGCTTGGTTAAATCTGCAGTGTTCTGTCTCTTTCCTCTCCCTGCTCACTGCATTATTGGTTGCCTGAGCAGAGAGAGAAGCAGCCCTGACAAGAAGCAGGGAAAAGAAGGGAATAGCTTCAGACAGGGTTAATTCCAGGGCAGCTACTTTACGATGCTTAGTGCCTATTAGCATCACAGGAGTGAGAACTATCTCCCCTGCAGCATAAATGATCCCATAACTGTCTAAAGTCAGGGAAGCATGGAATGAATTTGACATTGCGGAGGCAGGTCTACCCCTCAATCACATCGAGACTCAGTTTCCTGATTTGTAAACTAGGGTAGTATGTACTTGACAGAATCATGACATGATGTAAATAAGCTAACATAAGAAAACACTTCACTCACTGCCTGATCTGTGAATATCCATTAGAATGGAGTTGGATTGGGTGCTCAGAAAGGCAGAAGGTCAAGTTTAACAAGCACTTGCTTTGTGCCCAGTGGGATATATCATTCATAACCATCAGTCCCAGCTTCTGGAGCATCTAGCTCTCCCTCCGGCATGACATGTTCTTGGGACATGGTGGATATCTAGGGTCTGTCTGCTGTCTACTCTAACTGTCTCCTTGACTTCTATCCACAGCCTTTCGACACAATGAGTGTCCAGATCCTGGTGTTCCAGTAAATGGCAAACGATTTGGTGATAGCCTCCAACTGGGCAGCTCCATCTCCTTCCTCTGTGATGACGGCTTCCTGGGGACACAGGGCTCAGAGACCATCACCTGCATCCTGAAGGAGGGCAGCGTGGTCTGGAACAGTGCTGTGCTGCGCTGTGAAGGTACATTTCCATGGGCTGGGGGCTGTGGCTGTCAGCCGGAGAGGTTCAGCAGAGGGACTGAGTGGTTCTGACCACAGTGGTCCCATTCTGCATCCTTCCATCCTCTTCTCCTAGGATCAATGGCCGCCCATGGCCTTCACGCTGGAATAGCACAGCCTTTAAAGGATCTGTTTGTACAAGTGTTTGAATCATGAGCAGCGATTAAACCGGACAAATGCTAGCTTTGGACTGTGAGGTTCCAGACTTATTTGTTCTTTCTGCTGGAATCTCTCAGCTTCACAAAGATTAGGACCTCCTGTTTCTGGTTCCCTGTAGCCCCACCCAATGTTGGCAGTGCTGTGAGTTCCCTAGTCTTTTCTGCTGTCTGCCACTCTTCCCTTCTCTACATGCTTATTTTCTCCAGTTCCCTGAACTATCTCCCTGCCCTAACCTTTGTGGCCCTGTTAAATGCTGCCTTGGTATCCTCATGATTACTCTTCAAGCAACACAGGGGGAACCACCCAGAACAAATCCAGCTTACAGCAATTGCTGGGCTAAAATGGCATCCTCTCAGTCCCACCTTGCTTTAATCTGTATCAGTGACCACTCTCTGTTCCACCAAACTACAGGCATTTAAAATACAGATGAAGCCTCTGAGGGCAACGATCATGCCCAATTTGCACCAAGCACAGCAACTAATACAGAGTTGGTGCTCAAAAATTACTTGGGAATAATGGATAGTGTGTATCCTAAAGGTCCCTTAAAGGGAGTGATGGTGCTCCAGGAAGCAGAGGTAGTGTTTCTTTTTTCTGAGGGGCAAAAACCTTTGTCTCACATCCTGTGAAGGGCCAAGGATGGAGACCTAAGAGATCTCTCTACTTACTCAGTTTCAATGCCAAATCTGAGCAGCAAGGCTGGTCACATGTGGGAGGGCCTGGAAAGGAAAGGGGCTCATGCCTTAGAGATGGCATTGCTCCAAGCTGATGGATGTGTGTGGAAGAGAAAAATACCCAGCATGCACTGCACCTGGGAGGATTCAGAGGGCTCCCAAGTTAGAGGTTTCTGGGCTGGAATGCCATTTCTCTGGGAGTCTGTCTTTTGAGCTAAAAAAAGAGAACAAAATAAAAACAGGGATAATAATAAGCTGTGTATGTCAAGGGCCATCCCAGGCATAAAGCGAGCATTTAAAAGTGTTAGTGGTGTTCGCCTTGGTATGTACGCTCAAGTTAGGGAATCTTCTTTGGCCTCGTGTCCCTATTCCAAGCATAGTGTGTGACACTTGGTAGATGCCTCGTCAAAACTAATAAATAAATCACTGAGTGAATAAATGACCTTTTATCTCACAGTGGGCAAGCAACTTGACCACTCCGTACCTCAGTGACATGCAGGTGGCCCTGGGGACCTCCCAGCAGTGTTGTTAACGTGCACCAGTAACGTGAATAAGCAGCAGCACCTAGCAGAGGTAGCGCTCAGTAAGGGTTGGCTGTTGGCATCATTCTCGTTTGATTCTAATCATGTCCTTATGGGACCAGTCAATCAGCATTCACTCTACTTTGGGGTAAATGCTCTATGTTTGGAATAGTAGACACCCGAAGTCAGGGCAGCCTATTGGAGACCCTGACTTAGCACAGGGGGAGCCTGCTCAGTCTTCTCAGTGATGAGCTTTTCCTGCCAACTTGGTTTTGGGCATCTGGGGAGCAGCACATCTGACAGGCAGAAAACCAGATGCCACCTGAAGAGGTCAAACTCTAGGACTGAAACCCCGGGAGTCTTCTCTCCTCGGCCCACTCTTCGTTCAAACCTTGGAAGGACTTGCTTTATGATTAGCAGCTTTGTCTTTTTTTCTAGTTTTGTTCTTGATTAAGTATCCCCACCTTGTGGACAATTAAGTGCAAAAACTAATGGTCTTTTAGAAAATGTTTTAATATATGCTAAGAGCCACTTAGCTTTTGAGAGGCTGTTATAGGACATGGGAGAAAATGGCTTCTCCTAAATTTAGAAAGGAGGAGGATCTTCAGGCAGATGGGAAGCAGTTAGAGGGGATGGGCAAACATTTTCTTAAAGAGCCACAGAGGAAATATCGTTGACCTTGTGGGCCATAGTATTTCTGCTCAATTCTGCCATCACCATATGAGAGCAACCTTAGGCCACATAAGTGATTGGGCTGGGTTTGGCTGGGTTTGGCCCAGAACCAGTAGTTCAATCACTGTAGATCTAGAGTTCAGAGAATGGGAGGATCATCCATAGGTTTAAAATAAAAAATCTCCTAAGACAGACTTCCAAGGAGTGAAGGTCATGACCTAGAAACACCTGGTTAACCCCATCTTTGTGTCTTCTTTGCCTTCTTTTAAGAAAGAACCAAATAAGCACACTGCACCATGTAAGTGTTTTATATGTCCTGTCTTCCAACCTAGGAAAGAGGTGTCATTATGGCCTCTCTGGGACTTAGAAGTTTAAGTCACTTGCCCAGACCCCTTCTTACTTGCAAATTGATACAACCACAATTGAGGCCCACACTGTTGGCTATCTTGTCACTACATTCTTGGACTATATCACTAGAGAGAAAAATGACATCAAATGTGTTGGTGAAAAACTTAAAAGCACCTGCAAATTGAATGGAAGGTGAGCTTTCTGCTTTCCATGTTCCAATAGAAAATTAAAACAGAAGGAAGCACATTGTCTATCACAAAAGACAAAGAAGACAGGACACCACGTAACAGCTTCAGAAACTGGCAGCATAAAGCAAAATAACAACAGTGAGACAAACATATTAGTTATGGCAAGAAAGGTAATTAAGCTCCTTATTAAAAAATAAAGACTTTCAAACTGAGTTTAGGAAAAAATATCCTGCTTATAAGAAATACACAAGAAAAAAAAGAGATAAATGATCTACCATGAGTATATTTTCCATGTTCTTAGTACTTAAGGGAATACTTGTGGTTGTAAAAGTTTCAAACAATGCACAAGTATGATAAAGTGTAAAGTAAATACATACACACACACACACGCACGCACATTTCCTAGTCCCATTCCCCAAAGAAAGGCGGTTTAAGTTTGGTGTAAAAAAAAAAAAAACTCCACATACACCTCATATTACTTTTATAATCAGAAGGAAGATGTCTTGTAGAAAAGAAAAAAATCTTTCCTTCCCACTCCGGCAAGAAAGCCAAGGAATGGTTGTACCACATGGAAGGGTCTAAGGAAGAATTTTAAGACACTTAACTGTGTGTCTGACAGTATCACATTTAATCTTCTTGTCACTCTAATAAGAAAGATATTATTATGCTTTATACATGAGAAATCTAAGAACTAGTGAGGTGAATTGACTTGCCCCAAGTCACCCAGCTCTTATTAATTAAGCACTTGTTTTGTGCTACACACTAGGCCAAGTGTTTGACATACATTGTCCTCTTGAGTCCTCATGACAACTCTGTGAGGTAGGTACTCTTATTGTCACTTCACAGGAAAGGATATTAAAGCAGAGTAGTTAAATCACTTACCCAAGCTACAGAGCCAGGTGCGTGGGAAAGTCACAGTTCAAATCCACATATTCTGATTCATCACTTTTAGTCCCATGCAAGTTCTAAGTTCACTCTGTTTTCATTCTATCACAAAATTATAGAGCACAGATGGGAAGGTACTCAGGTGGGTAGTAGGGAGTCAGAGCTGGAGGCAATAGGAGGCCACACTTCCAGGTGCAAGGCTAAGAAACACAGGGTCACTATGGTCAGAGGAAAGGGCTTTCACTACTGCCCATTACACTGACAGCCTGTGTCCCATTCAGAAGCCCGCTCTGTGTCCCATTCAGAGTGGGCACTACCATGCTCCTAGAGTAGCTAGAAATGAAGGCGTTGGGATCAGATACCCCCATTTAGGTTCCGGCTCACCCACTTTCCAGTTGTAGTTCCTCAACTAGGCCCTAACTTCTCTGACTTTCCACTATGTTTCCTCAATTGTGAACCGAGGCTGATATTGTACTCATCTTACAGGCTGTGGTGAACACACAGGTGCCACCCAAGTACACATAAAGTCCAGTCCATGACACACTGGAAAGACTTTGTGTTTGTTCTTTGCATTCTAATCTGTCACCATTTCTAACTCCTCCTTGCCTTGCACAGCTTTAACATTAGGGGTTGGGAGAAGGTGGCTCATTCCTCACAGGGGATGCTAGCCCTTCATGGAAAGCCAGTGTATTGGTCAGGTAGGGCTTCCATAACAGAACTCCACAGACCAGGAGGCTTAAATAGTTGGTATTTTCCTCTCATAGTTCTGAAGGCTGGCAGACCAAGGAGAAAAGGCTGACGAGGTTGTCTTCTCCTATGGCCTCTCTCCTTGGCATGCAGATGACAGATGTCTCCTTTCCAGGTTCTTCCATAGCCTTTAGTCTGAGCACATGCATCCCAGCATCTCTTCCTCTTCTAATAAAGACCCCAGTGCTACTTGATTAGGGCTGCATCTGTATGTCCTCATTTACCTGTTTATGTCCTTCAAGTCTATGTCCAAATACAGTCACATTCGGAGTTAGAGCTTCAACCTATTGATTTTGGGAGGATGCATTCCAATCCATAACACTCAGTATCTCTCAGTTACTTTTTCACTGCTGGAACAAATACCCAACATCCACAGTTTAAACAAAAATAAGTTTATGTTGTCTCACAAATTGTAGAGGTTTCAGTCTATAGTTGGCTGGTTTCAAGGCAGGGCAGCATGACAGAGGGACGTGCAAGAGGAGAATCAGCTCATGGCATGGCTGAAAGGAAGCAGAAAGGGATAAAGAGGGAGAGATACAACTATATCTCCTTCCCCTCCATACCCACAGTAACTCACCTCTTCCCACATCACATCCAACTTTAAACCTACCCAAGGACTGATCCAGTATCACACACCCATGATCCTGCCACCTCCTCAAAGCCCTGCCTATCTGCACCTGAGGCTTTTGGGGAACATCCAGATATAAACTACAATAGTCTCTCCACCTTTTAACCAGTATTTCCTCTTTTCAACAAATATTTACTGAGGAACTACTATGTGCCAAGTAGCGGTTTAAGCACAGGATCTTTGTCTTTTCTCTTCCTACCAGGTACAAGCATGCATGCTTTTTTTCTCTAGTATTTTTTTAAGTGGAAAATTTCAAACTTAGTCTAAAACAGAAAGAATAATCTAACCAACCCTTACTCTGTTTCACCAATAAATAAACCCTTGGCCCATGTTGCCTCATTTGGGCCTTAACCTGTTCCCCGCCAACTGCTTGCCTTTCTCCTCCCATTCATTCCTCCTTCCTTGTTATCACCACCTTGCTCACTCTAGGATAAATATCAGGCGTAATATTACACCTATAAGATTTTAGGATGCTAGGTTCTTGTTGGATTGTTGAACAGATCTGTTTGCACTCTCACTGCTTTAGTGTCCACTTTGTGTGCTTTAATCCTGTAACTTGAATAACTATTTCTAAAAGAACAATATGTAATGTATCAACTAGTGATTTCTTACTCTTTATCTTCTTTTCTTGAAATTCTGTAATATTTCTACCTTTTTCCTGCTTTTTTTCTCTTTAAATAATAAAAAAAAGATTTTAGGATGTACCACTAACCAGCAAAAAGGACCCTTTAAAATATAACCACAATATTGTTATCTTAAATTTTTTAAAAATGCAACCAAATTGCCACAGTTGGCTAATATTTTACTTTGTAGTTTATGTTTGCAAATTGGAACCCTGGTTAGTTTCACACATTACAATGGACTGATATGGTTCATCTTTTTAAATCCATAGGTCTTTACCTCTACCCTTTGGGTTTTCTTTGTGTTTTTCTTTTTTTTTTTTCTTCCTTTTTTTAATTGAAGGAGTCAAAACATTCATTCCATGAATTCTTCTGTAGCCTGAATTTTCCTGATTGCTTTTCCAAGAGGTTGTTTAACATGGTCCTCTCTGTCTCATTTTCTGTAATTGGCAATAAGATTTCAAAACTCAGTTTCAAGTTTCAGTTTTTGGCTGGACCATTTTTATAGGCAAGGCTTTGTGACTCCATTAGAGACATATAATGGCTGATTGCTTCTCTTCGGGGGACATTAGGAGGCATGGATCATAGTTTAGAGATTGAAAAATGGTAGCGTTTTATAAATTGGAATGCTCAAATAAAAGTCCTTGTCAGCTGTCTACTCTGAGGTATAGTACATAAAGGAAAAACTTGAGAAAGACTTAATTATTTTCCTTTATGTACTTAAAGCCATTGTAGTTATTATTCTAATTGATACTCAGGTTGTTCAATTAGTTAACAGAAGCTAGAAGATGGCCCAACCTCAACTTGTACATTTTCTGCCCTGACCTAGCATCAGTGGTTCTCCAAGAAGCCCTCACTCCATTAAGTGGAAATTGATGTTTAGAATCTGGACACTAAGGGTTTATATCAGTCAGTGTTTTACTAGAGAAACAGATACAACACAAGATACACAAATGTATAAGAAATGACAAAACTGGCTTATAATGGTCATCCACAAAGTTGGATGAAGAAGTGTACAGAGGGTATCTTACACTGGAAACTGAAGATTTCAGTCCAAGGTGCAGAGTTCACTGCAATTGTGCCATGCAAGTCCGTATCAAAAGGCTGATAGATCTGCACCAGAAGGCTAAAATCTACCCTGCAAGGCTAAAGAATCTGAGATGGAAGCTGAAGAGTCTGCCCTAGAAACCAAGAGATGATTCCGAATAGAAGGTGAAGATGGGAGCTCTTCAAAAAACAGAAGCAAGCCTGTCCTTCCTCATTTCCCTTTTATATTATCCAGGTGATGAGCTGCCCTGGGGCAGGTCCTCTACACTCTAGGGTATAGAATTGCTGAGCCAATTTACTTAAAGGTGCTAAACTTCTCAAATTGACACAACTAATCAATCATTACAGGTTGCTTATTACTCTTGAGTTAGTCCTTGTTTCTTAGCCTCTTTGATAAACACAGGAAATGTTTTTTTTAAAAAAATGCATCTTTTAACCAGGAGCCGCCACATGTGAGCTGAAGGCTCCCACAGTGAACTCTATCTAACTGTGCAGCTGTGGGACTTTGCTCAGAACCTGGTAGGGCCCCGCCCAGCACCCCCAAACAGTCCAGGACCTTTGGGTCACAACTTGGGTCCTGGTTGGGCCCTGCCCCATGACCCCCAGGTAGCTGGGAGCTACTGCATGTGAACTGAAGGCTTCCACAGTGAACTATCTAGGTGTGCAGCCCTGGGAATTTGCTTGGAAACTCATAGAGCCCCACCATTATCTCCAAACAGCCCATGACATTTAGGTTGTCACTCAGGTCCTGGTTGGGCCCTGCCCAGTGACCCCCAAGTAACTGGGAGCCTCTGTGTTGAGTGGTGTGAGCTGATGGCCTCCATAGTGAACTCCACCTAGCTGTGCAGCCTTAGTATGTTGCTCAGAATCTGGTAGGGTCCCACCCAGAGACCAAGGAGCTTCAGTGTGGCAGGTAGCATGAGCTGAAGGCCTGCCCAGTGTACTCCACATACCATTCAGCCTTAGTACACCACTCAGAACCTGGTAGGGCCCTGCCCTCAAGCAGCCCAGGAGCTTTAATGAGTTACGTGGGATGTGCTGAAGGTCTACCCTGCACATCCCTCATCTGGGGAGTCTTTGTGTGCCACTAGGCACCTAGTAAGGACTGACTTACTGAAACTTCTGAAATGATAGCAACTGAAGTAAAGAAACAACTCCATGAAGCTATAAAGGAACTCAGATCAGAAATAATCTCCCAGGTAAAACAAGAAATGATAGACATAGTGAAAGAAATGCTGAACATATCTAAAGAAGACATAGTTTAAAAAATTGAGGAACATGACAAAATGATTGAAATTTTGAATAAACAATATAAGAAAGAACTAGAATGCATGAAACAGATTCAAAGAGATATCCAAGAAATCAAAAATTCCATTGAAAGCTGGCAAAACTACTGCAATGAATGTGAAGATAGACTTTCAGATCTCAAAAACAAGATTGCAGCTAGTGAACAGGAAATGAAAGATCTTTTAAAAATAGCAAGGAATCAGGATATAATTCAACAATTGCAAGATGATTCAAAGAAAAATAATATAATATTAACGGTGTAAATTAAAGAGAAGGTGACAACACAAATGATATAAAAAGACTATTTACAAAAGTAATAGTTGAAAATTTTCAAAACATAGGAAAGGAAACTGACATACAGATAAGTGAAGCATATTGAACTCCAATCAGCCATAATCAAAATAAATCTATACCCAGATATATAATAATCAACATCTTAGAAATTCAACATAACAAAATATTAAAAGCTGTTAGAGAAAAGAAACAAATCACCTATAAAGGAAATTCCATGAGAATCACAGCAGACTTCTCAACATAAACAATGAAATCAAGAAGAGCATGGAGTGAAGTATTTCAAATCCTAAAGAAAAATGACTTCCAACCCAGATAGATATACCCTGAAAAACTATCCTTCAAAATCAATGGACAAATAAGATACTTCCACAATAAAGAACAACTGAAGATCTTCATGACCACCAAACCAACCCTGCAAGGAATACTGAAAGATATTCTAGATAGACATAAAAATAAACACAACTTCAAGAACACCAACAGAAAAAAACTACCAAGCAGTGCAAACCAGTAAACAGAGGGGAAAGGTAAAGAAAGAACAGCAGAAAGATAACATGACAAAAATAGGCCAATATATATCATTTATAACCATTAATGTAAATGGCTTCATTTCACCAATTAAAATAAACTGGCAGAATGGATTAAGAAAAAACATCCAACCAAATGCTGTGTACAAGAAACCCATCTAATCCAAAAGGAAATTCATAGACTAAAAGTCAAAGGATGGAGAACAATACTTCATGCAACGGCAACCAAAAAAAAAAAAAGCAGGGTTAGTTATTCTGTCTGCAAACAATGTGAACTTCAAACCAAGAATAAAGAGATAAAGAAGGTCACTACATATTGGTTAGGGAAAAAATTCAAGAGGAAGAGATAACAATCTTAAATATATATGCACCAAATATGGGAGCAACCAGCTATATAGAACAAATGAAATGAATAACACAGTTATAATAGGAGACCTTAACACCCCACTGACAAATAAACAGATCAACAAGGCAGAAAATCAGCAAAGAAATAAAAGAACTGAATCAAACTTGTGAAGAAAAGGACTTAATAGATGTGTACACAGTGTTCCACCCAAGAACAAAATATACATTCTTCTCAGCTTCTAATGAGACATTCTCTAAAAAAGACCATATACTAGCCCATAGAACATTCTTAAGTAAATGCAAAAGAATTGAAATTATCCCATGCATATTATCTGATCATAGCTCTATAAAACTGGAAATTAATGACAAAAGAAGCTGCAAAAATTCCATAAATACATGGAAATAAATTAATACACTCCTGAGCAGTCAATGAGTCACAGAAGAAATTAAACAATATCTACAAGTAAACAAAAATTCAAATACAACTTACTAAAACCTATAGGATGCAATGAAAGCAGTCCTCAGAGGGAAATTTATTTTATTTATTTGGTACCAGGGATCGAACTTGTGACTTCATGATTATCAGGCAGGCACTTACACCACTGAGCTAAACCCCCAGCCCCAGAGGAAAATTTATTACGGTGAGCTCCCACATCAGGAAAACAAAACAAACACTGATAGATAACCTGCTACTACACCTCAAACATCTAGAACAAGAAGAGCAACTCAAACCCAAAGTCAAAAAAAGGGAGGAAATTCTAAAGATCAGAGTGGAAATCAACACAATAAAGAATTAATGAATCATAGAGATGGTTCTTTGAAAGAATAAATAAAATCAATCAGCCCCTAGACAACCTTATTTTAAAAAGGAAAAAAAACCCTCAAATTGATGCAATAAGGAATGAATAGGGTGGAATCACTACAGACTCTGTGGAAATACAGATCATCAATACCTACTTTGAAAACCTTTACTCTCATAGACTTGATAACACAAAAGAAATGGACAGTTTCCTAGAAACATGAATTACCAAAGGTGAATCAAGATGTAAAACTGCTGAATAAAACAATTTCAGTTAATAAAATTGAAAATGTAATTAGAACTTTACCAACAAAGAATACCCCAAGTCCTGATGGATTCACAGCTGAACTCTACAAGAAATTCAAGGAAGACTTAATGCCAACACTCCTCAACTCTTGAACTCCTCAAACTGAAAGGGAAGCAATTCTTCCTAACTCATTTCTGGAAGCAAGTATTACCCTAATACCAAAACCAGAGAAAGACCCAACCAAAAAAAAGAACTACAGGCCAATCTTCCTAATGAACATAGATGCAAAAATCCTCAATAAAATACTGGCAAACAATGCAGCAAGTCATCAAGAAGATTATACTCCACAACCAAGTGGGATTCATCCCAGGAATGCAGGGATGGTTCAACATAAGCAAATCAATAAGCATAATACATCATATCAATAGAGCCAAAGTTAAGAATCACATGATTATTTCAATAGATGCAAAAAAATCTTTTGATAAAGTTCAACATTCATTCATGATAAGAACCCTACAGAAATATCAGAACTGAGAGTCTTTACCTCACTCTGATAAAAGCCATCTATGACAAACCAACAGGCTGTATCATATTAAATAGTCAAAAACTGAAAGCTTTCACTTTAAAATCAGGAACAAGACAAGGCTGTCCACTATCACCACTCCTATTCAATATAATGCTGGAAATATTAGCCATAGCAATTAGACATTTAAGAGAAATTAAAAAATAAGGATAAGAAAGGAAAAAGTTAAATTATCATTGTTGGCAGATGACATGATACTCTATATAGAAGACCTCAAAAACTCTACTGAAAGACTTCTAGATGTAATAACCAAATTCAGTAATGCATCAGGATACAAAGTCAAAACTCAAAAATCAGTAGCATTCTTGTACACAAACAACAAACTCACTGAGAGAGAAATAAGAGAAACCATACCCTTCACAATAGCATCCCCCAAAAATGAGATACTTAGGAATCAATCTAACAAAGGAAGTAAAAGATCTATTCAGTGAAAATTGTAGTATTCTGAAAAAAGAAATAGAACAGGATTTCAGAAAATGGAAAGACATTCCTTGTTCATGGATAGGAAGAACAAACATTGTGAAAATGGCCATTCTGCCAAAATTATTACACAGATTTAATGCAATTCCTATCTTAGTCAACTGTTCCTCAGACAAAGGACTTCTACCTAGAACACATAAAGAATTTTTTAAAATCTGCCAAACTTATTACACAGATTTAATGCAATTCCTATCAAATTATTACACAGATTTAATGTATTAACATACCTCACAGATCTAGAGAAATCATTCCTAAAATTCATTTGGAACCAGACAAGACCTAGAAGAGAAAAGGTAATTCTGGGCAACAAAGGCAAGGCAGGAGGCATCACAACCCCTGACTTGAAGTTATACTACAAAGCTACTGTGATAAAATCACCATGGTACTGGAATAAAAACAGACCTGAAGATCAGTGGAATAGATTACAAGATACAACCACAACTCAGCCACCTTTTCTTTGACAAAGGGGCCAAACACATTCACTGGGAAAAAGGTAGCCTCTTTAATAAGTGGTACTGGCAAAACTAGTTTTCCATGTGCCAAAAACTAAAATTAGATCCATGCCTATCACCATGCTCTAGACTAAAATCAAAATGAATCAAAGATCTAAATATTAAAACAAAATCACTATATCTGCTGGAAGACAAAGTAGGTAGAATTCTTGAAGACATAGGGATTGGCAAAGAATTCATGAACAAAAATTAAACTGCATGGGAAATATTTCCCAGAATCAACAACTGGGATCTCATCTTATTAAAAAGTTATGTCAAAAGAAATCTCCAGCAGAGCAAAAAGTAAAACGACAAAGTGGGAAAAAAATCTTAGTCAACTGTTCCTCAGACCAAGGACTTCTACCTAGAACACATAAAGAATTTTTTAAAATCTGACCCCCAAAATTCAAACAGCCAATCCAAAAATGGGCATCTGAAATGAATATACACTTCTCAGGTGAAGAAATATAAATGGCAAATAAATACATGAAAAAATGTTCAAAACCATTGGTCATTAGAGAAATGCAAATTAAAACCACACTGAAATTTCGTCTCACTCCAGAAAGAATGGCCAGGATCAAGAAAACCACCAATAACAAATGCTGGAGAAGCTGTGAGGGAAAAGGAACTCTTCTACACTGTTGGTGGCAGTGTAGATTGGTGCAGGCACTATGGAAATCAGTGTACAGGTTCCTCAAAAAGCTGGAATTGGAAGTCCCATTTGACCCAGCTATTCCACTTCTGGGCATATTCCCAAAAGAACTAAAAACATCATACCACAGTGATATATGTGCACCCACATTTATAGCAGCATAATTTGTAATAGCTGAATCTTGGAAACAGCCTAAATGCCCATCAACTGAGGAATGAATAAGAAAGTTGTGGTGTTTTTATACAATGGAATACTACTCAGCTATAAAGAAAGATCACCTTGAAGCTTTTATAGGTAAATGGATGTGACTTGAGACCATATTCCTAAGTGAAGTAAATCAAACTCACATGTGTAAATACTGCATTATCTCCCTAGTGTAAGAAACTAAAAGGGTAAATAAGGTACAAAATCTTCAGTTAATATTGTGAAGGGCAAGAAACTGCTCAAAGAGGAAAAAATAACTCAGAGAAAAGGAGAAAAGAAGAAAGAGAAAAGAAAAAAATATAAACATATATATATATATATATACACACACTTAAGATTACTAAGACGATTATACTACTAATTCTATTAGTTCTTGTAACAAAACAGTTAACATCCATAGGATTAGATCAGTTTTGCATGACTATATCTGATAATTCGGGTAAGGCTTTTGAAGATAACTATGCAAAACAACAAAATTTGTTATGTTCCTACCACCTTGTTTTGAAAGCCTCCATTGTTATTAATTTGGGCTCTTTGTTATAGTTATTTATTTGACTCTTGTATATTGTTTTTCTTATACTTTGTTTTGTTTTGTTTTGTTTTCTCTCTAATACAGAAAGGTTAGATGTATATGTGTAGGGTTATATATGCCTAGAACGTCACCTAAAGAGTTTATAAGAATTGATTTTATTATGTGTGATGGTATGAACAGCTACATTGAAGAAAACGAGACATCATGGTAGCCACTGATGATTTCCTATCATTTTGTTTTGAAGTCCAATAATGCTTTTGTTCTTGGTTTTGATCGGTTTTAGTCTGTTTTCAGTTATTTGATTTCAATATGTATGAAGGTAGGGACAGCTATTTTGAAACAAACAAGAGACAGTATGGTAGCCATTATTTATTTCCTAGTGTCTGGCTTTGAGAAGCCATAAGGCTTTCATTCTTTTGATTGCTTTTATACTGTTTTGATTTGTATTAACTTATGGTGTGTGCAGGTATGGACAACTATTTTAAAGAAAACAAGAGAAATTATGGTAGCCACTGCTGATTTCGTGTTGTCTTCTTCTGAAATCCTGTGTTATTTGCATTGTTTGCTTTGTTTGCTCTGATTTGCTTTGTTTTGTTTTGCTTTCTTTTATTCTCTTTAAAATAAAAAATGCATCTTGGATTCATTTCAAAGGCAAGAACATTTTTTGCTTTAACTTTCTTAAATATACACTTCTCAGATGAATATCTACAACTTTTATTCTTGCTAAATATCTAAGCTCCCAACAGCACCATTATAACTTCCTATAATATATACCAAAGAATCTCAAAATAGAATTATCAGTACCACTTACAACAATATGATTATGAAAATAATCCTATTGAACATCATCATCATTTTCAGTTTTTCTGTCCTTATATTCTACTAGGGATAGGTTATGAATTTACTGTGTTTGAAAATCTCTGTAACTAGTTTCTGCATATGTGATTTTGCTAGCAACTTATACAATGTTGTATTTATTTTTAGAAATTTTATTGGATTTCATCTTTTTAATTATGTAAAAAAAGTTAAATCTATAAAACAAGGTATATTCTGGAAAAGAGTAGCTTCCAAACCTACCCTTTCTACCCTATTTCTTCCCTCTTTCCATGGGGAAGAATTTTTTTGGTTTATCTGTAATTTTTGGTTTACCTTTTCCTTGGTTGTTAATCTGAGTGAATATTAACACAGTACTATTAATTTAACTTTTAATAGTGCTTCTTTCTTAGTTGAGTGGACTCATACTTTATCCCTTCTCTGAACCTTGCTTGAATTCACTTAATGTATTCTGACAATCTCTCCATGGCATTATTTTGCATGTTCTTTGTTTTTGTTTTATAGTTACATAAACAGTCCATTTTATTATTTACCTTAGTTTATTCAGTCAGATCCTTATTGTTGAATGACTGTTTCCATTCTTTTGTTTTTGCCATTACAAATAGTGCTGTCTTGTACAGCCTTGTACAAATATATGGGGGTTTTTTCTACATTTTTCCAGTATAAATTTGGGATAGAGTTCTAGAAATAGAATTGTTATGTTAGAGCATAAATATATATGAATTTTGCTGTACATTACCAAATTTTTCTCCTCAAGAGTTGTGCCATTTTGTATTTTTACCAGTAAGATACCAAAATTCCTGCTTTCTTGCATCTCATGTGCCATCAAACTTTTGATCTTGCCATGCTGGTGGATGAGAAATAATATTGTCATTGTTGTTTTAAAATATATTTTTCTTATTAAAGTGAACTGGAACATCTTTGCAAATGTTAAAGAGATGTTGCACATGGGAATCTTTCCCATGAGATCCTTGCCCGGCAATTACCACTCTGCAATTTGAGACAAAAAATAGAAAGAGTAAAAGACTAAATGAATAAAGAGGTCACATGGCAATCTGATGAGTACAGGAGGAAATTAATTAGCTAAAGTGATAAAATAATAGAGCAGTCACTTTTCCTATCACTGGGATAAAATACCTAATGCCTGCAACCTAAAGAAAGAAAGGCTTATTATGGCATACAGTTTCAGAAGTTTCTGTCCATGCTCATCAGGCTAAAATGCAGAAAATGGCATGGTGTGAGGACCTAGATGAAGGCATCATGGCAGACGGGAAGCAGAGAGTGAAGAGAGGAGGCAGGAAGTATGCTATACCCTTCCAGGTTGTATCCCCAATGATCCGCCTCTTCCTACTATTGCGATGCAACCCTATCCTACTTCTTAACAGCAAGTTAGTTATATCACCCACATGTTCCAATCACCTTCCAAAAGTCCCACCTATTAGCACATGAGGCCTTTGGCAGACACTCTCCATGTAAACTGTGGCATTCCAACCCTAGCCTTACAAAAGACTTATGTACATCTCTTTATGCAAAATATATTAGTCTCTAAGAATCACCAAAGTCTTAATTTTAGCTTTACTGAAAAGCCTAGGTCCAATGTCTCCTCTGAAACTCATTGCAAACTCTTAGCTGTGAACTCCTGTATGAATCACAAAGAAAGTTAAATATTGCCAAAGTGTAATGACATTGGGTAGATATTCCCACCTCAAAAAGGAGGAGTGGAAGATAGAAAGAAATTTGAACCAAATCCATCAGAACAAACATTAAATCCTTTAGCTCTGTGTTCAAACCCAGGACAGAGTCTGGTAAGATATGAACTCCAAAGGATTTGGGTGGCCCCACCCCTAAGACTTTGATGATTACAGCCCTTGTGGCCTCTCTCTTGGGATGACTTCACTAACTTCCCTCAGCTTTCCTCAGCAGATATTCCATGTTTCTGACATTTCCAACTTCCTAGGGTCTCCACTGCACTTTCAACCTCACTGACATAGCTACATGCACTCCCCTCCTAGGAGCACATTTCCTGGCCTTCCAGGCCTTCTTCCGAAATCTGAGTGGAAGCCTCTCTGACCTCACAACTCTTATCTTCTGCACATCATAAAACCAGCACCATATGGATGATGCCAAGATGTGCCCCCAACTCAAGTAGCCACACTTCCTTGTACCATGGCTGCAAAGGCCCTGCATGCCTGGATGGCTGAACACTGTGAACAGAATCCTGGGAATTAATGCCCTAGGTGTCCCTTCTGGAACAGGGTTCCCAGGAGCTCTCTTCTTAAATGAAAGCTTTACAGCTTTGCACCCTTGAGCCTGTGATGGGTGGGGTCTTGCATACTTCTGACATCCCCTCAAGGAATATTTTCCACTCTTCTAATGTAAAGTACTTAGCTTCTTTTTAAAACTAATCTTTTCAACAACCAAGTTCTCCTCACCCAAAGCCATATAAGCCAAATTTTCCAGGCCCCAGCTTTATGAGCTCTTCCTTTTGTGGTCACCAACAAAAAAATTTTCAAATTATTCAGCTCTGTTTTTTGGTTTTACCTCTCACAGTAGATGTAGCTAAAAAGCCATCAACAGTACACATACCAAAGCCTCAACATTGGGCTGCCTTAAAATTTCCTCTTCCAGGTTAACCAATCCAACATTCTTAATTTCAGTCTCCTGCAAAATCCTTTGTGTGAGGGCATAACACACATGGTCTTGAGTCTAACAGCTAATGGAGTCCTTTTTTTTAACTGCATCTTCCTGAGCCTGGTCTTTACCAGCACTTTTATCAGCAGCCTTGTATTCTGAACTTTGACCCAAATGTTTCATCAAGCTCTGCCTACAGAATTTTAGGTTTTCTTTCACCAAGATCTCCAAACATTCCTCAACTTCTCCCACAGACCAGCTCCAAAGGCTTATAAACTGCATGATCAGGTATATTCATGGCAATGACTCCCTCTCAGTACCAAAATCTGTCTTAGTCACTTTGCTCATCACTGGGACAAAATAACTGACACCTACAACTTGAAAGAGAAGAGGTTTCCTTTGGCTTATAGTTTTAGAACTTTCTGTTCATATTCAGTAGGCTCAAATGCAAAAACTAGCAAAGTGGGAGGGCCGGGGCTGCTCACATGCTCATGGCCAAGAAGCAGAGTGACAAGAGGAGACAGGGAAGGAGATATACCCTTCCATGTCATGCCACCACTGACTTGCCTCCTCCCATCAGGCCCCACCTCCTCACAATAATTCAGCTTCATCACCTTTCCAAAGCCCTGCTATGAGTGCATCAGGTCTTTGGGAGACATTCTCAGTCTAAACCATAACTACAAGAAGGATTTGAATTTCCCTTCCTGGAGATTTCAAAGAGAGTTTTTTAAAAAATGTATTACTGGGGGCCAGGGATATAGCTCAGTGGCATAAGCACCTTCCTGGCAATCATGAGGTTGTGAATTCAGTCCCTGGTGCCAAAAAAATAAAACATGTATCGACTGAATGGAGAGTAACACAGCAGACAATAGTGACTGGGTAGGAAATAGTTTCCCAAAAATTAAATGAGATCATAGTCCCAGCAACCAGAGATGTGAGCCTGTGCCGAGCTGGAACCAAGAAAGAGTCCCTACCCAATGCCGAGTCATGATACCTACATGAAGAAAATGGGGATATTGTGACAGGCACACGATTCCTTACCTTCAAATTCCATTAAAGAAGAAGAGTGGCATGTTAGGAGATGCAAGCAGATGGTAGATGAGTTTTGAAAACTAGGCTATTGCAGACCGTCACAGTATACATATATAACTTATTTTCTCAATGTTCAGTGTAGGCACTATGTAATTACTTAGTTTCTCTAAGCCTTTAATTCACAAAAAAATAGGGATAGTAATCCCTTTCTATAACGCGAAGATAATATGTGTGCTAACAGGTAATTATCACAAGGATAATCCACATTTGGTCCTGACATGTATTAAATTTTCAATATAATTGAGCTTATTATTGTCTGCCATGAGTGTAGTATGTTGTGCACAATGGGGGGATTTAGATACAGAGGTCTTGAGGTTAATCTCAGCTCTAACTTCATTAGCTTCGATGTTCTTATGGTATCTCTACCTATTTGTCCTTGATTTTCCTTCTCTATAAAATGGGGCTAACAGCTTCATAAATGAGATGAGACATACACAGAGAGCAACCAGAAGAGTAAGTCATCAGTATAAGCTGACTATACCTACTAAGATTATCATATTATCTCCTTTGTGTTACACTTTCTATTATAACTTTCTATTAAGAATGCTTGACAACTATTTTAGCTTATTCCAGGAAGTTATAGAAATGAGGGAATGATGAAGTTCATTTGACTGTATCTTACGAAACTGATTACTTGGAGAAATCCACAAAACTTTGCAATGAGATGAGTGCTCTGTATCTCCCTACACCCATCTCAGTACTAGTTAGGAGTTTTCACCTCCATTAGCTCTGTAATAAGTCACCCCAAAAGAAGCAGAGGTTCCTTTCAGATTGGAAGCTGCTTTATGATCCCCAGTTCTGTACTGACTCACCTGAACTTCAATCCAGACTCTATGACTTTCAAACCCCAGATTACTTAACCTCCATAATTGCCAACTTTCTTAGGAAACAATAATAGTGCCAACCTCACAGGAGAGTTTGTTTAGAGAAGAGTGAATATAATTTTGTGTGTGTGTCTGTGTGTCTGTGTCTGTGTCTGTGTTTGTGTGTCTGTGTGTCTGTGTCTGTGTCAGTGTCTGTGTCCATGTCTGTTTGTGTGTCTGTGTTTGTCTAATGCCTATGCAGAACCAGCACTAAGTCAATGGCAATGGCATTGACAATGGACAGTCTTGATGATAGGTGACACCCTCATCCTCATCATTAGTTTTGGGAAGGTGTCAGAGTGGGCTGGGTTAAGCCTATTAACAGACAACCCCTATATCTCTGTTGCTTAAACACAGGATTACAGACCATTGAGCAATCAGTTTAACACAATTCACTGGAGAATCTGCTCCACAGTCACTTCAAGACCCAGCTGGGTCAGACTTCTTGACATCTGCTTCCATAGTCACTGACTCAAGAGTCAGAAACGTGGCAAATTCTGCATAGGCCCTTACAGTTCCCCCATAGGCATGATGTGTATCCCTTCTGCTCTCATTGTATTGAGCAAAGGGATCCTTGGATTTGCATAATCTCTAAAGGGAGGAACAATGAAGACCACAATATGCCCTGAAGAAGGAGCACTGGAGGAGCTTGGATGACCTTCTCCAGGGCCAGAGTCTAGTTGTAAGATGAGGCAGAAAGAGTAGGAAGATGCAGATGCAAATAGAAAAGCTGAATGATAGTAGGAATGGGCAGAAGGACACTGAGAGGGTAAGGAAACAGGCTTTGGAAGACCAGAGACAGCTGGGAGGTATGCTGAGACCTGCCAGTGTCTTGTGGAGTTACCTGCCATGGGCTGCATTCATCCATTTTCTTGTTCATTTAGTCATCCAGTCAACGGTTGTGCAGGGATAGCTGTGTGTCAAATACTGTGCTCAAGAGTGGAGATGCCAAGTTGCAGAGACATGTAGCACCCAAACTGAGCAGCGTCCTGGTCCCTCACTCCCTATTATAGTTGAGAGAAAGTGGGCTGCCCCAACGCCCCAATGCCCCCTGACTCAGGCCTGACAACTGAGTGAAGAAAAAGCCAGTGTGATCCAAATATTAACTGCACTTCAGCCCTTCCAGAATAATAAAAAGATTTTTTTAAAGTTTCTTTTCATTTCTCCCCTCTGGCCTTCAATAAACCCCAAATGATACAACTAGACCTAGCTATAAAAGTTCCAATAGACAAAGCTCACAGTTTATGTAATTTTCCATAAAAACAAAAACAATCCTTGTTGCCTGGCACATTTTATAGAAATGTTTTTATTTGTTTGTTCATTCATTTGTCTCCAAGAAAACTTCTCTCTTTCTCTTCCCTAGCTCCCTGCGGTGGTCATCTGACGTCTCCCAGTGGCACCATCCTTTCTCCAGGCTGGCCTGGCTTCTACAAAGACGCCTTGAGCTGTGCTTGGGTGATTGAAGCACAGCCAGGCTACCCCATCAAAATTACCTTTGACAGGTGCTTAAAACCACTGCTTCTGGGAAGGGGCTGATGGTGCGATCTCTACACTGTGGGAGGGAATCTGGAGTAGGTCAGGGACTGGCTTCCTCGCTGAAATGTCAGCCAGGCCAGGGAACAACGGAGCCCACTGCTCTGTGTGGAGACAGACCTCTCTGGCTTTGCCCTTAGGCAGGGTTTGTCCTATTAGGGGATTGTGCCTGGGATAGAGATGGCTGGGATGTCAGTTGGCACCCAAACTCCTTCCCTCTTCCACACTCCCAAGCAGGCAGAGTAGTAGATAAAACAATATCAGATGTTGAACAAAGCGTTAGCATCTGAGAAGCAATCTGCTCCTTAGCTCTTCCGTGAAATGTGGTCTCCCTGAATTCTGTCCCAAATCCTGCTCAGATGCCCACTTTGACTCATACTCAGCTTATGCTTAGGGGTTTGGGGAAGTAGGCAGCCAACTATGAGCACAAACTCCTTCTAGAAAAAATATTCATGGCCTGGGCTGAGGAAAATGCTCAGAGGCAAAATGCTCAGAGGCATAAGCTCCTGCCTAGCAAGTGTGGGGTCTTGAGTTCAATTCTCCGTACCAAAAAAAAAAAAAAAAAAGGTATTCACAACCTGGAGTAAGTCTTCAAGCTTTTCTGTAGTGGGCCAGACAATAAATACCTTGGACCACTTGCAGATCTCTGTTACATGTTCTTTATTATTTTTTTTCTGAAATCCTTTACAAAAGTAAAAACCAGTCTTTGCTTTCTCGATTATAGATCAAATTTGGCCGTGTAGCTTTAGCTTATTGACCCCTCACAGAGAACATTGCAATCCCCATGAGGCTCATCAGTATGCCTGGGTCAGGGAGAGCTTTTGTCATTTGAAAATTAATAAGCCTTGGTTTTCTCAAGAAGTCTTCATTTGCATCATTTGGCAGATTTAAAACTGAGGTCAACTATGACACCCTGGAAGTGCGAGATGGACGGACATACTCAGCACCATTGATTGGAGTTTACCATGGGACACAGGTCCCCCAGTTCCTCATCAGCACCAGCAACTACCTCTACCTCCTCTTCTCTACTGACAAGAGTCACTCAGATATTGGCTTCCAGCTCCGCTATGAGAGTGAGTCTTTTTGGGGAGGTGCAGAGAGGTGGGTAACAAGGTTGGCCCAGGTAGGTGAAAAGACACAGTTAGGTTGCTCCCTTTGGAAGGTGCTCCCTTGTTCTTGGCATCTCTCAGGGATCACGGGAGCTAAGAGTTGCCCATGACCTCTATGCTAGGTTGCATACCTCACAGCTTCCTCTGTGTGCAGCCGAGGACTACCATGGGGGATACACTAGGGACAGTATTTGACCATGAACATGAAGTAAAATAGCATCTGGTGCTCACACTCACTCTGTTATTCATCCCCTCAGTTTAAGGTGTTAATGTCACTTCAGTTCTCTGTAGACTGAAATAGAAAGTTAGAATTGAGAGGAAGTTGAGGAAAGGGTATTTTCTGATTCCTGTTCATATCCCTAAGTCTTAGCACAGAGCTCAAGCCATGGTGAACACTCCACTGTTGTTTACCGACTGAATGAGCCAAGGAGAAAATGATCAAGCCTGTTGATCTAAGAGACAGGTCTTCAAACTCTCTTCACCAATTCCAGCAGCCCCATTTAACAAGTTGGTGATTGGCAACTCCAGCTTTCTGTGAATGTAGACCTCTCTTTCCTTTCTGTGTGACCCAACTGGAGGCCCTCTGTGGGAATAGTGCATGCTGTCTTTTCTAGTGGTAGCCTCTCTTTTCTAGCAATAACACTGCAGTCAGACCACTGTCTGGACCCAGGGATCCCTGTCAACGGCCAGCGGCATGGGAATGACTTCTATGTCGGTGCTCTGGTGACATTCAGCTGCGATTCGGGCTACACCTTAAGTGATGGGGAGCCACTAGAGTGTGAGCCCAACTTCCAGTGGAGCCGGGCACTGCCCAGCTGTGAAGGTGAGGCACAGCGGTAGAGGGTCCTAAAGAAAGGCATTCCTTCCCTGCCTTGAAAACCCATACAGGGGAAAGACTCCTGACCATCTGGCCCCACGATGAGGGTTGGGATTTTGAGTGGAATTGGGATATTGGACCTCAGGAGGATCGTGAGCTTCTAGAACCACTCTGGTCTTTCACTGCCCTCTTCACTCCTGCAGCTCTCTGTGGTGGTTTCATTCAAGGCTCCAGTGGGACCATCTTGTCACCAGGTTTCCCTGACTTCTACCCCAACAACTTGAACTGCACCTGGATCATTGAAACATCGCACGGAAAGGGTGAGTGTTTGGGCCTATGGCAGGTATTAGAAAGTGACCAAGGTCACGGCCCCAAATCCCCACATTATGGTGACCTTAATGGGGATTTCCCTGTATGGTGACATGTATATTTAGCCTAAATTTTTCTAACCAACAAGAAAACTTCCAGAGCCTTCTGATCTCTTTGAGTCACAGAACTTGTTCAATAAATGTTGCTGAGAATTTAGAATCTCCATGCTGAAAGAGATCTTACTGGTTTACCAACCATCAAATCCCACTCATGCAAGAATCTTCTCTAAATCACCTCCCACAAGACAAAGTCACACCTTCTGTCTCCACACGTCTCTGGTGATGAGTGTATCAACTCATTCCACAAAGGACATTTCTTATCATTTTTGATAAATCTGTTCTTTCCTAGTAATCTGTTCAGTGTCTCTGAGACCTTCATCACTGTACCATGTCCTGGAGGAACTTCCAGTGGAGCTGGGTGCTCCTTTGCTCCGTTTTCCTCATACCCACCTCTCACATTCTGAACATAGTGATTCTCTTCCTGCATAATGCAGCCCATCTTCGGGTGTCACACACTCTGGTTCCTCACCAGCATGCACCATTGTCTCAGCTTCCCTTGCGTAAGTGGCTTTAGTGATCCAAGTTCAAAGTAATGGTGTTGGTTACAAAAGAACATTAGTTAATACATCTTTCATCCAACAAATATTCATTAAATATCACCCAAGAGGCAGACACTAAGGCTGAGGATTGGTGGGAATCAGACAGATATAGTCTTCACTCTCAAAGCTCATTCCAACGTTCATCTTTTCCCATCTGCACTTTGGCAAGTACAGCAGTTAATGCCAAGACCCACCTTGCGGGTTTTGATCTTCTTCACTGGGGGTAGAACCGAGGCATTTATTTCTCAAGAATACCTTACCAATTATTCTGATGCTTGCCTTTAATTTAATGATCTGGAAGTTTGCAAAAGAATCCAGGGAAAATATTGAACTGGAAGGATAACCTCCCAGATACTGAAGTATAATGGGCTAAATAATGCTCACAGGGTGGTGTGAGTATAGGAGTGGACATCCAAGTCAGTGACAGACAGTAAACGTCCCAAAAGGTATCCTTTTGCTTATATGTGCACACACCTGTGAACATGTGACAAGGAGGCAGTTTAGTATACAATTAAAGTGTCACTTCAGATACACTGAAGACAGGATGGGTTATTTAATAAATGGTGTTAAAACAGTATGTGTAACCACTTGAAACAAATGTTAACGCCTAATACATACCTCCTTCATACATTTAGCCATATGGGTTCCAGCACTAGGAAAGCAGGGATATCTAACATCAGCTGGAGATATAGCTTCAAGAGTAACACCACCAGCAGAACTAATAAAAGCAGATTCAATTAAATAAAACTTTGATAGAATTTATGTTTTAAAAAAACAGTTCAAAAGGTAAATGGGCAGAAGAAAATTTGCAATACATGTAACTAACTGAGGATAATCAACCTGAGGTATAAAGAGCTTTTAAAACTCTTCAAAGGAAATAGGCTTGGCCCACCGGCCTGCAAAATGAGCAAGGGCTGTAAAGTAATGCTTCATAATTGATGAAAGACAAATTGAAAAACATCACCATTGCCAATAATTAACAAAATGCAATTTCAACCAGTAATGGAATTCCACTTCTCTCTGCAAGTCATCAAAGAAAATCATAGCATGGGAGAGAGTGTGGGCCTGCGAGTGCTCTTACTACTGACCTGGTGGTTTGATGCAGTTCATACTTTCCAGAGGCTGGTTGGATGACAGGAATCAGAAGCCTTCACAATCCTCATGCGTTTGGACCCAGCCATTCCACTTACTGGAATTTACCTAAGGAAACTAAGTAAAACTATACATCAAGATGTAGTTGCAAGCATGTCCATTAAAGCATTTATTGATATTGAAAAATCAAGAACTGTTCAAATGTCCATCTGTAAAGAAATTTGAAATAAGCCTGGTGCAGGCACAGAATGAAATACTAGGCAGCTATTAAAATGAGTAATAGCAAAGAATCTTTACAGATCTACAGAAGTGATAGCAATAAATCATTCAGGAACAGAGTTTGCCAAAAGATTAGGTTATATTGGTAAAGTATAAGCAAGGATATTTGCATAAAAAATAGTCTGAAAAGATCTACCCCAAGATATTAATGCAGCAAGTCCCTTGCTTACAAGCATTTGAGTTGCAAACTTTCACAGGTGTATTTTATAAGATTTGCTTTGTCAGATTATGAATGCATCCAACTTACGAACAAACATTATCCTGGAAGGTAACTCATTCCTAAGTCAGGTGCTTACTGTACTGTACTCTTATTTTCATCTTTTACCTGTTCTTTTCTAATTTTGAGCAATAAATATATATTGCATAAATATACTATTTATTTCAGGGGGAAAATGAGGGAAAAGACATTTCTAGTCCCTTCATGTGTATTTAAGTGTTTCACTTTGGCCTGTATGAGGTCAGCCCTGGCCAGTTTGGCCCAGCGCTTCTCGGAACAAAGCAGGGTGCTCTAGGCAGTCAAGGAAGCTCCCTTTGTTCTTGGAGAGACAACCCACATGGCCAAAATTTTCCGTGTCTGAATATCTGCCCTCACTGTGCTGTGTGCTTCCCTGTGCTTTTCTGTGTGTCATTGCCTGAAAGTCTGCCCAGCTTGTCAGTTACTTTCAAATGCTTATTGAATACCTGCACTCAGGAGTTTATGCCCCAGTAGTAGAAACAGAGAGCTAAACCCAGATCTCAATGTAGCTTGGCCATTGTGTGATAGAACACAGAAGAAGAAACATCTGGAGCCCAGCCAAGGGTTAGATCTAAGTTTGTCTTCAAGGATGAACAGGAATTAGCCAGGATGAGATGTGTTCAGGCAGAAAATCAACAGCAGGCTATGGATGAATGACTGGGTCGCTTCCTGACCCTTAGTGTAGAGCCCCAGAGTACAGAATAGCAAGTGAGGCCTACAACCCTGCCTTACCTTTCCCAACCTCATACCCAGCCCTCTAAACTGACACATAACCTTCATTCAGTTTCTGGAAGTGACCAGGCTTGCTTTCTCCTCTGGACCTTTGCACAGTAAGCTCTTCTCTCCAGAGCCACCTCCTGTCCCCACCCAGGGGAGCAGTGAAGATGTTCAAGCCTTTTTCTTGGGTAACTTCATCCTTCCAGACCCACTTCTTCTCAGAAGCCTTCTCAGACTCTCCTAAACCATGTCATCTAACCCAGACTGTATGGAACTTTTCACTGGGTCTCCTTGACAGAGTCAGAGCTCTTGGACCATCTGCTTTTTCTTGTTTTCTGCAGCTTCTCCAGCTGCTGGCTCTCAACCTGGAAAACAAGGAACAGAGAGAGTATTTTGGTAACATGAACCCTTCTTCTCAGGCTCTGCCCATAAGATATGTCTGGGTAACTGACCATTATGCTGCTGGCTCAGGTTGCTCCCTAAAACATCTCCAACTGGGGACACTCCAAACTTTATGAAAATCATAATTGCCTAGCTTGCGACACATAGGATATAGTCAATTTGGGAGTCCAGAGAATATGCTTGTGAAGATCCTGGGGCAGACCTCTCCTAACCCAGAGGCCACTTGGGGAGTTGAGCAAAGCACACTTGGTAGTGCCCACCTGCTGGCTGCCAGGGCTGTGCTGGGCATTTGGATGCACCATCCCAGGTTGCCTCACTCAGGAGCTAAGTGCCATCTGTGAAGAAGATGCTGTCACCCATTGTTACAGCTGATGAAAAGAGAACACCAGGGATGCCAAGCAGCTTTGACTGTGGCCTTTGGGCTCACAGGCAGGCATCTGATCCCCACTCTTCTGCCCCAGTGTGGTATTGATGCCATCTCTACAGCTCTGCACAATTACTCCTGTGTATGTATCTGTCACTTCAAATCTGGATTCCAACTCCAACTTGGGAACACTCTATTTCTGTGACAATGTCTTCATTTTTTCACAGTGGCCGAAAAAGCCCCGAGTAATCAGCACAGCTGGGAAATCCAGGGGTTTCGTCTCAACTGTTTGCTCATCCCCAGAATCCTAGCCAAATGTTTCCTCCTTAGGGGGATCCTATTTGCATGCCAGGAGAATAGAGCCCAAAGTGAGCACTTAATCAACTTGTTTCCGCTTGTTACTGTGTCTGACCCACTCTCTGTACAATCCTATGTTCTAGGGAGAAGAGAAGGGGATTCATTTAGCAGCTCTCTCGATGGAGAAGAGTGTGCTCATCTGCACATATGTCTCTGTGATAGCAGGACAGCATAATGTAGGCAACCCCCCCGCAACATGTCACTTCTGCACTTGCCACCACTCATGACAAGATCATGCCCCCTGCATAGACCCCACAATTCCCAGTGCATATAGTTCCCTACTCTTCCCCATCCCCCACTGTACATTCTTACAACTGATGCATCTGTCTCCTCCACTGAACTGGGATAATTTTCTCAGCACTAAGCAGAAGGCCCAGCATGTGATAGGTGCTTAGGACCCAAGCCCTTGAAAAACTGAAGACATGAATGCATCTCAGTTACCTGGACATGTGTTATTTGCAAACTACAAACTCCTACTCCTGCCACTCTTGCTGGGATCACCGAGTCTCTTCAAACCCACAACCCATGTGATCCTGAGTATTCTTGGATCACTAGCTCTTTTCAACAGAGAGGCAAACATATGACAACTTTTAAAATACTTCAGCTTTATAATCTTGGGTCTACCATCATTTATCAAAAGGACATTAGTGATTATCTAGAGATATTTTTTCTCAAACTTTCAAATGCCTACAAATCATAGGAGGACTTCACATTCAAATTCCATTTCAGTGAATCTACAGTTGAGGCCAACACCTGCATTTCCAATACACACCTGTACCACTGGTCTGTGGACCACACTTTGATTGGTAGGTGGGCCCAGCACTCCTTGTCTCGTCATGCCTCTGCCCGGGCACCATCACAGTGTATATTCCCATGGGCTCACTGACTCCTGCTTGGGCATATTCCCACCTAAACACAACTGAAGCCTGGACACATTCATGACCTGCTTTGGATCTTAAGGTCCTGCCATTCCATAACCTTCCTCATGACCGGACCTTCTCACCTCCTTCAACCTCGACACCTGCTTTCCTTCTGTGGTTTATGAGGCAGCATCCTGGATCAGATCAGCGGTTTCTGTGGGCAGATTGCCTCTGTTCAGATCCCAGCTACTATACAGTACCACCTACCAGTTGTGAGATCTCAGGCAAAAATACTCATCTTGTTGTGACTCATTTTCCTTGGGTGCAAAATGGAAATGATAATAGTTGTACTTATGCCTCAGGGTAACTGGCAGGTGTGAATGAATCTTCATGTCTTTCTTCTAGTCGACAGGACCTGGCTACAGAGCCACTAAAACAGGATGGTGGTACCAAATATTTAGTGTTTATTTTATTTTACTTTGGTACCAGGAATCGAACTCATGACCTTGCACTTGCCAGGCAGGCACTGTGCCACTGAGCCATATCCCTGACCAAATATTTAGTGTTTAATGTCAATGGGTATTGTTGTTTCTCATCTTACATTCTTATCCTCTCCCCTACTAGTAGTACTTTGGTACTTGATAGGGGCTTCAGCCTTGTATCTGTGTGAATGTCAGGCACCTGTGCAAGGGACATTTACATACTTCCTCTCTTCATCTCTCTGATTCTTCTTCCCCTACCCTTCTTTTTCTCCTCTCCATCTCATATCATTTCTCTCCAGATTCCCATTTTCCCTTCTCTGACTGTTGGCCTACTCTCCTTGCTCTCCTCCATGCCGTGCCTTCAAATACCACTTCTTTGCTGGTGACTCTCAGATCTGGCTCTGTAGTCCCACCTTGATCCTGAACTTGCAAACCTTCCCTTCCAGCTTCCCACTAGGTTAGCGCTGATTGGATGCTGAAAAGGCTGGCGTTCACAGCTAATCTATTACTTTTCTGCAACATGCCCTTGTAGGTCAAGATCCTCCCAACCATTCCTTCCTGTCTCCTTTGCATTGGTGCCTGCCGAATGCTGTCCACCTTCCTGCCTTAGGTCTCACAGTCATCTCCTGTTCTTGCCCCTTCTGCCAAATCTCATTCTTAACAGTCCTGCTGATCTCTCTGCCTCCTCACTCCATTTGTCCTCCTCACAGCCACCAACATCTTCCTAAAACTGAAATCTGACTCACTCTGATAGAATGGCTCCTTGTTGCCTCCAGAAGTCTGGCCTCTGCCTACTTTTCCAATCTCAATTCCAGATATTCTCCCTGAGTATCTGCAGCCACATGCTGCTCCTCACAAAGCCCTTGACACAGGCTGGTCCCCTGGCTGGGACATTCCTTCTCCTACCGAGTTCATCCCTATGTGTCTTTTTAAGTTACAAATCAAGTGTTCAGTGATTTCTGAGGCTGTCCTCCATTTCCCTTTTCCTGCTGTAAACTGCTGTCTCTTCTGCCCTGTGACACAGTGATCTACATCTAACACAGCACCCACCCCTTTTGTGTTGTAGCCATTTGTTAAGTCTTGTATATCTGTTTGCACCTCACCCTGGATTTTTGCCTGTAGAAGTGTCCAACAAATATACAACTAGTTGTTGAATGAATTAATGAATTAATGCTGTGAAGCATTCTTATAGATCCAACTATAAATCTGCCTCTCAAATGTTGTCAACCCTAAAGAAGTGCCCCTGTCCTTGCCTGGAACTGATCATTACTCAAGGGTCCATTCATTCAGATTCACTTGAATGCTTTACTATGCATGCCTGGAGTTATACTCACAGGTATTTGCAAATTGGAAACACATGCAGATCAATTCTTAGCTGGGCCCTTGGCTTATCACCAACCTGACCCTCTGGTCTCTTGCAGGTGTGTTCTTTACTTTCCACACCTTTCACCTGGAGAGTGGCCATGACTACCTCCTCATCACAGAGAATGGCAGCTTCACCCAGCCCCTGAGGCAGTTGACTGGCTCAAGGCTACCAGCTCCCATCAGTGCTGGGCTCTATGGCAACTTCACCGCGCAGGTCCGCTTCATTTCTGATTTCTCCATGTCATATGAAGGATTCAACATCACCTTCTCAGGTAAAGGGTGTGAGAGTCTCTGAGGAGAAGAGACTGCCCTGCCGAACTATTCCATCTCTCCCTCTGCTGCCAGTCCCGGGCCTTCCTAACAGATGGCTATTTGTTACTCCCCAGTCTCTGGGAGAAGGACCTCAATACTGCAGCAAAAGACATTTGGCTCAGACACAAGGAAGAATTTCCCTATAATGATCCTGGAAGGAGTTAACAGGCTCATTGGGAGAATCTCCTTTTCTGATTTAGGATTCACTCTGAATATGATCTATTCAGCTGGCTGAACTAGAGGGCTTCATAAAAGTTCCTGTCTCCTCCAGTAGCTCCAAATTCTTTTCCTGAATCCACTTCCACTATTTCCAGCAACTAAAAAATGAAGAAAAAGGAGAAAGTGTTTTAAATTAGCATAGTAGAATGTTTTAGTCTCACTTGGGATCTTCTTCACCAATGCTCATTTTTCAGTGATAGATAGTTGTCTCTGTGTTTGGGAAGCCTAGAAAAGAAAGCTGTTTCATTTGGCATTCAGGAAGGAAAGAGGGCTCCTCTTGTGCTGAATCACCTAGCACTCTTGTTCCAAGCTGCCCCAGGGGCTCCTCTTGTGCTGAATCACCTAGCACTTTTGCTCCAAGCTGCCCCAGGGGCTCATGCCCACTCCAGCAGGAGCAGGGGTATCAGTGAGTTTACTCCTGAGATTGACAAGAGGCGTCAGCCTCTAAGAATTAGATCTTGGCCAAGCGCAGTTCTCACTGGCCCACCATGCAGAATCCACCTGCCTCACGTCTGGGCAGCCCTGGTCATAGGACATATCCAGATAGTGTACCTCAACCCATCTGAGAGGCCCTCTCTTTACCACAAAGAGCCCAGGAGGACTGTATCTCAAAGGGAAGATACTGGGTGGAATAAGGGAATAGCACTTCTCTCTATGGCCATACCACTCTGAACATGTCCAATCTCATTTGATCTCAGAAGCTAAGCAGGGTCAGGCCTGGTTAGTACTTGGATGGGAATAGCACTTCTGTGTTGTCACTGGAAACACCAGACAGATCTCTGGCCTGTAAATGTTACCCCGCCATGTTGACCATCTATCCCAAAGCCAGGATTGTCAAGTGAAAGCTTCCAGTGAAACACTTTGAATCTTTCCCCCAGTGGGTGTTGCCTGATGCTGGGTCATAGGCTCTGACCCTCTGGAACAGGTTGATGAGATTAATCTGGTTCAGTGCCTCAAGAGAAATCTCAGGACAGCCCCCAGGCCCTAAGGCCCAGGGTCCAAATAGAGATGAAGGGGTAGAGGGGGAAAAACATCAGAAGTCCTCCTGGGCAGCATCTCTCAGAATCGCTGTGTACTAATCCACTGCTCACAGTAATGAGGACCCAGACCACCCACCTTGGCCTCCCTGCATATCCCTCAGCCTCAGCTTTCCTGGGATTCACCCTTTTCTCTTTACCTCTTATAAACCAGTGTGCATGGTCTATCCCTTTGCCTGTCTTTGTCTCTGGCCTTCTTCCCCTGTCATTTCGGTCTAGTGTTCTCCTCAAGATGTCTCTGAGCCCAGCCTTCCCCCTGCCTTTACAGAGTATGACCTGGAGCCCTGTGAGGAGCCCGAGGTCCCAGCCTACAGCATCCGGAAGGGCTTGCAGTTTGGTGTGGGTGACACCCTGATCTTCTCCTGCTTCCCCGGGTACCGTCTGGAGGGCACAGCCCGAATCACGTGCCTGGGGGGCAGACGGCGCCTGTGGAGCTCGCCTCTGCCAAGGTGTGTTGGTAGGTGGTCACGTGCTTTCATTTTGCTTCACTTAATGGGGGAGGGCAATTTGTAGGCAATTGATTCAAGGTGGTGGATTGCACATGGCAAGCAGTGATTGGGCCTGGGTTTGAGGATGGGCTACTGTGGGACTGTGGGCAAGTGACCTAACCTCCTACTGCTCCAGCCTCCTTATCTGTAAAATAAGGATGGTGACACCTGCTCAGCAGGCTTTTCTGCAGCCTAACCTGCTCTTTGCCAAATGAACCCCACCATGGACTCTGAAACAAAGCTGACTTCAAAACTGTCACTTTCCCACCTTCCCACACAGGCCCCTGGCTTAAGGATGCACCTTACAGGGAAAGCTGGATGGGGTACTGGGGACAGATTGGGTTTCAGGAATGAGGCTTAGGTTTATTCAAGTGCAGGGGTGGGTGTTTGTACTAGTCTGACAGAGCTGCTTGCCCTGGGAGAATCCCTAGGAAAGCTACCCATTCAGTGGAGGGGGGAAGCAGTAGGATTCATTTACAGAACACTTGTTACCTATTCATCAGGCAACTTTCTAGATCCTGGAGATAAAAAAATGAATAAAGAAGAAAAGGTATCATCACTCATGTCCTCACATACTAGTGGGGGAGACACAAACCATCCATAGATAAGTAATTCATCCAGTAGTGTTGCAAGATGAAGAGAAAAATTAGGTCAGTTTAGAAAGCACTGAAGGGAAGGCTGGTCTTTTGTAAAGAGTAGGCAGGGAAGGCCTCACTGTTGAGTTGCATTTTTGCTGCCATCTGGAGAAACTGAGAAGAGGGACTAGAAGGCCGGGGCCAGAGAGCCGTGAGCACGTTGGGGGTTTGAGGATGAGCTCAGAGATCGGTCTGGAGCAAGAGGCTGAGAGAACAAGACATGTTGGGAGCAGAGAGGCCGCCAGTTGGAGGCTGGCACCCAGCCCTGCCTGCCTCCTTGCCAGAACCCTAGAGAAAGCTGATTAAAGCTCCAAACACAGAGGGTAGGGACAAATAGGGTGATAGCCCAGAAAGCTGGGCCAATTGTTAGCTGTGTCTAGCTTGTAAGGCTGGTGACTCTCTGCTTGCTCATACCCGCAGTGCAGGACTGGGTGAAACAGGCTGAATTAGTGGAGTACTTACCATGCTCACCATTAGCCACCGAACTCACTTAAAGCGAGGTATTACATAAAACTCTATAAAAATAACCAGAACAGCTCAAAGCAGTGCTGCACCTGAAATGGGAATGGGCATCTCAAAAGTCTGAGGAGCTGAGTCATAGCTCAGTGGTAAGGGTCTTGCTTAGCACGTACAAGATCCCAGGGTCCATCTCTAGCACCTTAAAGAGATAAAAAGCCCCTGAGGGCATTCTTGCCTGAGTACTCCATGATGCCAAGGGTTCTGCAGAGCGCAGGCAGGAAGGAGAGTCTGGGTTCAGCTACACAGTTACACAGGCCCAAGATCAAATCTTTCTACTCTTACCAACCATTAGAGTCACTAAAACCTTCAGCCTCAGCTTCCTCATCTACAAAACAGTAAAAACAATGTCCAACTCTCAAACCTTATTCTAGATGAGGTGCCTAAAATTTACCTATGCCAGAGGTGCTACATAATTACCATCATTTGGTCAATCACCTTTTTACCAGTATTTGTGGATTATCAGTCATTGTTTTGTCAATAACCCTCTACTGTCTTAGAGCAGAAATGCTAAGATCGAGTTGCAGAATTCCATTTTTGCACCAATAAATGATCTCATCCCCCAGAGCACTCACGCCTGACCTGGGCACACACTCAGACACAGAGAACCACATTCAATTCCAGGCACTTGACTGCCAACAGCTCCTTTTGTCTCTGGTAAAACGTCCTCAGCAAGATACTTCTGGGGAAACTTTTTCTTGAATGGGGTCAGGCAGGCCCCCAGATGCACATACCGCCGCAGCTCCTGGCTCATTGATCTCATTACACAAACTCATCCTTTAGCTTATTATTCCAATTACTGTTTGTTCATGGCATCTCACAATATTTTCTTATTACATTTGTCTTCTGTTTCACATGTTATTAATAACGCAGAGCAATTATAATCACCTCTAATTACCACCATCCTGCGCAGAGGCTCACGCGGGAGGTATCTCAGAAAGTGCCCAACCCGGGGGATGCTCCCAGTTGCCCCGTGTAGCATAGGTGCAAATTGGATGATTTAGCCCACACAGCACTACCAGGAACATTCCCAGCTGACGAGGATGGGATAGCCTTGGGCTCTAATTCATAGTGTGACGGGAGGTGACATAGACCCTGACTTTAGGGGCTCCTGTATTTGATATGGATGAAACTGTTCTGACCCCTGGGGACCCAAGTCTGCAGCAAGAGACATGGTTCTGTCCTTGAAAGCCCCAGTGTTACGAAGAAGACCTACTCCTCACCCTCAGGACCCCCAGACTGATGGGTAAGATGCAGCCTCTGCCCTGAATGAGACCTCTTCTGACAGGAGCGACAGAAGTCACAGATGTCTGTATCAGTGACAGCACTTTCCTGGGCATATGATTGCTTGTTTCTTTGTAACATGTATTTGTTTCCATTTTCACTTGTCTTTGGCTTCTCAATGCATCTGCTCACCTCCCCCTATTACTTTGGAAACTCTCCCAGAAGCAAGAATCATGTCCCTCCACTCTCTCATACCCTCCGTGGTACTTGGAAGCAAGGCTCTGACAGGAGGTTATGACCTGGTGGCCTGGGCAGGGATTGGTCACATCTGAGCCTATGAGATCCATGTCTTTCTTCCTGAAACTATTGGGTGTGTGAGAAAGATGTGGGCACTGACAGAGTACACAGCTATATGCAGGGAGCAGGGCCTGGAAGACAGCCCAAGGATATACCAAAGACCATGTTTTTTAAAAATCCAACTGTCAGGTGCTAAGTAGGGTTTCAGAGTCATCAGGAACGGTGAGGGCACTGTGCATCCCAGGCAGCCAAGGTGGGCTTCCTTCCCATAAGCTGCTAGCACTGAGCGCAGGCTGTGGGAGCAGGCGAGCTACATAGATTCACCTGGCATAGATATGAGGAGAGAGAGAAAATAACACTGACTGGGGACCTACTTGTGCTAGCTACTCCCCGTATAATCACTTGGTTGACAGCTAAAATTTCATGTATTTTCTACTGTTTGATGAGAGGACTCTTATTGTCCAGAGGAAGACAGATGAATAGACCAAGGTCCAGAGAATTTATATGTCTTGTGGCTGCCCACCTTGAAAGTCTGTGCTGCATCCCATGCCTCAGCCTAGAAGGAGGGGAATGGAGTGCAACCCCAGAGCCAATGGAGACAAACCCCCGAGATGCCATGTGGTGTGACTAAGTAATAATTTTCAACTGTGCACAGGCCTTTGTAACCATCATTCAGGGCACCCAGAAAGTGTCTAAAATCCTGTCTTCTGAAATTGTCAGCACTCATTACCCCCATAGGGCCTGCCCACTGCTGCCCCTCCAGTGTTATGCTCCAACTTGGCACATTCATCTGATATTTGGATGCTTTCCACACCAACTGAGCTTAAAGTGCTCAAGGCTCCATCTCTCCTTGAACATAACTAAATATGGATTTATATAATGTCTTAGGACACTGAACTGGACAGGACTCAAGAAGTAAGCTAGATGAAAAGTATACTTGGTGGACGACGTGGTCACCATCTTAAAAGGACCAAAAACAGCCCTGGAGACAAGCATGTGTTCCACACAAGCATATGGCAAGGCCCATGGGAGACTCAGCCTTGGAGTTTTACACATGCCCCATCTCTGCCTAGCACACTCCTACTCAAAGCAATTAGGGTTGACTTTATGGTCAAAATAATGGCATCTTGGCCACTCAGGGTCCTTCCAGCCAAGGACTACATCTAGGATAAGGACATTGAGGGGTGGTTTAGAAAAAGAAACTTGCTATGATCAGCCACAAAGATTCAAGACATGCTTTAAACTCCCCATATGCCCAGACAAATAATGAGTCTGCCATCTGGACTTGTATTTACATCCTTATGGACCCTAATTATTTTTAGAACTGTACATCTTTCTGAGGTCAGTGCATGCCATATTCATTCATTCATTCATTTAACAAATATTTGTCTTACAGATGATCTGAGCTAAGCCTTGGAAATCCATTGATTCGTCAAGCATGACCCTACCCCCTAAGTAACTCACAGTTTGGGTGGGGGCAAAGGTAAATAGCAAGCTTGAGGGACCAATGAGATAGGTGTCCTAGTGCAGGAAGGCAGAGAGGGGCTTTGCCACTGAGCTGCACCCCTCCATCTGCAGAACTCGACCCAGCCATTTACTGAATGTGTATTGGAAAGACAGAGATATGACAATCTCAGAGGATCACAGTGCAGTGGAAGAGACAAAGATACTAATAAATATATCAATTAAAATGTGATACATGCTATAAATAACAGTATAGGAATAATGAGGAAAAAATGACTAATTCTGGAGGAGGAAAAACAGATTTCCAGAGGAGGGTCTAACATCATTAGAGGAGGGTCTGTTTCAAGGAAACAATGCTCAAACTTTCTCCTGAGCCTTAGAATCCCAGAACTCCAAACCCCTCCTCCTTCTGAATTAAGAACCTTGATCTAAATTGCTAAGTACCAAGTCCTTGTCTTTAGACTAAGGATGATAACTGTGCCTGCCTTAGGGTGTTGCTTGTTGTGACAGTTGACTGAAATGGTCCTGTGTCTATTATGGTGTTTTACACATCAGGGTTAACAATTATTATTCCGTCTTGTCTCCTCTTAGTTTCCATCTTCTGATGCTGAAAGGCTCCCTGTCTTCTCGCTTGGCTCCCTCTCTTCTAACATTCTCCTTGGTCACTCCTGTTGCTATGATACAAATTGAACAGATGTGGAAAACATCTGCTTTACAACACAGTGAAAGGAAAAGCTGGTTAGTTTCAATTTCTATGAGAGAACGAGAGGGAGAGACAGAAACAGAGACACACAGAGATACACAGAGGCACACAGAGACAGACAGAGACAGAGAGAGAGACAGAGACAAAGACAGAGAGAGAAAGGCAGAATTATAGGTAGCAGGTATATTTTAAGTTTGTCCTGTAGACAAACAGGTAAGCAGGCATTTGGGCAGGTAAGCAGGCAAAAACTTGTTACCTTTGTAAGATTATTCAGAACTGTGAGTTGTAGTGGATGCAGCTGATGTGGGTTAATCTATGATTATTGTAATTCTCTTTCTCTTTCCAGCTAAGTGTGGGAATTCCGTCACGGGAACTCAGGGCACTTTGCTTTCCCCCAACTTTCCTGTGAACTACAATAACAATCATGAATGCATCTACTCCATTCAGACCCAGCCAGGAAAAGGGATTCAGCTTAAAGCCAGAGCATTTGAACTTGCTGAAGGAGATGTCCTCAAGGTACATTTGACAATTTCATAGAGTATGTATGTTACAGTGTGCAAAAGTGTAGTTACTCACTTGTTTGTCCCAGTGTGAATGATTCAAACTTTCTCCTCCCCTCCTACATCCCTAAATGGTGTCCTCACTCACCTAGAGGAAAAGTGAGGGCCAAAAAGAGAGGGGTTGGTGAGTGTCTAAGAAAATGGTATCAGACTTTGCTTAGGAACTGCCTACTGTTGCATATATATGTGGCCAGTTATGGGTTGGCTGCAGAATAAAAAATAGTAATGAATCCATTTGGAGCAGCCCCTGGATCAGATTTTCCATTGTGAACCATAACTTTCAAGCTGGACAACAAAGAGCTCGTGAATGGGTGTGTGTGTTCAAGTGTGGATGCGTTTGTGTAGCTATATGCTTGTGAACAGATACTTGTGTGTGTGTGTGTGTGTGTGTGTGTAGTTTCACATGTGTGTGAATCTGTACATGTATGTGGTTTGGGGGTCTGTGTCTCTGCTTCATGTGTGTGTATCTGTGTGTGTAAACTTGTGAAAATTTTTACTAGTGTTAGTGTGTAATGGCCTGTGTGTGGCAATGAGACTAAAGAAATCAAATTAAAGACATTGTAATAGGAAAAAATGACAGGATTTGCATAAAAGATAAGGTTATAAAGGGGGAGCTGTTAAGACACTGAGCATATATATCTTTTACTTTCTTGTATGCCTGATTAAGTAGCGATCTCCAATAGTATAGAATGTATGTGTATATATAAAATCAATGAGTTGACTTCGGAGATGTCGTTAATAAGGAAAACCTAACTGAGAGTAAGTCTATTTTCATCCTAGGCCAAGAGGCATACTTTTAGTTTACTCTAATATAGTTTTATTTTTCAGAGACAGAGAAGTGATGAAATTAGAAAAAGTTGAGACAACCAAAGGCCACTACTCTGGAAGATCCTAAGAGAGAATACTCTGTACTTACCATGGGAACATGTGCTGTCTTCTCTCTCTCTCTCTCTCTCTCTCTCTCTCTCTCTCTCTCTCTCTCTCTCTCTTTGTGTGTGTGTGTGTGTATGTGTGTGTGTGTGTGTACAGTATTTCCTGCACTCACCTAATCCTCTTTGAACCTGAGAGGTTGTGCTCATGAGAAAAGTGAGGGGGCTAGGTGTACATGAAATAAGACAAAACAATCCGAGGTGACAAAGGATTAGGGGTCTGCCATTGGCATCTTCAAATCTACTTTTCAAAAGGGCACAGGAGAGCTTTAAGCCTTTCTGAGGACTGTGCTCTGTTCATCAGCTATCCCATTACTAGAGTAAAATAATAATCTGGGTCACAGTTTCAGAAGTTTGATTCCATGGTCAGTTGACTCTAAGGCAGAAAAATCATGGCAGAAGAGCTTAGCAGAGCAAAGCTCCTCTCCTCACTTCATGGTGACCAGAAAGCAGAGCAGTGGAACAGCACCAGAGAGGAAAAGGCTAAGAACCTGACTTAGTCTCCAAGGTCACACCAACATGACTCGCTCAGCCACGGAAGTGTGCACTACTATCTGCTAGGTGTTTCCTAATCCAGTCAATTGACAATCATGATTAAAGGTTACACGTCTTCAGGTTTGTACTTGACCCTCACTCCTGTCCATCTGCTCATTCAGCAGTAGCAGGACCTTATAGGACACATCTGGAGTGGAAGTACAAAGGGACCGCCTCCCTGCCATGGTGCAGGTGGAAGGGATGTGAGATGGGCAATGCAGAGGCTTTCTTGAAGGCTGTTGGTAAAAACAGGGAATCGATGGGTTGCTAAGGGTTGAAGGGACTATGGGCAGTGGTTCTATGCAGGGGATTGAGTAAGACCAGCAGAAATGGCAGTTGGAGGTCACAAGAACCATGGCCAACAACCAAGTTTCCTCTCCAGGTTGGCCTAGACTCAGAGAAGCACCTAAAAGCAATTAAGATTCAACTACACTGTCCAGGTTCTGGCCTTGGTTAGATGAGCAGATTAACAGACAGGCAGAAGAGACACTTTCCAAGGTGGTCAGGATAAAACAAGGGAGGATCCTGAGCAGAAAGTCTAAGACAGAGGTCAGGCAGGACTCACACAGGATTCTTGTGTTTCTGAAGAACCTTCCTAGACCTCAGACTTTGTCTCTGAAGCCATTACCCAACGGGCCCTGTTACCCAGCCTCTTAAACGGGCTTGACCATTGTGACCAAGTGTCCCCCTTACATGTCTAGATCTCTTTAGTCCTCAGGAAGTCAGATAGTGGCTTCTGACCTGGCTGAAAAGCCATTTAAGGGGTGCTGTGATCACTAGAATTTCTAGAAAGCGATACTGGGAAGGTAGAACACAAAAGAGATTAGCGAGCCATTGTGTACCCTTCTTATTCTAGCTCTATGCCCCAGAACCCCTCATTCTCCCAAGGAAATCTGGGCTAGAGATAGGTCCCAGAACTAAGAGACACTCAAAGTCATACTTTCCCAACTTGGATTCAGAACAGTCCTGCAACCACAGTTAGTTGTAAAGGCCTAACATCTGGTCTATCTCAACAGGGATACATGCAGAAGCCCAGAGTACAAGAGGCCCCTGCAAAACATCTAGACTTGCTTGGCGTAACTGGCCTGTGTACTGGAATGCTAAAATATTCTTAATCCTAAGAACTTGCCTGTCCTCTTGCACACCTGAACTCTGACCAAGGAAATACGCCACCTCCTCCATACTTGTTCTCCCAAGATAAACTATTATATGCATCTGACTAACCCTCCAAACCTATAGTGTTGCATTTCTGACCCAGGAAATGCCTGTTTTCTTGCACCTGCTGTAACCCCTGATCTCTTCTTTACCCTCAATAACTTCAAATTTTTTCAACTATCACCACATATACACACTGGCTTGTCTCCCAGAACCACCCGATCCCTTTGATTTTGGTCCCTGCTGAGTGACATTGCTGCTAGTTTGACATGAACAAGGCAGGAAGGGACTTTAAATGCCAGAACAGAAAAATATCTTTCAGCTCAAGATGGCAAATGAAGCACATGCATAAACTCCCCCATGGGTTCCCATAAAATAACTAAAGAAACTTAAAAACAGGGGAACATGGAAAATAACTCTTCTCCTATTAGATGTCACATGTGCCAAGCTCCTGGTCTCACAGCATCAAGGAATGAAGTTAGGAAACAAAGAAGGAAGTTAGGATAGTTGTATTGGAAAGAGTAGAAGACCAGCTCCTGAATACCCAAATGAGTGGCCACTGGGGCTTTTTGTCAAGGGTAATTTATACAGCAAAATCACAATATGGGTATGTGGGTCAAACTACAACCGGTTTATAAGATTACAGGTATAGTTGCTTAGCTAATATTGATCCAGTAGGGAAACGAGTCATAGAGCAAGGGTACGGGGAAAGAGCAAAGGCATCCCTGGAGAGAGATGGGAGTGTGGGCCCAGATGTTCTGGTGACCCACCTACGCATCTGATGCTGTGCTGCACTCACTCAACCAGGTGGTGCTAATTACACTATAATTTCAAGTTGCTGTTTATCTCTAAGGAGGTTTGGCAGGCCTGGTTATCCGTCTCCACTTTGAGCCCTGGCCCTTTTTAGATTCAACTCCAGCCGCAGTTTTGATGTCTTCATCTTTTCTGCTTACTTCCTTGAGGGTCCAATCCCTGTTAGACACTATATTAATTTCTCTCTAACTTAGCTGTCTACAGTAATGCCATGGCTGGTGGCCAACAAGAATAGTTAGACTGAGGTTCACTGAAGATAACCATGATTGCTCTCTCTCCCTCTCTTTCTTTGAAATGCTCCTGCTTGCTGTGGTCTCATGTGGCTTACTTTTTCTATTCTGCCTTCAAGACTAGGAGGTATTTACATTCTCCATTTCTATTTTCCGATCAAGTGCCAACAAGGAAATTAACTAGATATGTCAGTAGACTAGAAAAAGGGGACCTATCTGAGGAATCAGAACTACCTGATTTCTAAGCAACAAAGAACAGAAGCATACTTTTTAAACCTCCTCATTTGTATTCTTAACATGATTTGAGAGCATATTATATTTATGGCACAAAAGTAAACAATAATGAAAACAGAATAATCTAAGATGAGGAAAGATTGAATGGAGATGAAAAACATGATCACTCTATTAAACAATGGAAGGTAGGCAATGAACAGAGGTGGTAAAACCACAGAAAAATTAAATCAGTTCATGATAGGATACATTGGAGAACTCCCATATCACACAAGGAAATAAAACTAAGATTCTTATATATTAATAAGATGTGCAATCAATCCACAGTAAAATTTTATGTGCAAATAACATAGTGTGAATAAATTAAATACAAACTCCTTGAAATGCTAAACATTTTTAATAAAGTTATAGTCATCATGGGAGATTTTAATATACCTCTGTTAGTCTCTGACTTATCATCAGGGTTAAAAACAAATAAGGACTTATACAACTTGATTAATAGAACAAATCATTTAAAAGTAGTAGAAAGATAGTAGTAGATACTTTTAATAATCATACCAAAAAAAAAATCAGAGTCTGGGTGTGGTGGTGCTCACCTATAATCCTTCCATTTAGGAGACTAACATCGGAGGATCCTTGCAAGTCTGAGGCCAGTGTGGGTTACAAAATGAGTTCAAGACTAGTCTGAACTGCATAACAAAACTATGTCTCAAAAAAACCAAAACAAATAAACAAACAAACAAAAGATATAGCAGAAATGAATAGGAAAAGAAAAATTTGCAAAAACATTATCAACAAGCCAACTTTTTTAAAAAAATAAGAAATTAGAAAAATCTGATTGAAGTTAACCTGATCAATGATTGATCAAGGAACAAAGAAGTAATAAATGTGTAATGCCAAGAATGAAAAAGGGAACACACTCATAGATGTAGCAGAGGTTATGAAAATAAGAAAATATTTAGGAATTAGTAAAAGACAAAAAATAGAAAAGCTCAAACTAATGGAAATTTTTATAGATAAAAAATACTAATACAACAAAATGAAAATCTGAATAAACCAGAAGCAAACGGAATTCCCTTATATTCTCTCTCAACAGCCTCAAGCCTAGACTATTTTACAGACATATTTTTAACAAATCTGAGGAACAATTAATTCTGAAATAATCTACATATTCTAGAAGAGAGAAAAATAAAGATCCATCTCCCAACTCATGTTTTTAAATATAACAAAGTAGAAACACAGATATAAAAGAGTAGAAGGGATTTGTATAGGCTGGGGTAAGGGAACAGTGGGGAGATAATAGTAAAATGGTACAAAGCCACAAGTACACATGGGAGATAAGGCTTTTTTCTCTGAGATCTATTGTACACCATAATGAATATAGTAAATAATAATATATTTTACATTTTAACATAACATCACAAAAATGATGCCCATTTGAAGGGATGAATATGTTAATCAGCTTGATTGACTTTTTCCATTTTGTACTTATAAATCATAACATTTTGTACCTTATAAATATATGCAAATAGTTTGTTGATTTCTAATTTTTTAAATTAAAATCAAAACAGAAACTCAAAACTATGGGGCAATCATTACGATCTCAAATTTAAAAATTCTAGGCACAATATCAGACTGAATGTAGTTGTGTATTAAAACAAAGAAGACCAAGTAGCCTGATTACAAGAAGGTAAGAATGTATCAGCAATAGAAAAGTTGTATGTTATTTGTTAGACAGACCTTATGCCATTGCTGACTTAGAGGTCACATGCTTCAAATACTGGCAGTTCCATGTGACTCATGTAATATCCTATAAACAAATTAGAACAGAGAAGTACATGCTCCTACTAAACCATCACAAACATCACTTGATGACATTCAACACCCATTTGTTATTTTTAAAATTATTTCCTAAGACTATGAATATAACCTGCTCAGTTTGATAAAGTTTCTATCCACCACCTACATCAAACATTATACTTAATGATAAAACTTTAAGATTCAAGTACTTATAATATTTAAGATATTAGTATTTTTGTCTCTAAAAATTTTCATGTCATTGGAACTTTTCAGATTTCTTGGCTTGTACTTGCTCCTAAATAGTTTATTGTTTTCCTAAGATAAAAATTAAAGATTTCCAGTCAACTCAGGCACAAGACAGTGATTCTAACATTGATATAGGAATACCAGCATGGTATTGATGATCAAGCCATTACAATTAAACTTTTAATTGAATAAAAGAAGCTAAAAAATTAGGAAGAAATATAGAAAATTACCTCATTACTTAGAAAGTACAAAAGAACTACTAATAAGCTAATTAGAACCAGTAATATAATTCAGCAAATCAGCTGCTGTTTCTATAACCAACTAAAACATGTAATCAGGAAACAAAACCTCATTCATAATAGAAGTGAAAACTATGAATCATCTAAGATTATGTCCTGCAACATATGGCAAATCTTTACTGAAATAATTTTAAAACTTCATTTTAAGGGCAATATAACTAAATGCAGAGTGATGTTATGATCATTTCATAGAGGAGGACGATAGAGGTGTCAATAAATGTACAGTTATTATCACTTACTCTCAGTGGCAATCAAGGAAATACAAACTAAAAGGGAGATAACATTTCCCAGACTGGAAAACGTCATAATGCTTGAAAATGCCAAGTGTTGGCAATGAATTACAGTCATATGTGACCATTCTGTGTTGTCAGTGGGAGTCAGTTGACAGCTCTTCCTCTTCAGAGGCAAAAATCTAACAAAGTTGGAAGTGTGCTTTCCCACAGCCTGCTTCTTGTTTCTAGAGGGACTCACATGTGCAAGTAGATATGCAGAACTACTCACAGAAATGATGTTCATATTGTTTATAATTGTGTGTGTGAAAAGCTTTCTACTCAGCACATTGATCTTGAAACCACCCACCTTCCTGGCCCATCTCTTTAGAAGTAATAGATGTGCATAAATTCTCTTGGATTTCTTAGAGAAACTTTCCTGTCTCCTGCATACAGTGATGAACTGGACCATCAAGCAATAGTCTGTTAAGAAATAATTGCATACATAGGCTCAATTCCCAATAGCAATCAAAAATGTAAAAATACCAAGGAATAAGTAACAAATTTTACTTAGAGACATAAAAATAACTTGATTAAATGGAACCAGACACTGTGAATATGAATCAAGAGATTTAATATAACACAGGTGGACCTTTTCTTCAAATCAGCCTATACCTTTCCTATAATCAGTCAGAGTGACACAAAAATTTTCTTTTTGGTGAGTATTTATTTTTTTAACTGGGGGAAGTTTTTGAGGCTATCTAAAAGAGTGAATGAGAAGATTTTAAAAATTAAAATCCAAATGAGGACTTACTATACCAAACTATATATACTATGTATACTCTACTATATATACTATACTATACTATCTACACTACTATACTTACTATGTTTAAATGTATTATATAACCACAATAACTGAAACAATGCAGGTTATACACAGTAATAAATGGGAAAATACAATAAAATAGTAAGTTTACTTTAAAAAACAAAGTTTTTAATATGTACATGAACTATATATATGTAATAAACATGGATTTAAAGTTGGTGGTGAGTGGACAATTTACAACAGATTTCTGCTAAATGATTAATCAACCAGGGGAAAAAAAGTAGAATCTTATATGCCAAAATAAATTCCAAGTAGATTTAAGGATAAAACCTCTGAAGGAAAATAATCAGTAGAATTTTCCACATTGTAGATTTCGCTGACTACCTGCCAGGAGTACCATTTCTTATAGTCATCTACACTTAGTATTTTCGGTAAGATGGCAATTGGATCCAGTGTCTTCATCCAATCAGGTCTGCTTCTTTGCAGCAAGTTAGTTCTACAAGTGGTGGTTTGCCTTCCATTAAGAAGTACATGATTTGTGGATTTTTCTTATGATTTTTGGCAACTACTGATGATTAGTGCCTTGATCCATTCATTCCAATATATGTTTTGATGGAAAAAAATATTCTTATAACAATTTGCATATGGCAGGGGCAGCTCATGTCTGTTGGAACCTCACAATTCTTTCATTCTGTCAGTAATATTAACCAATTGCACATGGGATATGAAAACAAACTTGAAGCTCTGAGGCGCCTGAACAAATCTCTGTAATATACAGCACCGTTGGCATGAAAGATGGCTTCTTTTAGAAAGCTTTGCTTCATAAATAGCAGGATAGAAATATTGTTCCAATTTGCTGGCAGCTGGCACCACATTGTGTACCATGCACAAATATTCATCATTCATCCATAGATCCCATCTTTGATATTTACCAAAGCACCAGGGGGTCTTTCACTCAATCACGACTTCTGTTATTTGTACAATTATTTGAAGGGAGCAGCAACTTCAGAACATGGGGAGCCAGTTTATTATTCTGATGATTGTTGTCTTTGCTGGTGCTCAGAAGTTCAGGGCACAGATGGAAATGAGAGAGACCAGATGCCTGTATGATTCCAACCTTGGCAAGCCCAGCAGGCCCTAACTGGAGACCTCATTACAGGAGGGGAAGGGGCAGAGACAAGGCATGGGAAAGCAAAAGTCACCATGACATGATGATCATTTTAACTCCATCTTGCCTGGATCCCAGGGATTGTGTCCAACAAAATGGTCAAGATCAGTCACTGTCATCATTAGGTGGGGTAATGCAGGAAGACTGCCTCATCTACTAAAACGATAGACTGAGTGTTCAGTAATGAAGAGATACCGGATGCTTTCAGCCTGGCCTCCTCCCCAGGCTGTGCTGCCTTGTGGGGGTTGAGGGAGATATCCAGTGGACAGGTTGGAGTAGCAACCTGTTCCCAAAGACTAGATTCACAGGACAGATGGGCTGGACACAGAACTAACACCAAGAAGAATTGAGAGAACATGCTTAACTTCTTGCTTCACTGTGCCATTTTGTTACAACCAATTGCCCCTCTAATCATTTTTATCAAGGCTAAATTCTGGGATTGTAGGCCATGGGGTGAGCAGGTGTTGTCTGTAATAATCAGTGCTAATCACCATGGGTTGGGACCTCACCTGTCTTTAGGTCTATGATGGCAACAACAACTCCGCCCGTTTGCTGGGAGTCTTCAGCCACTCTGAGATGTTGGGGGTGACTCTGAACAGCACATCCAGCAGTCTGTGGCTTGACTTCATCACTGATGCTGAAAATACCAGTACAGGCTTTGAGCTGCAGTTTTCTAGTAAGTTTCCTGCATAGGAATGGACAATGGAATGCACTTTTCCTGTTTTATTCATTTATTGAAGCTTCTGCTTGCCCAATAGGCACAAAGTGTGTGCTCTTGTTGACTACTTAAAATCCTATGTGTCTCTATCAATTGACGAATAGAAAAATAAAATGTGGTATGTCCATACAATGGAATATTATTTGGCCACAAAAACGAATGAAATGATGATACATGCTGCAATCTGGGTGAGCTTTGAAAACACTAAACTAAGTGAAAGAAGCCAGTTGCAAAGGCCATGTATTGTATACTTCCATTTTTTATAATCTGCCCAATGCAGAAAAATCCAATGAAACAGAAGGTAAATGGAATGAAAGAGTTAAGAGGAAAATGCACATGAACTACTCTTTGAAGTGATGAAAATATTTTACAGTTAACTGTGATAACAGCTGCACAACTCTGCAAACAGATAAAGGACACTGAATCCTGCACTTCAGATGGGTGCATTGTGGTATAGGATTTATGTCTCAATACATTTTCTAGGAATGAAAAAAATCTCAATGAAGCTACTCAGGATTCTCCTTGCTTGAGCATTAGTCTGCTTGGCAGAGAGATTTTTACTGGTTTCAGAGGTGGCTTAGGGCAAGAGGATTAAATAGAGTCACATTTGAATCCCATTTCCATTATCTGAAAACAGTGTGAGTTTGGAACAATTTATTTAACCTTCCCAAGTCAATACTCCCAGTTGTAAACTGCAGATAATTATACCTACCTGCAGGACCCCTGTGAATAACAAATGAGGGATGACATTATGTGATAACCCACAAAGGAAGAGTTCTGTATATGTCTGTGTCTGTTTCCTTCTCCATTCTCTTTCAACAGAGTACATTTCAGCAAGAATTAATGGGGCTTTTAGACATGTATCTGAAGTTTCTGTATTACTCTAGCCCATCTGACTATTTCAGTGAGCAAAACAGCAGAAACAGATCCTGCTAGCAAAAAGCTGTGGGGTCATCAAAGGATATAGAAAATGCAGCCTCTAGACCTGAAAAAAATATTACAAGCTGAAGTCCTTTACACATGGTAACAGAGGAAGGATGCCCCCTCATACACCCTCCACTGAACACAGAAATGTGGAAGGACCCCAAGCAGTGAGTCTATCACACTTGGGGAGGGGCAGGTACCTCCTCTGAGGGCGTGGGCTCTGGGGCAGGAGAGGGAGCGTGGTTTCTGCCACCATTAGTCTTGCTCATTCTGCCTCTTGCCTTTTCTCTAGGTTTTGAGCTCATCAAATGTGAAGACCCGGGGACCCCACAGTTTGGCTACAAGGTTCATGATGGAGGTCACTTTGCAGGGAGCTCCGTGACCTTCAGCTGTGACCCTGGCTATAGCCTGCGGGGCAGTGAGGAGCTACTGTGTCTGAGTGGAGAACGCAGGACCTGGGATCAGCCTCTGCCCACCTGTGTTGGTAGGCTGCCTCTTGCTCATTAAGGGACTCCTGGGTCACCCCTAACCTGACTCCTGGCCTATTAATGGCATTGTGGACCTATGCCCATTCTTCTCCAATTCCTGACTTTCACACCTCATTACACCAGTGTGGCAGTGCAGTCAGGCAGTGACTTGCCATTGTCACATATGTAGCAATTGGGACATAGCCAAGTTATGTCCTCAGAGTTGTAATATGGCAATTGAAGAACTGGTAGGAGAGTCCTTTAAGATGGGAAACATGGGACTTTTGCCTGGATTCCAAGGCTTCCTGCAATACCAGGGACCAGTGAATTTTCAACTCACTCAGTTTCCATGTAGATAAAATGGGCCTGTGATTCCTTTTCCAGGGAAATGCTGAGAAGAAGGATAATGAACTAGAACTGATTTCATTCTTAAAGAAGATAGTAATGAACTTACATCTACTTACACTAGGATTCTTCCAGAATGGCAGCAGTTTCTCTGGAAAGCCTGATGTATGCATCACAGGAGAAGAGACAGTGGTCTAAGTCAGAAGTGTAAAATAGTGCAAAGTTTTGTTTGCCCAGCTTTTCACCTTCTTGCTGATTGGCATTCCCAGCCCATGGCTTCATCCTACTTCCCCAACACAGGCCTTTCCCCACCTTCCCCCAACAATCCCAATGTGTTTGTGCAGCATGCACTAATCCTTCAAGAACAAAACACCACTGGATAAACATTTAAGAGCCTTGCAAGCCCCACATACCAGAATTGGCTAGGTGCCTGTCTCAGGATGTGTTGTCAGAAAAATGAAAAGAGAATAATAAAGCATTTTCCCTGTCCTTGGGGAACCCATAATCTAGCAGGAATAACCACACAAACAGATCATTATCATACGAGATGAGCATTGTAAAAATAGTTATGTGCAAAGTGTTGAGAGATATTAGAAGCTTGCATAGGAAGTGACATTTCAATTGAAATTTGGGAGGATGGGTAAGAACTCACCCCCAGGATGGCTGAGGCGGGAGGCAGTGTTCTAGTCTGAGTACTGGCAGAGCCAACAGGATGAGCCATCATGATGGGAAGGATTAATGGCCACACTGGATCCCCTTGATGACCATGGTTTAACAGAATCTTCAATACAATGACACAACAAGAGGATCGAGGGCAAAAGTTTTAAGCTTGAAAGTAGACAGACTACAGTAGTGGCCTCTAGGTAGCTTGTAGGATCTTCTTCTTCCTTTGTCCTTGAGGTTGACTCAATCTGTAGGCATGTTCTTGCCCTTTCTCATGTCATTCCACTTTTTATTCCCTGCTTTCATTCATGGGCTTTACCCTGGGAATACAGAGAGCTCCTAGACCAGCCAGCGAGACATGAGACCAGTGCATAAACAGGTAACAGTAAAATGCCATAGACAAGCAAGCCAGAACAAATAAAATGTAAAAGGAGAAACACTGATCCACATTGGAAGACAACTGCTTTGCAGAAAGGATTCCTTTCAATATCAAATATCTATCCACTTGGACTGGATTTAAAGGATCTGTATAAGCAGGGGTAGGAAAAATATCCATTAAGCATTAGGTGCCTTCCCCAGAGACTCCTCTAGCCCCCATTACATTTAGAGGGGTGAGGCTGTATACTTAGTGTTACATGTGTGTGCTTTACATCTCTTTTTGGGGTAGAGTTCAGTTTGACCTACCAGGAGAGACTACTCTAGCTGGAAACACCCAGTGTTTCCTGTATTGATTAGCAGATTCTGCAGCCCAAAACCAGCCAGATTCTGCAATGGGATGAAGGAAGCAGACCAGAAAGGGCGAAATCTCATGGTCTCCATGTTGGTGAGTTTGCAGCAAGCTAGCCCTCTTAGCCCCCTCCTGCCCACTCTCCAGTACTTAGACTAAGTGATCCCTGGGAAGAAAAGCAGGAACTGTGTCCCTGTGGAAGCCCTCCTGCAACTGCTGCCTCCAAACATTCACTTTCTGAGAAGCGGGCGACACTTCTCCCTCTGGAACATGGGCAGAAACTCTGGCCAATGACCTAGCTGATATCTTGTCACCATCTCTGCTCCCTCCCTCATTTGTAGGGCTATTGTCCATTCTCTACCTTGGGCCCTTCACCCTGGTAACTTTCAACCAGGTTGATGCCTCTCACCCCAACAAAACAGAAGAAGGGCACATGATGAAGAATGAGAAAAGGACCCAGTCTTTTCAGGATGCTTCTTGGCAGGGATTCTTCTCTCTCTCCTTCCTGGTGGCACTATATAAAGCCTGGGGGCCCATGAGATGCTTCATGAGTCTTTCAAGGCTATGGATGAAAGTCAGTCTGCCATCTGTAACTTTGTTCTATTGTTTCCAATATCTTGCCTAATCAATTATTCCCTTTCCTAAATAACTCTGCCATAAATCTCTTCCTCCTCATTTTCACACCGGCTCCCTTGCTTCAGACATATATAGTAATTTTCCTGGGAAGCAATAAGCTTCTTTCATTGACTTGATCATCTACCCATCCATTCAATAAACATTTATTAAGCTTCTCTAATATGCACAGCACTATACTGTGCAGTTGATATACAAATATAAATAAGATAAGGTCCCTGAAGCTGAGGAGCTTGTAGTCTTGTGGAAGAGATCAACATTATTTTAATAATGTGTTACTGTTGCTATGACAAAAATCCATTCACACTGTAATGGAGATACAAAGGATGATAGTGTCAGCTCTACCTGGTAAGGAGAGGGATATCACAAAGAGTTTCACAAGAAAGATGTTTGTCCAGTTGTCATTCTGAGTGCAGACAAAAAGAGGTATAGCTGCTTACATTTATGGAGTTCAGCAGACCTGGCTGGACCAAAGGTTTCCTGTTGGCAGTCAGGGAGGCTGAAGGGAACCCTTCTGCAGGGTTTGAACTCTGTTACGGGAAAGAAGGTTTAAAGGAAACAAGGGCATATTTACATTTTGTAAAGACCCCTCTGGTGCCACTGCTGATGGTGAGCTAATGTGCCAGGCAAAAGAGGGTGGGGACCTGAGCCAAGATTCTGGTGGCAGGGGCTGAACAGGATTGAATGTGAAAAGTGTCACAGAGGTTCAAGGACTGGGGCTTGAAAGCAGATAGACAGAAGAGAAGAAGGAAGAAAGGCTGGGGGGAGCCACTAACCTGTGGTTAAGTGACCACTCTGTTGGGTAACACAGATCTCTGCTGGAGATCTCCTGACCTCCAGTTTCAGCCCTTTGCACACCTCCAAACTGCTACCACAGGACTCTCTTCACCTGCAAATTTCAGTGATGTGTACAGTGCTGAGTCACTCATGAGTAGTCACTGCAATGCTTCCCTAGAGCAGAGCCAACATCCAACGACTTGGTGTGTGATGCCCACCAACTTATCTACCTCTTTATCCTGCTTTCCCCTACTACACATCCCCAGCCCACCCTGCTGTGTGATGCCTCTTACTGTCTGCCATGTCCTCTTCTTCTTGTCCTCTGCTAGCTCTACCACCCAGCCAATCTGCTCAGCTCCTGATCCTCTCTCTAGATTCCTTGGAAACTAGCACCTTGCCTAGATCTACCTCCCCTACCCTAGGGAATATTGGCTGCTTCCTCCCCTGTGCTGCCACTTACCCATTTACCAGACTGTGCCTGTGCTGGGATACACAACACAGGCCATAGCTGTCCCCATCCCTGACTGCCAACTCTTCCCAAGGAAGGACTGTATCCTGTCCACCTCTGTCCACTTGGCAGCTGGCACAGATACCCTTGTTGTCAGTGAGCAGGTGCAAGGTCCTGTCCACTCCTCCCCCAGAGGCTCTGAGAAGTTGGGTCAAAGAGTAGGCAGTCAGACCTTCTCATTTAACAAGTTTATGCACCCACTAAAGTATACAATTCATTTGTTTTTAGGACATTTTCAAGGCTATATAATCATCACTACAGCCTGATTTTTAACATTTTCTCCATCAGAAAGAATCCCTTACCCATTAGTAATCACTTTCCACTGCTCTACATAAGGTACCTTTTATCTCCATGGACTTGCTTATTCTGGACATTTCACATATGTGGAATCACACAACAGTCACCCTTTCATGTTTGGTTCTTTTGCTTTACATGTTTTCAAAATTCATCTATGTTACAGCATGTATCTAACTGCGTGCCTTTTTATGACTGAATACTATTCTGTTGTACAGATACATCACATTTTCTATGCCTGTTCTTAATTTCATGGCTATTTGGATTGTTTGCAGTTGTTGGCTTTCATGAATAATGACACTTTAAGCATTCACGTTCAAATGTTTGTGCCAAAGTATGTTTTCATTTCTATTGGGCATATGCCTGAGCGAATACTTGCTGGGTTGCATAGTAGCTCTGTCTAACATTTTGAGGAAGTATCAGATTGTTTTCCAAACAGCTGCACAATTTTGCATTTCCATGAGTATTGTGAGGCTTCTAACATCTCCATATCATCACCTACTCTTGCTATTGTCTGTCATTTTTTTTACAGCACCTTAGTAGGTATTAAGTTGAAACTCTGTGATTTTGATTTGCATCTCCCTGATGACTAATGATATTAAGCATCTTTTTACATGTACATTGGCTTTACATGTACTGTTCCATAGAGAACTGCCTATTCAAATCTCTTGCCCATTTTTAAATTGGGTTATGTGTCTTATTATTGCTGAGAAGTAAGAGTCTGTTTTAGGTTCTGAATACAAGCTCATCCAGGGACCTTTTTATATGCTGCACTTAGCCACCTGGCATGAACAAGAGGGACTTGGAGACTCACAGGCACCGAGGAGCTGCCAAGAGAATCCCAGAAGCTCAGGCCACCCTGAAAAGCTCATTCTTCTGGGATTTCTTTCAGCCGAGTGTGGAGGGACAGTGAGAGGAGAGGCGAGAGGGCAAGTGCTGTCACCTGGGTATCCAGCTCCCTACGAACACAACCTCAACTGCATCTGGACCATCGAAGCAGATGCTGGCTGCACCATTGGGTAAGTGTCAAAGCTGGCAGAGTCACATTGCCACTTGTTGAGGTGAATCATCGCCAGCATCATCACCTGCCCCAGCTAATGCCTGGTCCCCTCTGCCTCTCCTGGAGACCTTTCACATCAACAGAGGTGGCCTTGACCCCAGGCATGGGATACCCAGTTCCTCTGGAAGATCTGGGCAAGCAAGTTTCAATCTCACAGGGCTACAGTCCATGTCCAGCTACTTCTCTGCCTGGACCATTGGCTATAGCAGAGCAGTGGAATGAAGGGCTTGACACCATGCAGCCCTGAGCTTGATTAAAACCCTTCCATTTACTACTTGCAGGACTCTGGGAAAGACCTTTAACTTCTGTGAGTCTTCCCATCTCCTATAAAGTATGGGTCTCAGGGTAATGCGCTTGAGTGAGATGCTGCTTGACAGCACATGGAACCTGGTACAGGCTAAGTCATGGGGGCTGTGCTTGTTCCTAGAGCTATATGAGCCCAGTCGTGGTGCTTTCTTTTCACAGTTTGCTTCCTGTTCTGTACAATGAGGACAACGGTGCTTGTATTTTAGGGTTGTGGAGGGAATAAATAACTATCCCAGCAGTGCCTGTTTAGTTGGTACATTTTCTCCCCAAGTACATCCTTCCTTCCCATATGAAGATCTGACTAACTGGAACTTCATATCAGAATTCTAAGGAGTCAGAGAAGAAAAGAGCAAAACCACTTATTACTCTTCACCATAGTCCTATCAATGATGACAATAATAATAACTGAATATTATTATTTTCATTTTACAAGTGAGAAAACAGATTCCAAAGAGAATGCATAATATGTCTAAGTTGCAGAAGGAATCAGAAAGCAGGCTATAAACCAAGATCTTTCTGAAGCTTCATATTACATTACAGTAATGGCAGGGCTGGGCCTTGAACTTCTGGCTCATATGAGTTAGGAGTAAAGAGCAGGCTGGACACCAGTATGCAGAGAGCTGTGAAAGAAGGATTGAACATAGGAATTTGGTGGGAAATTGACTGGAGTAGGGAATGAGAGTGGATAAGGAATAGATAGGATTAGAAAATAGTCTTATTATAGAAGATTATGCCAATAAATGAGAGAGAGCCATAGTGTGTTCCTGAGTACAGTTGGCTCACCAAGATTTGTGTGGAGAGCTCATGGGGAGGTAGTAACTAATAGACACAGTGATACAAAATGAAGTGTTAAGTATTGAGGAAAATTAAGTAGCCCAGAAAAGGAACAGAAATGTAGCTAGGAGATCCCTGTCCTTGAGAGTTTTTGATGAAGGAGAACTAGCCAAATTGATGTATTGCTACAAGAGATGCAGACAGTTGTTTACGCATATTCATTGGTGTACACGTTCTTAGTTCCATTAAAATGAAGGAAATTTATGCATAAAGTAATGTTTGCTACAGCCAATGTCTTGACCTATATCCTGTGGAAAATAAAGTCAGCAACACTTTTAGATACTTTGTACTACTGGGGGACAAGTGAAATATACACTTTCATTTTGCACACTGCTGCTGGGCTATCCTAGTGGAAGCATTCCTGATTCATTTCCCCTCTGTGGTTATATAAACTATGGTGACTCTATGGTAGTACCTCAGTAAATAGTGAATGAACAATGAGTAGATTGAGGCATAATGACTGTTTTACTGTAGTATGCTTATGCAAATCAGAGAAGGTTCCCCCTATCCCCTAACTTGAGGCATCATTCATTCATTCATGTGACAATTCTGTTTATGACATGATGTGGATTTGTCAGTTTTCCTTTTGCTGAGATACAGGACTTAAAGGAAGAAGGCTTTATTTTGGCTTGTGGTTCAGAGGGTTCAGTCCATGGTCACTTGGCTTCAAGGCAGAAATACCATGACAGATGGAAGCTGCTTAGTCCATGTTGACTGGGAAACAAAGAGGAGAGGAAGAGACACAGCAAGGGGCCAAGGACCAGATATAGTAGCTAAAGTCATGCCACATGACCAACTTCCTCCAAATAGGCCCCACCTCTACTAGTCCTTTTACTAGCTCTGAATTTATGAATGAGCTAACTCATAACTGCTTAGTACCCTCAGGATCCAATCACTTTTCCAGAAGTCTTTTAATACAGTTAAGTTGACAATCAAGATAAATTGACACATGGTGTTATATAAATGAAAGAGACCCGTCAGTGTTCATAATGAGAAATGCTGCATGTGTGCCAGAATAGGGTGATGGCTTCAGAGGAAAGGGAGTAAGAAGGCAGATTTGGAGATTGGAGATGTTATCTTGGAAAAGGTGTTACTAGATTCAAGTCCTAAAAGATGGAGAGGAGTTGGCCAGGAACCCAAGGAAGCAGGCTGACAGGAAAAGAAAGGTCTTCTCAGCAGAGGAAGTGAGGAAGAATGGTCACCTTAAGGAACTGGGAATACTTTCCATGACTGGACAAACACCTGTGATTTGGTGGGTCATAGCAGCCATGGGAAATGGAGCTGGTAGAGGAGTGCAGCCAGAGCCCAGATGCCCCTGGGCTATGATAATGCATCTGGACATCTGACAGCCTCACAGAAAGTGGGGATAAAGGGAGAGTCCAGGTCTGGGAGCTCCAGGAGGAGCTGTCTCCATGGTGAAATGAGGAGACCTAAAGCCATGCTGTAGCAGCAGAGATGGGACAAAGAGATAAGCTCAGAAAACATTTAAGCAACACACCAGCTGGACCCAACAAATATGGCAATGACTTTTTCTTCTGCTTTCCCCTATTTTTCCTGTGTAATAAACAATATATAAAATATACTGAAAAGTTGGAACAGCAATATGCCAAGCACCTGAACACTAACCCCCTAGACACATTATTATTTTGGTTTTTTTTTTATTTTGAAGAGAATAAAACTGAAAGAAATAAAACAGAATAGAGACAAGCAAAACAAAACAATGAATGTGATATAAGACTTCAAAACAACATAAGAGGAAACCAACAATAGCTACTATGATGCCTCTTGCTACCTTCAAAATAACTGCCCATACCATCAGGCACAAGAAAATCAAACAGAACAGAATAAAGCCAATCAAAACAAAACAATGAAAGCAATACAGGACTTCAAAACAAGACAATAGGAGTACAACAGTGGCTACCATAATTCATCTTGTTATCTTCAAAGTAGCTGCTTATACCATCAGACATAATAAAATCAAAACAAAATAGAATAAAATCAATCAAAAGAAAACAAGTAAAGCAATACAAGGCTTTGAAGCAAGATAATAGGAAATCAATAATGGCTATTATAATACATTTTATTATTTTTGAAATAGCTGTCTGTGCCATCAAATATAATAATATCAAACAAAACAAAATAGAATAAAACCAAGCTAAACGGAACAATGAAAACAATACAGGGTTTCAAAACAGGATATAGATTAACAATGGCCACTGCCTTCTCCCTCTAGACTTTTCCTCCCCTTTCACCTTCACATCTATTGTGAATTTTGGATTCCACTAACTTCTTTAGTTTTTTTATACTAAGGAGAAAATATGATGTTCGCCCATGCAACTCTGAACCATTTTACCCATGAACATGATCTCAGGTTGTATCCTTTTACCTACAGAGCAGCGAGGTTATGTTTCTTTATAGCTGAGTAGCTTTCCATTGTATAGAGATGCAATATCTTTCTTATCTATTCTGCAGTTGATGGGCAAGCTACCCCTACTTTTTTTTCTGATTCCTTGTCACATAGAACATCATTTTCTCTCCTTTGACTTTTAGTCTATGAATTTCCTTTTGAGTTAAATGTGTTTCTTGAACAAAGCATATTAAAGGATCTTGTCTCCTGATCCACTCTGCCTGTTTCTTTTTATTGGTCAATTGAGGCCATTTACATTAATGGTTATGGCCAACATGCACTGGCTCATCTCTGCCATGCTATTTTCCTGCCATTGGCTGCCTGCTTTTCCATTCGATTCAACTGTATGCCCCACTCAGTGATCCCACTCTGCTGCTATTCTTGGAAATGTGTTTTTTTTTAATCTGTCTCTAGAATGTACTTCAGTATTTTTTATAGAGTTGATTTGGTGGTCATGAATTCCTTCAATTGTTCTTTGTCATGAAAGTATCTTGTTTCTCCATTAATTTTGACAGATAGTTTTGCAGGGTACATCAATCTGGGTTAGAAGTTGTTTTCTTTCAGGACTTGAAATACTTCACTCCAAGCTCTTCTTGACTTAATGGTTTGTGTTGAGAAGTCTGTCATAATTCTGATGAGTTTTCCTTTATAAGCAATCTGTTTCTTTTTTCTAACAGCTTTTAACATTCTGTTCTTGTGTTGAATTTCTGGAATCTTGGTTATTATATGTCTGGCTGTAGATTTATTTTGGTTATGGGTAGCTGGAGTTCTATCTACCTCACTTATCTGTATATCATGTCCTTTTCCTATATTTGGAAGTTTTCTGCTCTTACTTCTGTAAATAGGGTTTTAATGTCATTTGTGTTGATCCCTGTTTTTTCACTGACACTTGTTATTCTTAAATTATTTTGCCTTGCACCATCTTGCAGCTATTGAATTGTTATTCCATGCTTCCTTGTTATTTTAAGAGATCTTTCCTTTCATAATCACAAGCTGCATACCTGTCTTCAAGGTCTGAAAGTCTATCTTCAGTTTCTTTTAAGCGGTTTTGTCAGTTTTCAACACAGTTTTTAATTTCCTGGATATCTCTTTGAATCTGCTTCATGCATTCTAAATCTCTCTTATATTGTTCATTCAGTTTCCCTCATTTTCCTATGCTCCTCTATTTTTTTTATCTATGTCTTCTTTAAAGATGCTTAGCAATTCTTTTATTATGTTTTTCATTTCTCCTTTTACCTGAGATAGTGTATCTGTTCTAATTTCTTTTATAGCCTCAGGAATTTACCCCTTTACTTCAGTTGCCATCTCTTCAGAAATTTTAGGTGTGCAACTCCTGATCTCTTCCATGTTTTCATCTCCTGGATTTGGCTCTGCTTAGGTTGGAGTCCAGGGACTGCCTTTTACTTTTTCCTCTTGACATTTTCTTGGGTTCTTCCAAACAAACAGGTAGTGAGTGGGGTCCCAGGCACTTCCCATGTTGGCTACAATTTCTCTGGAGTGTGACTATGGGTTCTCCTAGATTCTCCTGGCCAGTGCTGGCTACTGTTATCCAATGGTTGCCACAGGGTGTGCTGGTGCAAGGCCAGCTGCTATTTTTCTCATCCTGTGTTGGCTACCTGGGACAGCATCTTGAGAGCTGCTGGAGTGGGGGGGGGGGGCCGGGCTGGCTGCTGCCTCCTTACCAAGCTGGTTACTTGTGGCCAGTGTCTTCATTATCAATATTTTGATGTAGGTTTCTCCTCTTTTTCCTTCTCTTTCCACCCTTTAATTTTTTTTTTTTTTTTTTTTTTTTGGCTGAGGCACTCAAGAATACATTGTATGTACCTTGATACTTTGTCCCTATACACTTTGGTGGGCACTTCCCAAAGAGTATGACATACTCCTCCAAGGCACAGCTACATTAGCATCCCTAACAGGCCCAATAGCATTTCTCTGATGATTAAAACTGAGGAGCAAGGTTGAAGGACAGCAGAGCAAATCTAGAGGCGTCTGACATGGGGGAAGCACAACAAATAAAATGAAGAGGGGTCCGGATGGGAATGAGGCTATCTTCACCAATGACAATGACCTTCACTGATAAGAATGATGAATGGGGAGGTGGAGGGCAGGAAGGAAGCAAAAGTCTCAGTAAATACAAGAAATATTCTCTCCAAAGTAACAGGGCAAGAAACATGGACCCATGCCACATCAAATATGTATGTGAGGAATGGAGATGGGAAACAAAATGTGCAGACAACATTAGTCCTCACTCATGAAGACTTCTTAGAGTCACAAACACCCCAGAAGAGCTAATGTTAAATAGGCAGAGGTCTTCAGCCAAAACTTTGAGAGTTCCCAAGTGTGGAGACAGAGGCACAAGACATCTTCCCTTTCCTCATTCAGTCCCTACCACGCCTGCTAAGGCTTGCAGGGTGCTCGTGGGCATCTGCACTCATCTGCACACATGGCTCCCTCTCCCTCCCTCCTTCTCGCCTCTCTCTCCCTGTCCTTCCTGCCACACCATCCCAGTTGAATAATCAGCAGCAATGTGAAAGAACTAACAGTTACACAGTGCTGAGAAACCTTTTGTGTTTGTCTTGATTTAGTTGTTTAAAAATAGAGAGAAGTTTTCTATATCAAAATAGATCCTTGTCTTTAAAAATTCAAAATGCAACAGTAATGAGGATTATAAATATAACTACAAAGCCCCCAGCATCTTACTCTGGACCTTGATTCGTCCCACATCCTAAGGAAGATAACCATTGATATTTATTTGTTCTGTGTATTCTTTCAGACATTTTGTGTACTGTTTCTTATGTAAAGTGAATTCAGTAAACATGGTTTCTGAGACAAAACCATCTTGATGCGTGGCTCAGTGACTTGCTTTTTGTTTTACCAGTTAATCATGTGCCTTCACCTTATTTCGTCAATATATATATATATATATATATATATATATCTGCCTCATCCTGTCTGATGACCACAGAGAATTCTATTGTGTGCATAGCCATCATTTATTTAACTAATTCCTCTATTGATAAAGTACTTTTAGGTTTTCACTCAAGTGAACATCCTTACACATGAATCTTTGAACAGATAGCCAATTATTTCCTTGATTTCATTCTTAGAAGGCAAACCTTTTTACATGACTTCCAGTTTCCCTTAAGGTACTGCAATAATTCACACATTCCACCAACAATCTGTGGGAAGACCTGCTACCCACACAGCATCAGGATACAATGTCCATCCTTTCAGACCTCATCACTTGGATGGGCAAAAGGATATTCCCAATTCTTTGTATTTTGTTTTCTTCTGGGTAGTTTGTCTTTCTCATGTAGGGTGTTCACCATTTATCATTTCAGTTTAGTTTTCTTTTGATCCAAGAACATATAAGAATTTTTAAAGTTACTAAATGGTTACATATTTTGCATTCTCTTTTTATTTCTACTGCATCACTGCTTTTTATTTTTTGAAACTGACTGTTCTGTTCATCTCCTATGGACACTTAAGAATTCGAGAAGCACACAAGGATCTGTATTTCTCTCACATCAAATGTATTATGCTTTCTTTCAACCAAAATGTATTCTGCTTCTTTACTACTTGCTTTTATTTTTGACTCTTCTATTGTTAGCTGGACTGTTTAATTGGCTTTATTTTTCATCTAGTGATTTAAAGGTCTTTGTCCTGTTTTTATTCTGCTGATGGTCTTGTGTTTTCACTAATTTAGTTTTCAACAGTAATTATCCTGTTATGTGCTCCCTCTTCATTTTGGAAACCTTGCTTTTGTTTGTTTTTGTTTCAAGGAAACTGCGTTTTTTTGTTTTCAGACTGCTCTTGACAGCTTCTTATTGTTTTTTTATCAAAATATCATCATCTTGCATCTCTCTGAGGATACTATTTATGTTTTATTATATGTCATCACTTGTTTTCCCATGCAGCAACTGCGTTTTGCAGTTGGGCCATTTGGTTTGATTATTCGGCTGAATTCTTTATGTCCCACAAGTTTTACTGTTTATTCAGCCTCAAGTCATAGCTAAGAGCTGGGCCAATCTCAGGCTACCTCTCTGCTGAGCCTTGTAACTTGGAAAGTTCTCAGCATTCTTTGCTTTGGCTCTCATATCTGTGGAAGAGCAATTAAAGGTGGTGCCTGCCATTAGGTCACTGTGAGGAGTGAATGAGTTAGACATGTGTAATGCACTTAGAACCATGGTTGGCACCAGGGTCTGGGAAGACAGTTGTTTATTTTACCTAGGTGGGGCATCCTCTAAGCACAGCAGGGTGTAAATTGCCCCTTGAGAGCCCCAGATGATGGCTGATGGGCTGTAGGTGGGAGCAGGTATGCCTGATGTGTGGAATGGTCACCAGGCCAGCCTGTTCTCAGAGGCATAAACAGGAGAAGGCTTCTAGCAGGCTCTCTTCACCATGTCCCAGCCGCAAGCAAGCACTGATAGTGAACAGAGGAATTCATGGTCAGGTTCACCTTAATAAGTTGGGCAAGAATAGTTCTCTCCAGAAGTGCCCAAGAGGAGCAGTGGGCATCTGCAGGAATCTAGCCAGAGCACCTTGTGTGTGGCCCAAACTGGAAAGTGGGCCCTGCCTGGATATATCTACAAGATGGGCTAGCAGGAAGAACTGCGCCCCTTAAACCAAAGGGGAACCAATAGCCTTTAGCAGAGTGGTAGGGGAACTGACCTAGTTCCACCCTAGCTGGAAGCTCACAGCAGGGATGAGAGCAGAACAGCCAGCAGAGCAGTGAGCTGTGCCTGCCATGCAGTCTTTCACCACCTAGAACACAGAAAGTTAAGACCACATGGGTAGGACTTCTAATTGGTCTCCAGGGTGGAATCAGAAACTTTCTTTTTTTAATCAGTGGACCAGCTCAGAGGAAAATTGGAGAAGAGAGGAAAGCAAATCCTTTAGCTCTGGATCCTGCTTCTCTACCTAACACTTATCAAATATCTTCAGCACACCAAATTCTAGACTGATAATTATTTTCCCCATTTCATAGATGAGATCATCAATGTTCAGAAAAAAAATTATCCAGTAATGTGAGTTTTTGGAACCCTTTCCATATTTCCAGTCATGGCTCTTTCCAATCTACCACTCTGACCCTGGCCTAGTTCTACTAAACAAGGTGAATACATGCCCATGCCAGGGAACGTGCCCTACTATGCAATGGTGGCCAGGGTCTGCTTCCCAAGGGCTCACATTCTAGTGGGGAACAAGTTTAACAAGCAGGTACCTCCAGGATAAGTGAAGCTGTCGGCACAAGGCAAACAGCAGGTCAGTAAATGAAGAGATACAAACCCCACCCAGAGATGCAGAGGTGAGGGGGGTGATCTTTCCAACCAGAGTCAGGGTGTAGAGTCATGAGCAATAGGAGAGCTCCATAGGCTGTCCATGCTGGGGCTGCCTGTCAGGGAGAGAAGGCTACATGAGTGAAGCAGGGTCTCAGTAGTCCCTATGGACCAGGCCATGACCACTGAATGGTTTTCTCAAGGGAACAAGGAGCCACAGGAATATTGTGAAGACAGTAATGACATCCAGTTCAAGTCAAAATTTTGGAGCATTTACTCAGAGCCGGGCATTCTGCCAGGCATGGAGGGCATAAATATAAATAAGAAACAGTTTTCTCTTGAAGGTCTGAGTAATATAGAGAGAAATTATATCATCTAGGAATAGAAATAGGAGAAAAAAAACTGACTAAAGCTGGCTTCACAGATGGGAGTTGGTTTTTTCTTTGGGGAAAAAAAAAAATCTGAAGGTCCCTTCCGGATCTGTTACAACTACTCAAGATGTGATGGATTTTCCTTTTGCTCTGCCATCCTGAGGCGTCCATCTTCATGGTTACCTAATCAGCAGCGACAGCTCCAGACAATACATCTGTGTTCCAGCCAAGAAGAAGGGTGAGGACAGGGTACAGGAGCTCTCTGCTCATCAGGATTTGAATATTGATGTGGGAAAAGCCATCATCCTTAGAGACGGTCTTCCTGTATCTTGCCACACCTGGTTAAAGAAAAGTTAGAAATGAATTTTGCTTTGTGTTTACAGTCTCAATAGTAGAGACAGATTAGAAGTTTGGAAATAGTGTACAGATCAGCAACCTATAGTGCCTGTTACAGATTCTAATCTAATGTGATAAATACTACAGCAGAGGCATGTACAAAACACAGTGGAGAAGCACCTGCGAGGACAGTTGATAGTTCTAGGTGCACCTGGGGTGTTACAGAATGAAAGCGCGATTCCCGGGGTACTTAAAGAATGGTAGGAGGGTGCCATGTTGGTGGGGGGCTCCCAGGTGTGAGAAAGAGGAAGGTGTGGATATACATGGCCATGTCTGGAAGCACTTGAGATCTGGGGTAAAACGGTTACATCTCTACTTCAGGAAAGTCATTGGCCGCAATGCGGAGGATAAGTTGGCTAGCACACCATTTGAGGATCTTGGCCGCATTCAGAATAACTGAGCTGCGTTTCTTGCCTCCAAGTTCAGTTGAGAGCTGCAGAAGGCTGGCAGTATGGACAAGGAAGTAGGAAGGCAAAAGAGAGTCTGCTGCAGTTGTACATAAAGCTGGGACCCCAGGAAGGTGGAGAACTTCTTGATGTTTGACACTCTGCTTTCTATTCTTAATGCCCAAATATCATAAAACTGCTATTTGTTGATTTTTTAACTCTAGAGGCACTTCCTAATAATTAAGACAGAGAGAAAGCTGCAAGCTCCATTCTTAGATGCCAGTCCGCAAGCAGACAGCAGAATTGCCTAGAGGAGGGGCACAGTTCTGATTCACCAGGTCCCCTGCCCAGTGGAGCTTGTCTTCCTGGGAGGATGCTGGCCTAGACAAAACACCTGGCTATGCCAGCAGGCTCCCTGCTGCAGCTGCAACTCCCTCACTAGACAGCCATTCCCCGCCATGGGCAGCACTTCCTCCCTCTAGCCAGCAAGTGGGCAGCTGGCCCAGAGGAGACAGAAGGCGTTGGAAGTAAAGCCTGTGCTCACAGTTCTTGCCAGGAATCCTGGCCGTGGGTTCAGTTGCTCTCAGAAGGTTTTTGAACAACAGTGATTTAAACTTTAAACAGAGAAGATCCATGTACTTGCATCACAAGAATCAACCTCCTGAAGGCACCACACACATAACACACACAGCAGGCCTTCCTTTGTCAGAGTTAAGGTTTCAACGGATCTGGAAATAACCAAAAGGAGCTGGGAAGATGTTTTGAAGGAGGGGATGTCGATAGCCCAGTAGGTATAAATGTGACTTTAAGAACAGTGCTCTCTGGTGGATTTGTTTCTCATGGATCATCTCTAGAAAAAGACACAAACTACTTCAAATTATCTAAGTAGGATCATCCTGCCGAGCTGCACTAGCTAGCTGAATTGGCCAGAAAGCATCCATTTGACTGTCAGTCTATGATCCTAGCAATGAATTCCAATATCTCCTAGGAGGTAACTAAACAGTTCAACCAAAGAAATGCAGGTACCTTTTTGGGTGACACACAGAAGCAGTATGAACACTTCCTTTCAAAAAAAAAAAAACAGTTAAAAGATGAATGAAATAAACTTATGGATTGCTGCATGGAGCTCACCATTCATAAGAAAAAATACATTACCCTGAAGAAAAAGAAAAACTTTTTTCTTTCCTGGAAAGGTTTTACTGTAATAGATAGAAGAAAAATTAAAGGTCTACCACTTGAGTCACCTTTCTGTTGGTAGGACAAAATACATGATACACTTAGCTTAAAGGAGAGAAAGTTTATTTTGGTCCAGTTTCAGAAGTTTTGATCCCAGACAGAAATATCATAGTGGAAGAGCATGGAGGAGGAAAGCTGCTCACTTCATGGCAGCCAGGAACAGAGAGAGAGACAGGGGGAGCCCAAGAGAGAGGAAGGCTGTGGACAAGATTTACCCTGCCAGGTCGCTTACTCAGTGACCTCCCAGCTGAACCTGGCCCTGCCTCCGAACAGGACATGCAGCTGTGAACTCATCAGTGGATCAATCCATTGGAGGTCAATACATCCATGGTCTAATCACCTTCCAGAAGTCTCACCTCTGAATACATGAGCCTGCTGGGGGACATTTTTGAACCAAACATGTGACAGCCAAATAAATAACATTCTCATTTAAAAATATTGGGAACAGGAGAACTGAGTAAAAGATGGATGGTGACATGAGAGAGGGAGGCTCCTGAGATGGAAGTGGTAGAGACAAATAAGAAATGTGAAGGAAGTAAACACAAAGTATTGATTAAAATCCTTGTGTGAAAGAAAAATTTGGAATAGGCAACAAGCTAGACGATGTGTCCCAGACTGCAGGTGAAAAGTATGAGAATGAAGAAGTAATGAAAGAACAGTAGCCAGCGTGGAAGATCCAGTGATGGCACAAGAGCATAAATGAAGAACAAGTAGCACATACTTCTGGTCACACTTCTGGGGGCTGGGAAGCCCACAGTCAAGGCTCCAGCAGATTTCTTGTGTGGTGAGGGTGGCCAGGGCCTTTTCTTCACAGATGGAACCTTCTCTTTGTACCCTTGTGTGATGCATGGGGCAATCAAGCTCTTCATGCCTCTTTCACAAGGGCACTAATCCCATTCCTGAGATCTCCACACTTGTGACTTAATCCCTCCCTAGAGGCCCTACCTCCTAACACTGTCACTTTGGGTAGGGGGTATGAATTTTATGGAGACAGAAGCACTCAGGCCTTCCTCCCACATCCCAGTGACCAAATACGTTGCACAGCTGCACCTGATTGTAATGGAGGTTATGCCTACAGGGAAAAAGAATCAAGAGTTGAACACACAGCATTGTCTCTGCCACCAAGAACAGACATACTCCTTCAGATAAGTATAAATTCACTTCTTTCTGGCCACCCCACCATTTGAGATCAAAGGGAACAGTTGTCTCTGGAGCAGATCAAGGTTGTGGAGTATAGGAGTGCACAGGAATGGGCGAGTCCACAGATACAGAGTCCTAAGAATAGAATAGTTGCAGTCCAAGCCTGGCTGAAATCCTGAGCAAAGAATCTGCAAAAGGAGCGGGAGAATCAGGTGGGGCATCCCAGAGAGGCTCCAAGACATGGGCACAGTGGGCAAGGAAGTAATTCAGACCGACTTTGGACAGGCAGGGAGATGTCGGGGTGCTCCTAAGTCCAACATCTGTATTATGAATTTTTTTAATTAAAAAGAAAAACCTGCAAAATAAAACAACAAAATATTTTTTCAAAAAATCACAACAAAGGAAAGGAATAAGAGAACGCCAATTTAAAAAAGCATAGATCACAGTATTGCCGTTATAAAGACAGATAAAATTCAAGCCAAAGATAGCATTACGGAGGGCAGAGGGAATTCTTGCATGTGATAAAAGGCATTGTCCACAAATTGATAATAGTCACAAATCTATACACACCAAATAACCTGATTTCATAATCAGGAATTTGGAATTTGGCAATCATTGCAGGAGACATTATGTCTCTTAATCAAGTGAAAATAATATAGAACAAAAATGAACTTTGTTTCAGGTGATTTTGCCATTGGTGGATTTTATACTACGTATCAGGCTTAGTATGTGATTTCATGTTTCTGCTATCTTACAAAGGGGTAAACTGAGGCTCTGCAAGTTCATGCAAATAGATCTTTGACTCCATAGCCAGTGTTCTTCATTTGATGGAAAACATTTATTCCAAAGGTAAAGATACATCTGCCCCTCACCGAATCCCTGTCTCATACGTGACAGACTCTGTCTAATGATAGTCTTAGAGTCTCCAGTTAAGGGTGAGAATGACAAAAGCACAACTGGCCCAGGGTCACCAGGCTCATTAGAAAGAAGAAAAAGGCAACAACCTACATCCAAAACACCAGCCACCACTCTCATGTGTTGTGCAGCTCTCCCAGTGACCTGCGGCCCGGTATTGTGCTTCCACTTTTGAAAATAACTAGAGAATCTTTTTTTTTTTCTTTTGAATACCAGCTGGCCCCCGGAAACAAGAGTCCCTAACACAGCTGTAGACACCAATGTCGGCTTTGGGCTTTGGGTTGTCTTCTCAATTTTTACTCTTTAGATCGCTCGATGCTTTAATTATTATTGTCTGCTATTATGATCATGGTTTAATTGTTAGTTTGCACTCGGGTGGCTCAGAGGGGGGGCATTTTATAGAACAAGTATTATTTGCTTATTGTCATTTCCAGTGTCACTGAGCATAATTTAAGCTGCCTTCTCATTTAGGGACAGGAGTGATTTCTGACTCCCTCCCTCCTGCAGCAGCTGTTGGCCCACATGCCGTCTTCCCCCAATGGAAAGATCCACAGTCACGACAGGGATCTGTGCAGGGTCCATTGGGTTCATGCTGTGGTGACAGTTGCTTGGGAGCACCCAAAGAACTTTCATATTCTGGGACTCCAGGCAAAAGACAAGTGAAAGCAACATGTCATGATGCCATAGTTTTGTTTTCTTTTTTTTTTTCCTCTTTTCTCATTTTTGCATGTCTTGGCAGTACGCACTGGATATAGATGGTATCCAAAAATGCCTGTTGTGTTCAGATTTCCTTTGGCCTGAGAGAGCTGAGGAGCCTAGTCCAGAAGCAAGTTCTGACTACAGGCAGCACCTGAGTGACCCCATGTGCCCTCCCAGCTGCTTAGGTGTAGGCTGTGGTAGAACACCTCTTCCCAGCATTGAAGCCACATGTGGGGGACCTTGCCAGTCTTGCCAGCTGGGCATGATAGAATTTCACTGGGAAGAAGAGGAGAGAGAACCAGGTGAGAGCACCCTCAATGGAACACCTGCTACTGGAGGTGGGAGTGGGGGCCTCTGGTGGGAGATGAGACTTAAAGCACCGTAAGAAAAAGTACGCAGTGATGTCAGACTTGAATAGGGTCAGACTCGTAAGCCAGGCCACCAAGTGCCTGCAGGTAAAGCAATCTGTAGCCAGCTGTAATGGGAACACTCAGGCCTTGCAGAGCTTAGAGTGGGTCCCCAGGGGAAGGAGAAATAGAACAGGTAGTCTGTGGCCTCTGGTCCTGCAGCTAGTGTGATTGATGGGGCAGTTTGCAGGTGATTGTGAGTACCCAGGTTGCAGACCAGGCAAGCCAGACACCATGCACACAATGCTGAGACCAGCTCAAAACTACTCTTGTGTAGAAAATGGTCCTGTCTTTCACAGCCCTCAACCTGATCCACTGACATTAGGATTGCAGTGGCCACACTTTCCTTACCTCTCACACCTTGGACTGCACGCCATTCCCTTGACTTCTGCACTGTACCTTCCTCATTCTTTTTTTTTTTCCTCTCACTGCCTCCTCCTTGTTCTCCTCAGGCTTCTCTTCCTGCTGTCCCTCACTGCTGCTATTTCCAGAACTTCCACCTCCTTGGGTGAGCCTGGTTGAGCCCATGGCTTCAGGTCCCTGCCTGCTGTGCTTTCCTTCCTGAAGAGCTGCATGGTCCCATGGTGCACGCCTCTTCTCTGCCCTTTTCTCCTCACATGCCTCAGCACCCCCACACACCTGGGCACCCCTCATGCACCTCTCAGGACTGAGCTGAGCTGTTACCTCACCCAAGAGATCATGACTCACCTGTCAGCCTGAGTCGAATCTTATCTGTGCAGACCATTAACACAAGGCTTATTGCACTGTACTTAGTAACAAAAATATGCCTCATTTCTGTCTGTGTCTGCAGTTCCTGGTGAGCTGCCTGCACAGAGTACCTGCTGTTTGTGGACTGAGCATGTGAGCATCAGCATCTCTTAAATGGGCCCAAAGAACCTGTAGGGCTGCATTTAGAGAACAAGAACACTGATGCCAAATCCTAGTTTCCTGGGTTCCACTCTGTAGCCAGTTCTGGCCCAGAGTCCATGGGCTAGATTAGTCAGTGGTAGCAAACCCCTGAGAGCTTTCAATAAGAAATAGCCCAGTGTGCCAAAAGTGCCGCAGGTTCACCACTAATGGGCTAGATCCTCTCTCTCAGTGCTGATAACACCCTCAAAGATACACTTACAGGACGTGAGGGGCTGCATGTGGGCTGCAAAGAGAGATGTCAAAACTTCTGGAGAAATAGGAAGTGTTTCTCTTGGATCAGAAGAGGGTTTGCTTCTTTATGTGAGACACCGCCAGGACAATGGTGAGTTGGACTGAATCATGAGGCCACTGAAAGCTATGAGCCATTCATTCATTCATCAAGTCAATCAGACAGCATTCATCATGGAGTCAGTATAGGCCAGGACTGGTGCTGAGTAGCAGATACATAGAGATGAGAATGATGCAGGCATGACAGAAAAGGAACCCACTGACTCAGCGGGTCAGTGGAGGACCGTGAGACAGCAAAGTTCATGGGTGGAACATCTCAGCAGCTGGGCAAGGGAGGACATGGAGAAGCCTGCAGGTGCACTCCCCACAGATTGTGCCCATCAGTCAGGTATACATTTATTTACTAGGGCTGCCAGAACAAACCAAATCACTTAAAATAACAGAAATTTAGCTTCTCACAGTCTCAAAGACTGAAAGTCCAAAGTCAAGGTGTCAGGAAGGCCGGGCTCCCTCTATGACTCTTGAGAAAACTTTGTTTGATGTTTTTCTCAGCTTCTGGAGGCTGCCAGCACTCCTTAGCATTCCTTGGCTTGTTGGCACATCATTCCAAGTTCTGCCTCCATCTTCACATGGTCTCATGTACCTTCACTGAATCTCTGTATCTGCATGTCCCTCTATTTTCTATAATAAAGATACCAGTCACTCAATTTGGGCCCAATGTGACCTCACTGTCGTAGCTTGATTACATCTGCAAAGATCTTATTTCCAAATAAGATCGTATTCATAGATTCAAAAAATTAGGGCTTGAGCATATCCATTTGGAGGGATGCAATTGAACCCTTTGAGTATACAGAGGTAAGAAACTCTAGGCCCTAGATGAGAAAATAAGAAAGAAATGGTTAAAAGGTCAAGGGAAAGGAAAGAGCCACAGGGATCACTCATGAGTGACTTGGCATGGTCCCTAAATATCTGATTTTATTCTGTGGAAGAAGAAAGAAACTAGATCAAATATGTGATTCAGAAATCACTGTGGACCAGGTGAAGAGGATGTTGTGTTGGAAAATGGAGAAGGAGCCTGGACCCAGGAAAGCCAGTTACCCATCATGCCTCTATGTAAACTGCACTCTATTTTGTCTGTGTGTGTGTGTGTGTGTGTGTGTTTGTGTCTCCATTTCTCAAATTCTTCATGTATTTTTCTCTTTCTTCAAAACTGTTTCAAAGACACTTCCTCCTTAAAGCTTTCTTTGCTTCTCTGAGTGCGGAGAGGATGAGTAAACAAAAAGGCTCCACTACAGGCAGGACATGGTTTGGACGCTGGCTCTGACTCCTCCTTGCTGTCTGATCCCTGGCCGGCGTTATCCCCGTGGAACTTTGCTTCCTATTTTGCCAACTGGCAAAAAATAGCCTAAATTGCAGGGTTTTCATGAGGATATCAGGCAACATACACAAAGCAGCTGGAGTATAGTAGATTGTCTACAAATATTAGCTTCTTTCTCCTCTGGCAATTTCAATAGCACTGTATTCATCCCACTCTTTTAGCACCTATTACACATAATACTGTTTTGTGTGTCTCCTTCACTAAGCACCAGAAGCCTCCAGGGCAAAGACAGAGCTTTCCACATTCTGCATCTCTCAAAACAGAGCCTGATGCACATAGAACCTCATTTCTCCCCAGGAAGCAGCCTGTTTTGTGTCCAGGGCTCAAAGAAACAAATAGGCATACAAGTCCTTCAGTAACTCCCCACCTAGGGGCACAGTGCAGGCCTGGTGTTCAAACTGTTGTCTACACTCCAAATGTCAAAAGAAGGCCCCGTATTCACCTACCTGGGAGCTTCTCAGAAAGCTTCTCAGGAAAACCCCAATGTCTGATTGGGTTGGAATAATCTCTATCGATCAGAACCTCTAATTAGCATTTATGGGCTTTGATTTCTACAAGATGAGAAAAGTATTCAGTATCTGTCTGAATAAATGTGGTCAGTTTTATAAACCACAACTTTCTTGGCCATCATCAAGGATATATAATGAGAAGTGTCCCCTAACTAATTCCCCTGCCTCCACCCTTGCTTGTTCTAAGTTATTCTCACCTGTGCAGCAGGAGTGATCTTAAATATAAATCAGACTCTCAGTTTGGAATTTTCCAGGAACTTCTTAGTCCCATAGAATAAAATCCAAACTTCCACCAACCCACAGAGTCCCTGCAGGCCTGGCCCTTGCCTACTGCTCTTGGCCTAGCCTCCACCTCTGTGGCTCTTCCTTTTTCTCTAACACCCCAAGATGCCACCCTTTCAGGACCTTTGCACATGCTGCCCTTTATACGGGGAACATTGCTTGCCCCCTCTAACCCTGCCTGCTCTGCCTGGGGCCAGCTCCCTTTGAGCCTGTCATCTTGTTTAAATGTCACTTCCTTGGAGAGACCCTTCCTGGCTGCTTTTCCTAAAGTGGTTACTTTTCTCAACACTGCCATTCTCTCACTAAATTTGCCACAGTTGTCCATCTTTTTACAGTTTGTGCATGTAGAAATGCCCATCTCCAGAATCTCCTGGACAATGACAATCTCCTGGCTTCACCATTATATCCCTGCACCCAGTGCATAGGAGGTATTTACACAAATGCTGGAAGAGTAGGGAGCCTGAGCCTCTGTCCCTTCAGTTGCCAAGTTGCATTGTTTGTTCATGCAAAGTAGCCTTGTCTCCCTCCTCACCCCGCCTCTCAGCCTCAAATCAGTGACAGGCCTTTGACTCTGTCTGATTATCAGAACAGCTGAGCTGAATGCCATGAACCGGTACTTTTAATTCATGATCTTGCATCTTTGTGTGTGCTGCATGTGTAAACCCCTGGTTACTAGCAGCTCCTCTCCAGCCTCAACCCTAACTTCTTCCTCCTGGGAGACGTGGACAACTTTGACAAGGGAAAGAACAGAGGTGCTAAAATCTGACCTGAACAATAATTGTGCAGTGGTAATCCGGACCCACTCTCTCACCAGTTCTTGACCTTGGACAAGTTACTGTATCTCAGCAAGCCCCAGTTTCTAATCTTTAAAGATGGGACCGATGTGCAGACTTAGAGGGATCATTAGAAAGTGCCTTATACACAGACGTTCTTACAGAAATATGTTGCTTTCACTTCTCGGTCTCCATGTTCTCGCTTTTCTCAGTTTCCTTGCTGACCTATCGTCTTGCTTTCACTCATTTATTCAGCTGTTTTCTGATTGTTCACCCTCAGGGATTCCAGATATTCTCTAGAACAAATTTCTAGCTAGTTGAGGAGAAAGCCAAGGTCCTCCGCTCCTTCTAAGGCCCGGATTCTCTTCCCTCTTTCAACCCTGCCTGATTCTCTCTGACAGCTGAACTCAAGCATGGAGCTGCCTCTCTCTCTTCCCAGTGCCTCAACCTCCTCTCTACCTCGGTGTCTTATCTCATATTATTAACTGCAGGGAAAACCCACTCTCTTGTATGTACCCAAACTTCAAGTCTGATTCCCCTCTTCTTTCTGTGACAGGTACTACGGTCACACCATCCTCTCCTTTCTGAGGCCAGCTCCAGCTGCACAGTGCTGTGAGGGTGGATGCTGATTTATCAGTGCACTGAGTAGCAGGGGGAAAGCTGAGAAGGAAGGAGAGCTGGACACAGCAGCAAGTGTACTCATTTGCCCCACCTCTGGGGAATGCCTTCCTCCTTTTTAATCCAGAGCAGGACACTGACCTCACACAGCTCCTGATATTGAGAAATGTGCAGGGGTGTTTGCGAAAGGTTACCTAGAAAGTCTATGTGATTCACTTGGATCCTATTAATACTACCTGATGACTAAAAATAAGATACATGCACAACAATATGTAATGAGGATATCTAACTTAAACTTAAATCTCATTCGTGACAGAACAAAAAACTATAATTTTATAGATAGCCACAGAATGAATTTAATAAACAGTGTCCAAAGAAGACAGTCATAACAAAGAAAAAGCCATAAAACTTTGCCAAAATATATAAACTAAGTTAAGACATCTATAGTGTTCCTGGTTTGGGGAAATTCATAATGGAAGTATTGATTCTTTCTCACATTAATTAGTAACTGTATGTAGCTACAATAGAAATCACAATGGGATATTTTTGGAACTGGGTAACTGTAAGATTTTATCTGATGGAGTAAATTTGGGAGATTAGTAAAACATTTGAGGAGACAAGATACAAAGACAACTTGCCTTGTAAGAATATTGCAATACGAGAATAGGAAAAGTGCGGTAAACTGGACTATGTTCTTGGTGCCACAAATAGAATCCAGTCTAGGCAAACGAGTGTATAGCAGAACTGAGCTGGGAGTCTAGGAACAGCCTCATGACCAAAGGGCCATTTCCAGCACTAGGGAACCTGGGTTGCTGTTGTGAGTGTGTTTTCATGCCACAGGTATCCATGTGACCCTCAGCCACACACCCAGGCACATCCTGAGTGTGGAGCTTTAAGGTGAACAACACCTCATCTTGCACTCATGAAAATTATTCTACAGGAGAGAGAGGCAGAGACAAAGACAGAGGCACCATAAACAAGTAAATAAGTTAAGTATACACTGATATATGCTAATGAGAAAGTAAAATGGGTTTCAATAAACAAAATAAGGAGGGAGTTAACTTCAGACAGATGGTGGGATAAGTTAATATACACTTGAGAAAATAATGATCCTATCAACCTCAAAAATGAGGCTATGAATTCTGAAAATATATTAAGATTTTGGTTTTTAATCATTTTGGGGAAGAACCGTGGATTGCTGAGGCATAATATGATACCCTGTGTCCTTAAAGGAGAGGATTACTATATTTGATCACATGAAATGAGTAACTTCTTTAATAAAATACCATAAGCAAAATTTAAAAGGGAAAAGACATCAGGCACTGAGAGAAAATATTAGTACTGAAATACATTGTATAAAAGAGGAATTAAAACATATACAGTTAATATAGAAAAAGTCATAATATATAAATAGAATCCCAAAAAACCAATCACCCAATAAATATGTGCAAAGAATTCCAACATGTAAAATTCTAAATTCTCTAAATTCAAAATACCAGTAAGATTCCATTTTGATCTAGCAGATGGGATAATACTTCAATATTGAATATATTTGTACCATCATAATATCTGATTTTGGTGAGATGCAATTTAGAGGGAATAGTAAAGTTAATACCGTTTAGTGAGGATATATGTTGATACAATCCATTGAGAGGAGAACCTAGCAGTGTTAATCAAAAGTAAAAGTTAAATAGATACCCTTCCATTGCTCCAAAACATTTATGGCATAAGCCAACTGAAATATTAACAAAGGTGAGAGTTCCTTGCAGTTTAATGAAAAATGTATGCATGTGTTCATAGTATGGTATTAAGTAAAGAAAGAATACTACCTTAAATCTATGTAAAATATTGTTCTACTGGGAGAAGGCATTGTGTACTAGTATATGCTGAGAAAAGTCTAAAAGGGCACACACCAGACCTAGTATTAAGCAAAAAACTTGTATGAAAGAGAGATTCCTTTCAAATTCAGTACATCTGCATATTACTTGCCTAACATGCAACTTATTTTTATAATTTTTAAAAGGTTTTTATAATTTTTAAAAGATCTTTTTAAAAGATAGCAGTGAATGGATTGGATTCTGAGACAGAGGAGGTACATCAGTAGAAAAACTGGTGAATTCATGTACAGTCTGGAGTTTAGTTCCTTGGTTTCTTAGTTGTGACATGTGTTGTAGAAATGTCAGGAATCACCAATAGGAGAACTGGTGAAAGGTATATGGGAATTATCTGTACTACCATTGTTCTTTTCTAAGAGTCTGATATTATTCCAAAATAAAACAAATGACTAACAGAACCATACGGGCTTATCATCAAGGTGTTTTTGGCTGCCAGAACCTCTATGAGAATAATTCAGGGTCCTACTAAGCTGCCTGGCTCTGAGAGCTTAGCGTGGCCTTGTACCCCCTTCCCTGACACATACACACCAACACCACCACCATACACACACAGAGGCCTCTTTGGACTGCTGAGGTTTGCAAGGATTACCTAAGCCAAGCCTGTCCTCAAAGTTCTGGGCTGGGCAACCAAGATGAAACCTTATCCCTGCCCCTGCTACCGCTGAGCTAGCATTTCAGAAGTTCCAGAGCTTCTTTGCCCTCTGCCCTCTTTCTTTAAACCTATACATATCCTTTCCAACCCAGATCCCTCTCAGTCTAAAATAATAAGGTTCTAAGCTCAAAATCACAGTCTGTGTGCTCTGCAGAACCAAAGTGAAGGAGAGGTTCTACTCACGGTGATGTACAACTCACAACCAACAAGATGCACAAAATCTCCACCCCTTTGCTAGTGGCACCAATAGGAGGAGCAAGCCAATTGGAGCAGGAGGATGCTGCCAGATGCTGCCTTCTACCTGCAAGTCTTCCCAGTTTAAGACCTCATTCCTTGACCAGAAGCCCCAAAAGGAAGGGGCCAAGCCTGATACAACCACCTGCCTCTTGTCTCTGTCCAGGCTCCACTTCCTGGTGTTTGACACAGAGGAGGTCCATGATGTGCTGCGCATCTGGGATGGGCCTGTGGAGAGTGGGGTTTTGTTGAAGGAGCTGAGCGGCTCAACATTACCCAAGGATCTGCACAGCACCTTCAGCTCAGTTGTTCTGCAGTTCAGCACAGACTTCTTCACCAGCAAACAGGGCTTTGCCATCCAGTTCTCAGGTGAGCACTTACCCTCTGCCAGCCCCTCTCCATACACCCTGCTGCATGACACTGACTTCTCTGAGTCCCCCTTCCCTCAATCTCTCCACCCATGTAAAGATATTTATTAAGCATCTGCTATATTCCTGGTTCATGGTGAATGATTTCTCAAGTATCTGTACTGAGTTTACTCTAGTGGGGAAAGCAGGCAGGTTAATAGATACCTATGTACCAACTGATAAGTATGCGGATGGAGGGATACGGGTTCTCTTAGTCCCGTTAGAGCATTGAGGAAGATGTTCCAGAACAGATGGTGTGAAAGCTCAGACCTGAAGGACGAGTAGAAATAACTCAAGAAAAGAAAATGTTTCAAGGAAGGAGTGATCAGTTATGCAATGGGATGGTGTCACTGAGTTGGAGTTTGGAGGACTGTGGACCTTTATTGAACAAGAAGAAGAAAATAGAACATACCAGGTGCAGGGAGCACATGAACAGCATGAGAGCAGCACAGCACATTTGGAAGTGGAGGGTTCTGGGGGCTGAAACCCAGAGTGCATAGAGGAACAAGGGGAGATACATCAAACAGTGATAAAAGAGCTGATATGATATGCCATACACTCTGGGTCTTCATTTAGCACAGGTCTCAGTAAGAACTGGAAGCCAAACCTGAGTAATCTAATTTCAGTTAATTATGTACTGCAATAGCCAGTTATGCAGGAGCATGACAAAGATCTACCCAAAATGGGCAATGCTCAAACACTCAAGTCCCAGTCTTGGGTAATTTCTATGATCGGTCTTGCTTCTCACTGGAATGCCTCTTCCACCGCTCCTCTCCCTGAACAAGCAACTTGGCCTTCATTTTTTCTGTGCTTATTCATAGCAGCTGTCTTCATTACCATCTTCTTACTCCCCTGTGGGGGTTTCTGTGTTGATTGCAAAGCAAGTCTGTGTGGCACCCGTGCCATGCTTTGCCCCCAAGACATCCTCCCAGCTGGTGGATCAGCTCCTAGCAGCAATGAGTCGGTAACAGGGTTGCAAATCCCACTTCTGGCTTTTTTAGGCACCTTTCTTTGCGGGGGCAGATGAGAGTCTCTAGGATGACATTCTACTACACAGGTGGCCCTCTGTATCCCTGAGTTCATTATCCACGGATTCAATGAACCATGGGTTAAGAATATTCAGAAAATAATTGAGTCTGTACTGAACATGTAGGGTTTTTTCTTGTCATTTTTCCCTATCAGTATAACAACTGTGTACGTAGCACTTACATTGTATTCAGTATTATAAGTAGTGTAGAGATGGTATAAAGAAAAGAGAGGATGTGCATAAGTTATATACAAACATTATGCCATTTTGTATAAGGAACTTGTGCACCCATGGGTTTTGGATCCTTGTGGGTTTGGGGGGATATAGAGCCAATCCTTTTTGGATTCTAGGGGACAACTGCACTTATTAGCTTATCCACCTAATACTTGTGCAGGCTTCCAGCCTAGCATTTTCCCTCTATTCTCAGAGCTCCATGGAATATTAAATGGTATTTCAGGAAAAAGAAATTTGCCTGACCAAGTAATATTGGGAGGATACTTGGTTGCGGTATCCCTATAGAGATTATTTATAATGTGAGACCTCTGAGCATGCCTGATATGTAAGCCATATAAATTCAAAACATACTGGTAGGTCATATTTGAGTGTGGATGACTTTTCCTGATGCTGTCTCAGGAGATTCACACTGCATGAAACAAATGTTGGACACTGCTAGATAAGCAGTGGAAGGATCCCCTCTCATAAGGAGGACGGAATGCTAGAGAGCTTCTCAGGCATTCTCTGGGGACAGGAATATTATGAATAATTAAAGTCAGACTTGTATTTTCTCTGACTATGCCCATGCTGATGGATATGGCTTAAAAGAAAAATAACAAAAAAAAAAAAGAAGGCCATTGTTGTACTGACAAATTCCCCATCAATTTGCATGATCTGACCTCTACTGTGTCCTCACTGTTGGCGCATGGGATAGAGTCCCTGGATGCCCTCCTGTGCCTGCACTCTTTCTTGAGCTATTTTCTCATGCATTGCCCAGCTTGTAGAAGTCCATTTCATCCTTCAGAGTTCATCTCAGTTGCCACTGATTTGTGATCTCCCTGTTCAGAGTAAATGGCTTCAGCCTGCAACACTCTAGTGTGCTACTGCCATTTCTTAAGCATGTTGTCATTACTGGTCTTTCTGCCTTGTCCTAGAGCTGCATCTATTGCATCCCACTGAGTGCTCTTAGATTGTCCGACCCATGCCATTGCTCCCAGACTCCCCCATAGTGTGTGTATGCAGCAGGTGCTGATTCATTGATTAGGGAGCAAATGAGCACATAAGGACATCAACACATGAATGAATGGTTTTCTGTCACCAGGATTTCATTAGGCAAGCTACCCTGAGCAGCTTGAAGCCCAGAGAGAGTAGAGTAGTCAAAGTTAGCTAGCTGCAGTTCCAGGAAGGCTGTGACAATCTGGCCCACCGTTCTGGGTATAACCTGGGTTTAGGAAAGGTCACCTTTCCTGTTGCTGTCATCATTTAGCAAATACCAGGGCTACTCCGGGGAGGCCAGAATGGCTTACCCCATGTCAACTTTATAGTGTGTATTTGACAGGGGATTGTGCAGAAATGCCAGAGACGATTAGCACAGGCTTGGCTTTATTAAGTAAACATGACTATGTAACATATAACATCCTGTCTGTACCACGTGGATGCAGCCTTTCCCTGGGGCTTTGCCAAGCAGCTCAAATTCAGGAGCATTAAAGAGAGAAAATAAGAACAAAAAAAAAAAAGGTGAAGGTGAGTGGGAAGCATAATCATAGCCATCTATTGAGTAGGCACCATTCTAAGCTCTCCAGTATACTGTCTCTTACAAGTTTTGCAAACACCTTAAAGTCTGAGCAGAGTTATTAATCCGTGTTGCATATATGAGCTCTGAGGCTTCTCAAACAAAGTCATCTAGTTAATAAGAAGCAGAGCCTGGATCAAAACCCATGTGCCTGATTCCCAAACCTAGGCTCTCAATCATTGCACTCGGTTGCCTCCCATATAAATAATCTTCCTAAGCATGGTCGCAATAGGGAGCTATTTTTCTTCTAAGGAATCATTTACATGTGTACAGTGCACTGTAAAGCTAGAGATGAAAGCTAAGTCTGTCTTTAATTGGGAAGGAAGAAGATTGATCCTTATTTGACTTTATAAATAAATTTAGTTAGTGTCAAATGTTGATGATTTGTTCACTCATTCGTTTGTTCAACAAATATTTACTGAGCACTATTGTGTGCTGTAAGCCCTGGGAATACTATTGGGAGCCAAATAGCCAAGGTCTCTGCTCTCATAGAGATTCCAGAAGATATACAAGAAAGACAAACATAAATATTGTAAATTAGCAAGTTTAATATAGATTGCACTGTAAAATGAACAAAACAAAACAGGAGAATGTGATTAAATTGGTGGAAGGAAGTTAAAGGATGTGTGCATCAGCTTTTTGTTGCCGTGACCAAATGCCTGACATGTGCATCTTAAACAAGGAGAGGTTTCTTTTGGCTCACAGTCCATGTTCCATGGGCCCCATTGCTTTAGGCCTATGGAAGGCAGAAGCATTGTGCCAGAAGGGCATAGCACAGGAAAGCCGCTAGCCTCATGGCAGTCAGGAAACAGAATGAAAGGGAAGGAGTCAGAGAAGAGCTGGGAACAAAAGATTCTCGTCAAAGGCACATCCCCATTGACATATCTCATTCAATTAGGCCCCACTAATAAACCCACTGAGCTGTGAACTTATCAGTGGATTGATCCACTTGAAGGCAGGGTCCTTGTGATCCATTCAGCTCCTCAAATACCATTTAACACAGTGAGGCTTTGGAGGAAATCTTTCAGATCCCAACCATAACAATGGATGAGCCCAGAAGAAGGCGGTCAAGGAGGTCTGTCAGAGGAGGTGATATTGAAGCTGAAAATGAAATGACAAAATGGAGCTGGCATAGGAAGCTCTGTGGCAAGACCATTCCAGGAAGAGGCACCACTGGGCGCAACGGCCCTGAAGGAGGAAGGAAGGGGGAGTGAGATTTCTGGGTTAGAAACAGATTCTATGAACATGACTGGAATATAGTGATGCTAATGATAAAAGTGAAGGGTAGGTTTTAAAACCTTATCTCAAAAAAGAAAGGCTTAAAACAGAAGACCATATACTGGGGATTGGCAAACATTTTCTGTCAAAAACTAGATTGACTTTCTGGCTTTGTGGGCCATATGGTCTCTGTTGTCACAACTCTTTTTTGCCATCATAAGCAGCATGTAAATAAACGAGTATGTCTGTATGCCAATGGAACTTCTAGAGAAATAAGCGTAGATTTAGATTTAGCCATGGACTATAATTTGCTATATTCTGTCTTATACTAGGTAATATTAGGTGTAGGTATAGTATGGTATAAGGTATTAGATATTAAAACTCCATAGTCACCCACACACTCTAGATCTTCTGATGAGTGGCACTGGCAGGCAAAGTTGCCCTAGGCTGATGCCTCTCAGACTGAAGGTCTGATAGCAAAAGAGAATGGGTGCATCTCCCCAAGATGTCTGGAGAGTATAACAAACACAATATCTCTTTGAGACATTATTGATGCATTATTGATCCCATGGTCTCCAGGCCTCCTGCCCTGGCATCTGTCAGCCACAGTGTATGAACAATGACATGCTGGAGACCAGACCCTGTTGTCACCCAGAGCAGTGGAGGTGGCTGAGATTTGCTGAGGCTGCCTTGGAATTCTTTCTTTCTCTTGGCTGTCTTATGTCATTTCCACTGTGGTTTTCTCACACACATTTGTCCATTCACTCACTCATTTATTCTCTATTTCATTCCTTCTTTCTTCTTCCATTTATTCAGTGCCTGCTTTTGAAACACCGACTCTATGTTAAACTGGGTTAGATACTAGACAGCAAATATCTCCTAAATTTCTGAGGTTTATAAGTATTTAATTAATCTCAGCTATTTCTGTTGGTTTTTAACTCTGCTCTTCCACTTTCTATAAATATCCCATTTTTCTTTGAATGTGGTTTTGGTTTAGTGGGTCCTGGTTATTTGTTTGCAAGAGAGGGCATGGTCTCCACTCAATTTCAGCAAATGCTCTGCAGTATCATAACCAGCGCTTGTTACTCTGGCAGGCCAACTCCAAATTCCTTTGCAAACCCTTTACATGGCACTTGTATTTTGTTATTGTGTCACTCCCTCATACAGATCATGTTCGTTAAACTGTACAAAATTGCAAAATATTGTCTATATAACAATGTTTGTATTCTGAAATCAAACTGCATTCAATTCTACAGTCATAACAGCACAATCATGCTTAATGCATAGTATCTTGTGATGGGATGATGAAGGTAATAGTGAAGGCACTGGTGGGACAGCAGTGGTGACATCAGTGAGAGGAACTGGTGGATACACTGACAATGATGCAGTGGGAACCAGGCACTGATGGACAATAAGGGAGGTGAGAACAGTGGTACTCTTGCCACAGTGATGACAGAGGTAGGAAGTGACAATGGTCATAGCAGTGCTCTGGTGATGGTGGTCGGTGCATGTTATGAGTTGGGAGTTGGCTGGAAGACACCGAAGCAGCCTCTCTCTTTCTTGTTTTCTTGTCCCAGTGTCCACAGCAACATCCTGCAATGACCCTGGGGTCCCACAGAATGGGAGCCGGAGTGGCAACAGTTGGGAAGCCGGTGACTCCACGGTGTTCCAGTGTGATCCTGGCTATGCACTGCAGGGAAGCGCAGAGATCAGCTGTGTGAAGATTGAAAACAGATTCTTCTGGCAGCCCAGCCCGCCAACATGCATCGGTATAGAGCAGCTGCAGAGTGCATTGCCCCCTGGCCTCATGGCTGTGTGCCCCAGGCCCTTCTGTGCAAGAGGCAGCTGTGTCTTGAGCCTGGGGGCAGGAGATCGGAACAGCTGAAAATGGAAAGAAACCAAACATTTACCCTACTTTGCATACATATGTACAACACTCATATATATACCCTACGCAACACAGGCGCGCACGCACACACACACACACACACCAAATTATTTACTTGCTGAAATGTTCTTAAAGACTTTCAGACCAAGAAGGTCTTCTCTGCAGCCCCAGCTATCTAGGTTGACAAGGGTCCCCTTGGTTAAGTATGATCAGCACATTCTACTATTTGAAGCACTACAGGGGCACCCCCATGCTTAGGAGCAAAAGACACTTGTTCCTTCTCTTCTCAAGGGGATTACTCTTACCTTAGTTTAGGTTCATAAGCTCTGCCTTAGGTTTTTAAACCTCCCCATTTCATAAATGAAGAAACAGACTTGTCTAAGGTCATGTAGCTTGTGAGAAATTGAGCCTGAATAATTCTGCCCCCTAGCTGCTTAAATGGGGAAAAGGGAGGAACTTGAGGAGAGAGGAAGACAGAAAAGAAAAATAGAAAATTCCAGATGCTCATTTCCCTCTGCTCTTGTTCTCAGACTAAATGATGAATGCCTTTATCTCTGCACCAGTGATGGGTCCTCAGGGAGAGGAAATCCAGTGGCCACTAAGTCTTTACTGTGTGCCAGCCCCATGCTGAATGTTCACTCAGATAACTGAGTTTAACTTTCCCAGCAGTGCTCTGAAATTAGCACTATTCTCACATGTACAGCTGTAGACGCTTAAACACAAATTTGTACATCTTGTCTCAAATGCCGGAGCTAGGATGTGGTAGAGCCAAGTTTCACACCCACATCAATTTGAGGACAAAACCTCACATTTTCCCACCTACCATGCTGTGTCCCTGAAAGAGAAGGCTGTGAGGGGTCTTCCTGAGACCTCTTCTGCAATGTCCTCCCTGAAACTGTCCTGCACCTCTCTGTGCTGGCTCCAAGGGAGGCACTGTCCCAGCGTCGGAAGACTGGGCTTTGTAGGTCCTGACTCTTGAGACCTGGCACCAGATGTAAGACACTGAGACCTGTTCCTTAGAGGAGATAGGTGCCACCTGGGTGCTTGAGACAGGAGCAGTGTGAAAGTATGGGGACAGGAGTCTGAGGCCTACGTTCCAGAACCTACTTAATTTTTAGCTACATACAAGTAGGAAAGAGTGTGGGATATGGAAGTAGACAGACCTGAGTTTAGTGTTTGACCTTGCCATTTACTAGCTTGATGGCCTTTGGAAAATTGGGTCAACTCTGAGCTTCAATTTCCTCATTGCAAGGTTAAACATACTTCCCTTATAGTATTCTGGGGTGATAATATACCAAGTTCTCTCCATCCCTCGTTCCTTCCTTCCCACCTCTGTTTCCTATTACACATTTATGGATTCCCTTCCCTAAGTCAGAATTCCTGCTGGTCAAGAGGATTCTCATAGGACCTGGGAGAAACTCAATGGCCACTGAGTTTCCTTCCAAATTTACCCTTCTATAAGCCTGAGATTCCTGAGTCTTGTTCTGCAGAAATGCAGGTCCTGAGGTGAGATAGGGCACGGATAAAGGGGCTGCCACATGCAGAGCTGATGAGGGCTGTACCAGGCAGAAAGCAGAGCAGCAGTGAGGTTAATCGGTTTCCACTGCTCATTCCTCTTCATGGCTTTGGGAAGTGTTCCTCAGGCAGCAGAATAAATGCCTCTGTTCTCGCAAACAGCCTGGAAATCCAAGCAACAAGCCCCTAATTTCCACTTCCTTGGCAGTCTGCCTTATGTGAACTAACTGGCCTTCGTGGTCTTTCATTACAGGAAGGAAGCAAAGAAACAAGTATTTATTGAGCATCAATATATACAAGAGGCACTGGTGATTTAGACATTGTAACTGAAATCACCATGTGAGCTTGGAGCTCAGGTTCTAGATTCTGACTTAGATTCAAAGCCAGCTTCACAGTAACAAGCTCTGTGGCCTTACATGCAAACTACTTAACTTCCCCGTGCCTTAGTTTACTTATCTGTAAAATAGGGAAATAAGAGTCCCTATCTCACTAGGTTGATTGGAGGGTTAAATAAGATAAAGCTGGAATTCACTCAGGTCACTGGTTCCTAATAACCACTATGTATTAGAAGTTATTATTATTCTTCTTTCATCTTAGAGACAAGGAAGTAGAGGCTTCCAGTGGATGAGGGGAGAGTTCACCCAAATTCACACTGCTTGTGAGTGGCATTGTCAGAATTAGAACCCAGGACTGTGTGACTTCCAAATCCATGCCCTTGTCACAGCTCTTGCCCCTCCATACAGCTTGCCCACTTCCTGGCTGTCTGAAATGATTAGGGGCTGATGCTCACTCCCAGTTGGAAATAATGTTTGCACCTGCCACATCTGTCCCTGAGGCAGCCCAAGAGCCCTCCGGGACCGTGGGCACAACTGGCAGAGGGCAGTGGTGTTTGCTCAGGCTCCCAGGTGGGAAGAAGATGCCTGGATATCTGAAGCCAGGAACCATCTGCAGAAGAGCTGTGTCGGGGCAGAGGTAAACTAAGAGAGCTTTGGGTTTGGCAGAAGAGTAGAGGCAGATTCAGAAATGCCCAGACTCACTCAACCTGTGGCAAATCTGAAGGAAGAAGCCCCTGAGCTGACAATGGAGGCAGCATGGAGTCCCTGGAGAAGACCCCACAGGCAACAGGCATTTCTGACGGGGCACAGGCTTTCTCACTCCCTGTTTATGCCAGACCTTGTCTCCAGGCTGACCAGAGAAGGGCTGCTCTAACTAGACATGGCACCTCTGCTCCACAGCCCCAACCACACAGACCTTGCTCAGTCTGCTTCCATGAGCATTTGGTGGAGAAGAATGTGAGGTTCAGGCACTTGAGACCAGGTGCTGAGGCCCAAAATTCCAGAGAAGTGCTACCCTTCTCTGAAACAAGCAGAGGACAGACTTGGGAGGCAGCTCGGCTTGAGTCTCCAACTGACTAAAAAGACTACTTCACCTCTCTGGGCCTAGTCTCCTCTCTTATCATCCAGAAGAATAATCCACAGCTCGCTGGGTTGTTAACAAGATGTGAATAAGAGAATGCACAGTGGTACCTTCATTCATGGTTCACAAGCACTTTTGCTGGCAAACAATGTGGCTCACATTTGGCAAATTTTGTTTTTGTTTGTGAACTCTGCATCAGGCAACAAACACAGGTGCGGCCATCTTTCCCGCATGAACATGAACTTGGCCATCTTTTCCAGAACCATGATATGAATTAAGTTTACAAACTGAGGTAGCACTTATCTAAAATGCCATGAGTCTTGCCTGATGAGACAGATGTCCAGCTTGAGTGTTTGACCTCCACTTGGTGCTTGTGGTGTGTTTTCCCATGGGGGAGAAAAGCATCCTGCTCATAACCCCACGGGGCTCAGGTTCAGCCATGATATGTTTCTCTGGCCTGAACTGCCCTATTTGGAGACTCAGCCCTTTAAGCTTCATGCAGTAAAAGCCACAGCATAAGACAAGGGCTCAGATCTGTGACAAGTGAGTGACCGCTCCTCAGTGTTTAAATACCCTTTGATTCTCTCTGAGATTTTCTGCCCTCTTCCCTTCCACAGCTATCTCTCCTCCTTCAGATTCACCATTGTTGGTTCCCCTGGCAACCTTATCATGGCTCTGTTGTGTCCACACAGAGCTGTGCACACAGTCTCAGCCATCGTTTCCTGTTTATGACCCCACAGGCTTCCCAGCTTCACTCTGTCTGTCCACCCATGCAGTATACCCACAGCTCCATCAGAGGGGGATGAGAGGACTTGGCTGAGGAGGTAGGAAGGTGGTTTGGCAGGTCCCTTGGTGAGGAGTTTTCTGGACCATCCCACCACCTTGCCCTCCCCACCTGCTTAGAGGCCTATCATCTCAGCAGACCGAGAACTTGAAGATTCTCAGGGATTCTAGCACCTCCATCCAGCTAATTGTGCACAATCCCTTTTGGACAGGCCTCTGGGGAAGCTGGAAGGTATCTGCCACCCCAGCAGCTGCCAGGAGCACTGGCAGCAAGAGAGGCTAGCCAGGCTTGGCAGGCAAGTGTGATCATGTGCACTCCTTCTGTCTGAGTGCATGGGAACTCACAGTAAACCTCCACAAAATCTGCCTGATATCTGGGTGCAAGGTGGCAGGAGGATACCATGCATTTCAGCTGTCTGAAAGGCAGTGATGGTACCATACTGACAAACCAGAACTCTCCAGTGATCCTTCCAGCCACCCCACAGGGAAGATATTACCTCTCTTTTACTATCGAGGAAGGACACAGAGACCTAGAGAGATCAGATAAATTCCCTAAGATCACACAATCAGGTAGTGGCAGAGCCAGACATTATAAAAAAATAATTCATTGAGGTAAAATGCACACAGCCTAAAAATCATTCATTTTAAAGTGAACAATTTGGTGGTATCTAGAACATTTATGATATTGCACCACCATGATCTACTTCCGGGACATTCCCATCACTCCCGAGTCAAACTCCATTGTTCCACACTCAGCCCTAGAGCCGGGTGTTAACTTGGACCTATGAACCTCACCCCTACACATTAAAGTGTGACCAGGGGGGAGACAGTTTTACTTCCGGCCTCCTTTCTTCTCAGCTCCCTGTGGAGGAGACCTAACTGGACCATCAGGAGTCATCCTCTCGCCAAATTACCCTGAGCCCTACCCACCAGGCAAGGAGTGTGACTGGAAAGTGACTGTCTCACCAGACTACGTCATCGCCCTGGTATTTAACATGTATGTACCTTTCCCCGGGCGGGAGACAAGGGTTCAGAGCAGCTAGGGAATTGAGAACCGGGGAGACAAGGGTTCAGAGCAGCTAGGGGGTTGAGGACCTGGGTCCTCAGTTAAATATGTAGCTCTGTAGGGAAAGCTGTCTGTTTCAAAAGAGGTGAGAGAGAGACAGAGACAGACAAAGAAAGAGAACATTTTTGAACATCCCCTCTGTGGCAAGCTGAGTGGTTGCACAAACACATTATCTTATGTAATCTTTATCATAATTTATGTGTGTGTGCTTGTGTGTGTGTGTGTGTGTGTGTGTGTGTGTGTGGAGTTTGGGACAGAACCCAGGGCCTGTGCATGCTCACCAAGTATTCTAGCACTGAACTGTACCTCTAGCTCTTTTTTTTATTATTATTTTATTTAAGACAGGGTCTCATTTAATTCTCCAAGCAGGCCTTAAACTCACTATCTTGTTGCCTCAGCCTCCAAGTACTAGGATTATGGCATGTCCTACCACAACTGGATCCTTGTAATAATTTATACAGTAACTCTGAAGTACCTGAGATTCAGAAAGAAGGCCTCAGGGAATCCTTTTGCCCTGCTCTCCTGTGTTTCCCCTTCTGCTCCCCCTGACTCCATCCATCCTGCTCCTCAGCCTGTGCCCACGCTCAGGCTTCCCTGTTCTCTCCTCTTAGCTCCTGCCTTCTTTCTTGCAACCCATTCCTAGGCAAACCTGCAAAAGACCCATCTCTGGTTCCCTCTCCCTGCTCCTTATGGGATACTCAGCCATGGTCCCTGACTTCTGCCATCCCAGTTCCATCAAAAACTCCTCTGATGAAAAGCATCAATCAATTCCTGTTTGTCAAACAAAATGGAATTTCCCAAGTCTCATCCTGTTTCATCTCTTGAACATTCTCACCATCCTTATTTTCCCCTTGGCTTTGTAAGCTTCTCTCCCCTACTTCTCTAGCCTCTTCTGGGGTTTCCTGGCCCCCTTTCTTGCCCCTACTTCTCTGCCACACTTCGCCATAATTGTCTCTTATCTGTGCCTCCTTCCAGAGCCAGCTCACTGCCGTGGCTGCAACCTCCTAGAGAAGGTGGAGGACTCCCCTCTGCCACCTGCCCTGAATTCTTTCCTTCAGAGATGTAGAAGCCCATATCCCCATGCTGACTGTCTAGATCTGGTGCTTCATTCACTGCATATGAAACATGCACAATACCAAGCCTGTGAGTTCTCAAGGCAAGCTGTATCCAGAATACCTGGGAGTGCTACTGTCCCCTTGGACCCTCACTACTTCTTCCATGAGCAGCCAAGGCATTCACCTCTACTGCCTTAACTTTTTCATGTTTCTCTGTTCATCATACCAGCTCCTAACTTGGTCTGAGTCACTCAAGTGACTGCTAACATCTCCTAACTGCTTTCTCTGCCCCATGTTGCTTTCCTCATCAATCTCTTCTTTATCCATCTGTCAGAAGTATCTTGTCACTCAAATGAGCAGAAATAACCACCCCATTTTCCATTTAACACCCTATAATGATAGTGCTCAGCAGTTAAAAAGAATCAGCTGCTGATACATGCAACAGTGTAGATGAGGTCCCAAAATATGCTGCTGGGTGAAAGAAGCCAGACACATGAAATACATAATATATGATTCAACTTGTGTGAAGTTTTAGGATCAGCAAAGCTAATCTATGGGGAGGAAAGATCATCAGTAGTGGTATCTTAGTTACTTTTCTCTCATTGCTGAAATAACATACTCGATGTCTAATGTTAAGGAAAGAAAAGTTTATTTACCTCACAGTTTGTAGAGATTTCAGTCTATACTCAGCTGGCTCCAAAGCAGGGTGGCATGGCAGAGAACAGTTCATGGCAGGAAGACTATAGCAAAGCAACAAGAGAGAGGGGGGGGGGACACACCTCTTTCTGCTTCTCATATTGTATGCAGACTACCTGCCCTAGGTCAGGTGTAGCACTCATACCCTTATTCACACCATTAGACCATGAATCAGTCACAAATTGTAGATTCAGCCACTTGTGAAAAACCCACCCCTCATGATTGCATGAGGCTTTGGGGAGACAGACACAAACCATAACAAGTGACTTCTAAGACAGAGGAAGGTGGATGGGAACTGTCTGGGGTGATGGGGGTATTCTAAGTCTTTATGTACATGTCTATTTAAAAACAAACATGTAAATAGTTACCTTTAATGACTCCCTCTTGCCCATAAATAAGTCTGAACTTTTGGGTGTCACTCTAAAAGACCTAGCCCTTATCCACATCCCAGGTAGGCTCCTATCCCATCTTGTGCCCTGAGCTCCAGTATGATTGAACTCGTGGCACCTTTCAGGGGTTTATAGGCCTTTTGATGCCTTTGTGACATTGCCTGTGCATCTGCTGTGCATCTGCCTTCACAGAAACTTCCTTTTCTCTCTTTTTCCAACCACTGAGAGTCTTGTTACCTCCTGAGACCAGCTGGAGCTTAACCTCCATGAAATCTGGATTGTTTCCCTTCCCAAGGACCTGTATGTGCCCACTCTGCCTTATGCAGATTTTTTTAGCCACTTTTTTGTCTCTATGTCCATTGCTTCCTACAGCACCATCAACTTCTGGAAGGGAGGAGTGGTATCTGATGTGTTCCTCCCACCAAGAATCTGGGACACTGCTTGGCTTATTAAGAATGTTCAGATAAATTTTAATGAGTGAAGGAAAAATAAGTACAGAAAGAAGTCAATTAGTTAAGAACTGATCATGCTATAATTTGTGACCAAGACATATTCACTCTGCAACCTGTCCCCAGGGGTGTGTAGAAACTGAGTTGCAGGAAAAGATGATCAGATCTCCCAACAGGGCTGGGGTGACCATGCAGCTGACACAAGTGTGACAGGGTGCTGGGGGAGGAGGTTGCACAGTTGCCTCTAAACCCTTCACCCTGTCTCCTCTCTGGCCTGCTACCCTTTGTTCTAGAGATGTGTGGCCCTTCATCTCTACCCTATATCTTAGCTAGAGGGTAGGAAAACCATTCTATTCTCAGTTCAGTCAAATGATGCATTTGAGTATCCAGCTCATGACTGTGGGTGAATTCACATCAAAAATCTGTTTTCTGCAAATTCATTTATTTTTCTGTTATTTTCATCTTTGCACAATTGCTATCAATTACTGTTGTTAGATCTATGCTCAAATGTGAAATCACTGCCTGAGAGCAGATCTGTTTTCAAAGTTACCAGATACCATGGTCTAACAGGAAAATTCAGACCACAAAGCCACCAGCAAGTCAGGAGGGCCCTGGGACTCCATTTCTTGCCAATACATGGCATTTTTGGTCATTTTTACTGTAACTATTCCATTTTGGGATAATGTGGGATAAGTTATATTCATGAACTCTAATACTCAATTTGCTAAATAAAGGGAGTTTTTAAATGGATTTTCTCTCTCAATGGGATCAGGGCAATTAAGAGAGAGACAACCCTTGTTTGAGTGTTGGGAGTGGGGGTGGCAGCAAATCCTGACAACTAGGCAACTGGCTTGGGATGAGGAGTGAAGTTAAGGGCTTTCCTGCCTGGGAATGGCCCCTGGGCAGCTCCTTCCTCTTAGGGAAGAGGTGGAGAATAGCATGCTGTCAAAAGCATGCTGACGTCAGGTAGGAAACTGAAGTTCTGGACCTGCCTTGGCTGACCCCTCAGTGCGTAGGGTTGGCAACTCATTTTCCCTGCTGTGAAAAGAGGGAATTAGGTTCTCAGCTCACAATTTTTGGACACTGACTCTGGAGTGTAGCTTCTTTACCTCCTCATCCTACAGGAAAGGTTTTATCCACCCCACTTCCCACCCAACTCCCCATCCAGCCTTTAGGTGCTGGCTACCAAGATGCTGGGCTTGCTCTCTGGGCACCTCCATCACTGGGTTGAACCTAAGGCTGTAGCATGAGCCCTTGTTTGACCTTAGCGGGTTGGGGTGGGGTGTTTTTGTTCCCTAGCTTTAACTTGGAGCCTGGCTATGACTTCCTCCATATCTACGATGGAAGAGACTCTCTCAGCCCTCTCATAGGAAGCTTCTATGGCTCCCAGCTCCCAGGCCGCATCGAAAGCAGCAGCAACAGCCTCTTCCTTGCCTTCCGCAGTGACGCATCTGTGAGCAATGCTGGCTTCGTGATTGACTACACAGGTAAGGGCCTAGTGCCAGAGATCACCAAGGGCACAGCCAACCAAGTTGGCAGAGGGGGCACAGTGTAGTGCAGAGAGGACTGCCTGAGGCTGGACCAGGAGGGTCTGTGTCTACTCTGACACAGCTGCTCCTTCAGAGGACCTGCCTCCACTGAAACCGTGTAGGTGGCTCAATCTTCTACACTCAGATGGCCCAGGGTAAAGAGAGGGAGAACAGAATTCTCTTTGTACTTCACTTCTACTTACAAATCATGCTTCTCTTCTTCCTTTTACTGTGATGGACATTCCTAGCTCTTCCTCAGTCTCATAACTCCCTTCCTTAGCGATCAGCTAATATCTTCCTGGTCCCTCACCTGCTTTAGCTAGGATCTAGGATGTATCTCAATCTTCTCTACAACAAATCCTCCCACTGTCCGTGGTAACTTCAATGACCATGGCTTAGTCCATTTCCTGTTCTTGTCACAAATACTTGATGAGTGCATTATAAATTTAAAACATTTGTTTGACACACAGTTTGGGGGCCTGACATTACAAGATCATGTCAGTCCATCTTTATGGCTCTGATGAGGATCTCATGGTGAATGGCATCACACTACCAGCAAAGATCACACAGCATGACGGGAGGCCAGAAAAATTTAGGAGGCAGGTTCACCCTTTTCATAACAACCCATTATAACTGAGGTCACACCAGAACTATGTTAATCCCTTCCAAGGGCAGTGGTTCCCATGACCTAAACTTCTTCCACTAGGCCTCTCCAATTTCAACATCACCACACTGGAGACCAGGTCTCTATCTCATCAACACTTGGAAGACACACACAATCCATATCCACTCATATGAACAGCCTGTCCAATCCCAGGTCACTGTGCTTGGACCGCTATCCCAAGAATACTCTTTCACTATATACTCCAGCATTTTGTCATAGACTGATCATTTTCTGATACTTTCTCATCACATTTCCTCCCCTCCCCATTCATGTATTTATTTATTTATGTATTTGCAGTGTTGGAGATCAAATCCAGGGCTTTGCACCTACTAAGCAAGTAATATACCACTGAGCTACATGCCCACCCCCAATCATATTTCCTCATCCTTCCAACTGCCCTATTCACTTACTCCCATTGCGCCTGTGAATTAATTCAGCCAAGCAGAGTGCTATCATGGAGGTATCAAAAGCAGGAGCCAACAATTTTTTCTTAAAGATAGTAAGTATTGTAGGTTTACCTAGTACAGCTACTCAGCTCTACCATCATAGAGCTCTAGCAGCCCTACACAAAATGTAAAGGAATAAGTGTGGTCATTTGACAATTAAAATTTATTTACAAAAACAGGTCCCTGCTTGGCCAAGAATCACAGACTCAGATTAACAGGACTGAAAGTTCATGATTACTATTTAACTATTACTATTGTATGATCGTGTACAAATTATTTGACCTCTCAAAACCTCCATGTCTTCATTTGTGAAGCAATGATAGGAAAATTCCTGCCCTCTAGAAATGTAAAGATCAATGAGTCCATGCACTGGAGCCCTTGGTATGGTGCCTGGCACATGTCAAATGTTCTGTAATCTTCTAATGTTATTAATAGTAGTGAGAGAGTTCCAGGCTCTTGGGCACTCCACTCCACTGTATTCTACTCCATTATTCTCTTTTTGACCTTTTCTTCTTTCTTAATTATCCCAGACCCCATTATCCAAATCCTAGCTCCATTTCTTGCTTGATTTGTGAGTTTGGCAAGTTATTATCTCCTGGAACATCATCCACAAAAAATGAGAGTAATAAAAATTATGTTGCAGAAGGTTAAGAATAAAAGATACTCTGTATAGACATATTATGTAGAGATATATAGATATAGATATGTATATATATATATATATATATTAGTGTAATGCTCAGAATATACTAAACATTCTACACATTCTCTAGAGATGATAAATTTTGTTATTATTACTGTAATCCAAGTTCACTCCTCACCAGCCTGTGTATACAAATGGGGTCATATTACTGGTTAAAATTAAAAATTTTCTGGCTCGTGGTTCCCACTTGCACAATGTAGGGCCTGAGCCACCTTTTAAAATGTCCCTTAATGAAATATTTCTGGCAATGCTTGAGACTTTCTCATACGGGTTCACAAATACCACTAATTATGATAATAGCTAACTCTGTGTACCAACTGCCACCACTGCCCTGGGTATTTTATATTCACCCCCTCATTGAACTCTTCATAGCTATTAGTGGTCTGCTATTTGTCAAGCACGTTCTAGAAGACAGAAAGCGCACAAACTAGAAACTGCTTTTCTTGTCATCTTCTTGCCTCAAGGGGCTGACTTGGAGAATGAAACGGACCTTTCTACTGTCCTTTCTTCCTCCAGTCACCTGTCCTGCAGTCAACCTGCTGTCTCCACACCTCCTCGCACTGTGTCAGGCATAGACACTGCAGAATTCTAACTAAAGTCACGGCCTACTCCTAGTCTGGAAGCTTTGTTGCTCTACCCACCACCAATCCCCCTGCTGGGTTATCATGACTATTTTTTATTATTCTTTCTTTATTCATATTCTCATCAGTACCCTCTATTTCCCTACTCCCTGATCCTTCTATTGTATAATCCTTGCCAAAACATACCCTTGGTAAAACCCACACCCAAATGGCTGAGGACAGCCAGAAAAAGCTGCACAAACATGATATTTAAAACCATGGCAAGTGCCGCCCTTGAGTCCAAGCCAGGTATAAGTAACAGCTAGAGCTGCTTCTGACTTGTCCCACCTGGGGTCTTCTGGGTGGAGACCCCAATATTTCACCCAAGTGTCATCATCGTCAGTCTTATCCTTATAAGCTGACTTTATTTCACATTTCTTGGGGACAATAAGCTACTAGGCAGAAAGTCCCTCAACTTCCTCCTCGGTCACTTTGTGGTCACCTAACTGTGGCCTCCTTTTCTCCAGTTCTTCTCTGATGAAATCAAGAATCAAGAGCCACATGTCCCAGTTCTCTTCTCCACAAAGCACTTTCCACCTTCAGTGGTGAGCCCAAAGTGTTATCTGGAGGGATCCCTCAAGTCCAAAATATAGCCCAGGGAAGAAGACATTCCAGCTGGCATCTGGGCCAGCTAGATAGTAGAGGGACAGCTGGTGATTAAAGAGACAGGATGGAGAGAGAAGTGCAACTTCCACTACTTAATTAAGATCTGTAGTGCAAGTGCCAGGAGAGATGTGTGTGTTCCATCAGGTGGGGGGTGGTAAGAGCCTTTAGCTGCCTGCCTGCCTGTCTAGGCTGCACACCCCGATGTTAACCACTTTCTGCTATCTCCCTGGGCCTCTGGTCCAGCAGCCCTTTTGGTGGAACCCAGAGATCCCTGCACCCTCTATGCTTTTCTTCTCTCTAACCAGGATCCTTGCATTCCTGAAATGGGTTGCTTTTCTGTCAGTTCCCATAGCTTTGATATCCTCCGGTGCTCAGTATCTCACAGGGATGGGTTCCATCACTCCTTAACTTGGCTGCCTAAAGCAACCACCTAACTTCCTTGAGCATAAACTTCTTTATTCATATAGAGAGATATAAATAGGTCCAGCCCTGGTTCTGGGCACATACTCTGATAGTGTCCGTTTCATCCTCAAAACATTTTGCCGTGCTCTTATCTGGAAGAAGGGTATGGGTACCTTGTCCTGCAGCTAGCTCAATGAAACAATACATTTTCCTTTCTTACTGAAAATATAAAGTGCAAGCATAATGTTTTGTATGTGTACACATAACGAGTATGGGATGTTTAGAACAGACCTTTATGGTGTGCATGTATACGTCCTGTGTACTTTTCCAGTCCCTGGCTAAGAATTCAGACACTCTTCTCTGCAGGTCCACAGAGCACCACAGATGGAGGCATGAGACTTTCATAGTAGGCAGTTTGACATCCTCAGGAGGTGAAGAGTTGGCTTCCTCCATCTGCGAACCATCTTTTTCTCCTTACCTTTTTGAGAGATCTAAGGCTCTGCTAATGTTGAGGAGATGAGTCTCCTGGGAGGTATGGCTTCAGGAGCTCTGTTTTGAGGGGTGAGAGGAGATCACAAAAGCCCCACAGAGAGAAGTCCTTGCTAGAGTCAGCTGGCTGAGCACCATGGAAACCAGTCTGGCCTGGGGCAGAGAGCCCAGGAGCACTTCCTGCATCCTTCCAACTTCCCCAGTGAGAGGCAGCAGCTCTTTGCTCTCATCTGAGATATTATTTTAGCTTGAAAATTAAAAAAAGAAAACCCACTCAGCAGAGGGGGAGGAAATTTATTATAAGAATATAAGAAACGGAAGCCCACTCAAAACAAGCTGAGCCAGAAAGAAGCCTTTATTATTAGAAAACAACTAACAACCAACCAAATTTAAAATAAAAAGGGTTCTATATTTTAACAGTACATATAACAAAAACTAAAAAGGCAAAATATTTTTAGAAATGAGCTCATAGGCAGGAAGTGTAAACACCCAAGGGGCAGAGTCAGTATGGAAAATCAGATATAGAGGGCCAGGAATTTAGCTCAGTGGCTCAAGTGCTTGCCTGATACATGCAAGGTCATGAGTTCAATCCCAGGTACCAAAAAAAGAAAAAGCATTAGATATAGATTACATCATCTCCCATTCAGGACTTGTCTCTGGCATGATGTTTTCTGAGTATTTTCTGCCCTATCCTAGCTGGGATCAATTTTCCTGGCTTCTTCATTCTTCTGGGACAAGTATGGCTGCATCACTCTCAACATAGTGTCACTTCCCAGTTTGTATCCCACTCTCAAGTCCCCCAGAGGTCCTCAGAGGGGCAAGAACTTATTCTAAGTGTCCATGGAACAACATCATGGAATTTGGCTTTGGCATCAGGGGCAAAGGCAGATCAGGCTTTGGGTTTGTTTGTTCATTCAGTAGATATTGACAAAGTACCTGCCGTGTGCCCCACACTGATACAAATGCTGGGAACAGAGTAGGGAACCAAAGCCCCTGCCTCCATGGAGTTCACATCCAAGCAACAGCCAGGTTGGAAGATCTTTCTCCTGCAGATGTGGTGCTGGAGGCCTACCTAATTCTAAGGCAAAGGGTGTGGGGTTTTGACCACTGTTCAGTTGTCCCATAAACCTGGCTGGGCCAATCTCCTAGGAGATGATCCTAACAGGGTCACGCTGGAGGTACCTCTGTCAGACCACTGCTCTGTGGGACATTCTGAATCCATCCTCTTGGGGAGCTTTACCCTTTAATGGAAGAAACAAAAAGCAAAGAGGGGATCTTCTCTTGGGGATCCAGTCACTAAGATCAGTCCCAGGGAGGCTTGTTGTCTTTCTCCTGGCCGGTGATATTGGTGGAAAGGGTGAGTGGAAGAACCTTTGTTCTACTCCTGCGGCTTGTATGGTGGTCTCCCTCGAGGCAGAGACAGGCTAGGTTGTCCACGCAGGTGTGTGAGACCATTGGTTCCTCCAACAATGGAGGAACCAATTACCAAGCTCCCACTTCATTCATGGCCTACTGATTGAGTTTACAGTAGTGAGCTAAACAGTCAAGGCCCCTACCCCACTATAACTCAAAAGTGAGTGAGAGAAACAGATAATAAATTAAGTAAACAAACCAAACATGAAAAGTGTAAGAAGTTAGGAGAGAAAAAATAGGCTACTATGAGAAAGAAAAACAAAGCACGTATTCAGAATGGTAGTTTGTGAAGGACTTGCTGAGCAGGGACCATTTAGACAGGACCTGGAAGCTGAATAGGAGTCTTTGGTACAGATTGGGGTAGGAGTAAGTGGTTGTTTCAGAGGAAAGAGCTCAAAACACACATGTGGAAAATCTGAAATAGCTCATAAAAGGTCACAGTGAATCAACTTTTACCAGACAGAAACTAAAGTGTCTGTTTTCCCTTTCAAACTCTTGGAAGAATTCTGTGGGCCTGGGAGCCGTGATGAAGATTCTCCCTCCACCTCCCGCCGTCGCAGGGCTTCTTGCATGAATTCAAAATGGAATTATCTTCATTTTGCCTATTTTAAAAGTAATGTGTTTGTTGGAAGACCAAATTATACAGAAGCATATCAGATATGCTGTAAAGCATAATATTCCCCTAGTAGTATTGCCATCTCCCAAGGTTCCATTATTAATGGTTTGTTATCTCATTATGGATATATTGTATAAAGTAATGTCAGTTCTATATCAGGGGTTGGCAAATGCTTTCTGCAAAATGCCAGGAAGTAAATATTTGGCTCCAGATGGTTTCTCTTGCAACTGCTTATCTCTGCTGTTGCAATGCTTTAAAAAAAAAAAAAAAGCCACAGACCAAATGTAAACAAGCATAACTGTGTTAAAATAAAAATTTAAAATAAAACTTTATTTACAAAAACAGGCAGTAGCTGTTCTATATACATAAGATCACATCACATGTACTGATCTGTAATCTGACCTATCGAGCACATACACCAACAGATCTTGGACATCTTCCCACATCAGTATTCAGACTCACTGCTTTACAGGCTGCTTGTGTTTCAGTGGATGGCTCTCATCAATACCTTTTAATCAGCTCCTTACTGAGTCAGTGTCCAGGGTTGTAGTTTCCAACTTTTTGCTATTACAAAATATGGAAATAGACCGCATGTATTAGAATCCAGGTAAAGCTGGTCCTTTTAATTTTTCCATCTTGAAGGACTTGAGTTTTATTTATTATCATCATTATAGGGTTTTAGTCATTTAGTTTTATCATTCACAGCGGAGCTGTGGGTTGGCAGACTGAAGACCTGATTTTGGTCTTAATTCTATCTCTCAGTAGCTGAATGGCCTGGAAAATGCATTTACCTTCTCTGATTACCACATTCCTCATCTGTGTCCTGGCTATGAGGGTACCTGCCCCTGCCTGCTGCAGAGGGTATTGTGAGACACAAATGAGATAACAAATTGAAAAGTGCTCAGAAATTATAAGGTGATCCTCCTGCATAAGGGACTATCATCACTGTCATTGTCCTCATCATTATTATTAATGTGGTAATGTTTGGGATGATAAGCTTGTCTTCCTCTGAAATGTGAGTAAATACACAATAGAGTCTGTAGTTGGAAACACTGATGTGACATTTTCCAAGCCCTGGAGTGTTCAGCCAAACAGTTCAGCAGTCATTTATTAAGCCTATGTTATGTGCCAAATACAGACAGCACTGGTGCCAAGTTCTGTGCTAGTGGCTGGGGTTATGAGAGGACTAGGTGATTGACCCTGCCCTCCAGGAGTTTCAAACCCATTGAAGAGAATTGCTCTTACCTAACTACCAAGATAATGTGAGACTTGCTATAATCAGGGGAAGAAAAACAGATTCTGCCAGAGAGAAGGCAAATTTGAAGAACCGTGCTCAGAGATGATAGCCTTGAAGTGTTTAGGAGCTGTCACACGTTATAGCATGTCCCTGGAACTATTTGGTCTCAGCCATGTCCAGCCACTGCCCATCTGGGCTTGTCAGCTTCTTGACCATCAATGATCTTGGAGCCAGAAGGACTGAGGAAGAGTAGTAATGAATGAAAGCCAGGAGATGCTTCAGATTTCCTGCTGTTAGCAAGGGAAGCATCCTGGTGTGGTATCCTCCAGAGATTCAGGACCTGGCTAGCACTCCCAATCCTCAGGCGGCATCAGCTACTCTCTTGTCTTGTGCAGAGGGACATCTGTAAGAGTAAGTTGCTATTAGCTACATCTACATTATGCCTGGTTGGGAAGATACATAAGGATCAATGACCAAATAGAAAAATACTGCTTTTCTAATAAACCAGCAAACACTCAATACCCAATGTAAAGCCCTGGAAACTGTAGTGGAGACTTCAGTTTATCCAGGAGGTTGGGTAAATCCAGTACTGGGTATTGGTGCTCAATACTCAAGGGTACCTACAGCAGGTAGATGTAGCTGGGCAGCTCCATCTCTAACCAAGAGCATGTAGAGGCAGAAGATGGACAGGAAGAGAGACCTGTTTCCAAAAGATTGTCACTCTGTTTCCCAGCTGAGGATGGGGTCAGAGATGAGCAGAGGGGAGGGCTTTGCCTAAGCACTGACTTTTATTATGGTACCCTGCGCACAAGCATGGGCTGGGAACATCAGCTTCCAGTAAGTAGAGCAACACTTACTCCCCTTGAAGGTGAGAATAAGAGAGAGAGCCTGGGGGTTTGGCTCTCATTCCTTCCTCCATAGCAAGAATGTGGAGGAAAAGAAGCGAAGCTTCAATATAACATCCAATCCTGAATGTCTAACAAAGATTAGAGAAGTTTCTGGATCTGAAGGAGATAGGACCAGCAATCTGAAGTCTCCATGGACTTCTCATGGAAATAGGCTACTAATTATCTGTGTGTGTGTGCGCGTGCGTGCGTGTGTGTGTGTCTGCCTGTCTGTCTGTCTGTCTGTCTTGTTCCAGAAAACCCACGGGAGTCATGCTTTGACCCTGGCTCCATCAAGAACGGCACACGTGTGGGATCTGACCTGAAGCTGGGCTCATCTGTCACCTACTACTGCCATGGGGGCTACGAAGTCGAGGGCTCCTCCACCCTTAGCTGCATCCTGGGACCCGATGGGAAGCCAGCATGGAACAACCCACGACCAGTCTGCACAGGTTGGCAGGCGGGTGAGGTGGGGGATTGCTGAGGACCAAGGGATGCAGAGCAAGAAGGGAAAGGGAATGGGATGTGGTCCTCAAAGATGACTCCTGAGAGCAGGGCCAGGTAAACTTGGGCTTGCTGTGAACAGAAACAGCTCATAATTCACAAGGTATTCTGGTCCTTGTCTATATCTTCTCTTCCCATCATGTAGTATCCCTATTGAGATTAATGCTTATGTCCTCACAGAAGCCACCGATGTGCCACCCCAGGGAGCACACTCCCAGAGAAGGGAATTGAAGGAGGCCCTGGTGTTGCACCTGGGCCTGGGGACATCCCTAAGGTCAGCTGGGTAAAGTCAGGCTACAAAATAAGCTGACTCCTTGTGGGGTCTCCTAGCAAGAAGAGTGGGAAAGAGCTTCAGAAGCTCCAGAGTGCAGGGAGCCCCCACCATGTGGAAAATCCCAGTGGCACCCTTGCCTAGGTAAGCAAGAGAGGCAGGTTCTGAGGCCCACTCTTTGTGGAAATTTGCACTAGAGATGGGAACAGGAGGTGACTGGGCTGTGTGGTTCCCAGTGGGTTAGTCTGGGAGAGGAAACATGTCTGCTGCTCATGAGATCCCACCATCCATGTGTAACCACCAGCCATGAGACAGCTGGCCATTTCTGGGCCCCACATGCAGGCCAGAGGGGCTTGTGATACATGCTCCAAGCTGTACTTTAGGGGAATGAGCCCAAGATTAATAGCTAGGGGGCAAAGGTTGACATGTACCCAAGTAGGCCCTTGATAACATCTGGGTGGTTTTCAGGCCAAACTAGGGATGAATGTCCTTATGCAGGGCCGAGTCAAGGTCCTCAATCTCTCCTTCTTCATGCTTTAGCTGTCCACCTCAGGGCAGCCTCCCCAGGACCAGAGGCTCCATCTACAAGATGAAGGGAGAGCGGACAATTGACAAGAGGCCTGTGACATCACCTGGCTCTCCCTATGGCTTTTCTTTCAGCCCCTTGTGGCGGACAGTATGTGGGTTCAGATGGAGTGGTCCTGTCTCCTAACTACCCCCAGAACTACACCAGCGGACAGACCTGCTCCTATTTTGTCACTGTACCCAAAGACTATGGTATGAGTTTTTTGGTTTGGTTTGGTTTGGTTTGGTTTGGTTTGGTTTGGTTTGGTTTCCTGGTTCTTCCCCCTCATTCCAAATAGGCAACTCCTTCTCAGACTCCTCCTAGTTATCCATTCCCATTGTGGCAACAGGCAGAGCAGCCTCCCAGGCAGGACAGCTGCATCTGTTGCTCAGAAACAGGCTGCAGAAGGCATTCCTGGTATAAGAGGGAAAAGCACAGCAAGGCTGGCAAGAAACCAGGACACAGAGTTGGTGAGGAATTAGTCAGGCCAGAGGGAGGCCGCCTGACCAAGTACCCCTGTGGGTACTGAATAAAGGGGCTGCAGCTCAGTCCTGCTGGGATGAGGCTGTAGAGCAGAATCTGCCCTGGCTCCTGCCCTGGCACCAGGCGAACTGAGTGACAGGTGCAGGCAAAATGAACTGGAGCTGGTAGACAGCTGGACAGAAGCTGTGCCTCCTCTGGGCCAGCAGGGCCCCCACCCCACCACAGGGACTGGCAAAAAGGAGAGGGAGGAGGAAACTCCTGCTACTCAGAGCTGGTGGTCTGAATACCCATCAGGTGGCAGAGACTTGCATTATCTGATTAGGGACCCACTTTTAGACTCTTCTCCTAATTAGCCGATAGCTCTGGGGAACTCTTGACCTCAGAACCTTAGTTTCCAGGGGTACAAAATAAGAAAACTCTCTGGAACAGTCAAAACAGATGGTGCACATCCAAGTGTGGTACCTGGCATCCAGTAGGTGCCTAATACACATTACGTGCCCATCTCATCCAAGGCCTGTAGACCTCTGGCCTCTCTGTGTCCCGGCAAGCCTGACCCATCTTTCACACCAAGCCCCCACACACACCTTTTCTCTTCCACAGTGGTGTTTGGCCAGTTTGCCTTCTTCCACACGGCCCTCAATGACGTGGTAGAGGTGCACGATGGTCACAGCCAGCACTCTCGGCTTCTCAGCTCCCTCTCGGGCTCCCACACAGGTACCCCCGGGCTGGGCTGGGCTGGTGTGGGTGAGGGGTGGCCTGGAGGCATCACGGGTCCCCCAGAGGAGTAACTCCACAAGCACCCTGGCCACAGGCGTTGAGTTGTCATGCTCTGGGATGTCTTCACATCACAATGACCAGCCCTTAAGCACCCGTACATAGCAAGGGACCACAAACACACCCAGTTCCATGCTCCTGTTTTTTATGTTCAGACCCAACCTTTTTTTCCAATCATTAGTATGCTGCATTTTCACTATAGAAAATGTAATGGCAAAACAAAATAATTATAATAGAGAACTTAAATAAAAACTACCCAGAAAGAACCACTGATGAGATGTAGTATATTTTCTTTGTCTATATATCTATTTAGACCTAATCTTTTACATATTACATATTTTTATTGAAATAGTCACTGTGAACTTTTCTCTGCCATTATTTTTCCTTTGTAATAGCATTTTTAAATGCTGCTTAGTAGTCTCTCATACGGTTAAGATTTATGTAATGAATTCCATTTGTATTCCCTTTAGATTGTTTCTACTTTGTTAGGCTTTTGAATAGTAATTCAATGACTATACAGATATCTTTATGCACGTTTCTGCCTACTACCTTAGAATACCTAGATGCAGAATTAACTTTAAAGTTAAAGGATATGTGAGATCATTAAGGCTTTTGATACAGATTATCAAATGCCTCTCTAGAAAGATCTTGCTACTTTGTTCACCAGCAGTAAGAGGGCATGCTTTATTCTCATAAAAGTAGATAATTAAAAAACCAAAAGCATCATCGGTTTGAAAAGTGAAAATGGGATCTCATTTTCTAATTTGCCTCTTTATCACTAGGTAGGTGTTAACCTTTTTATAATGTACTTTTTGGTCCATGAGTTTTTTGTTTGTTAATTTGTGTCGATTTTTCTATTAACATCTGTTTTTGTATTTATTCATTAGAACTCTATTATTATAAGCATATATATTACATACAATACCAACCTTTTGTCTAGATTATATGCTATAACTCCCCCTTTGCCATTTGCCATTTAATTTACTTCAGGGTATGTTTTAATGTTAAAAAATTTTACTTTCCCATGATATCAAATCTATCAATGTTTTCTTTTATGTTTTTCTCCTTTGCCTTTATGCTGATACATATTCCTCTGTGTCTCCTTTTATTTCTCTTTAGTGTGTTTCTTTTGCTTCTTTTTGCCTTAGCACCTTTGGAATTTATTTTGAGCCATTATTTGATACAAAGAGTCTAACCAATTACAGAAGATTTCTCAAAATGCCAGATTTCCATATACTAAATTTTTATAAAGGGTCTGTTCCTAGACTTTTTATTCATCACCTCCAAGTATCTGTTTATGCTTGTATAAGATTTAGTTACTGTAATAGTATGATAGTGTTTAACATTATAATAATTTTAAATATGTATATGGTCTTATCAATCCCCATGGCCATTTTTCTACTGAAACTTTTTGTTGGCTATTCATGCTTATTTTTGTCTCCAAGTAAAATTTACAAATATTTTGTCAAGTTAAATTTACAAATATTTTGTCAAGTTAAAAAATGACATCAAATTTTTTACTGGAATTTCATAAAATTTATGGGTCATGCTGGGAGAACTCACATGTTTATATTAACACTTCTTTCCAGGAATGTGGTATGTGTCTCTACATTCATTTATCTTTTGTAACCTCTAAGAAGGTGCTATAATCTTCATTTAAGCCATACTTGTTTTTTGTTAATTTTATTCCTAGTTATGTCATCTATATTTTTGGTTATAGTTTTTGTTGCCACTATAAGTAGATCTTCTTCTCCCCTCATTGTATTTTTTTTAACTGTGTTTCACAAATAAATTCCAAAACTGGCATTTTTTGGTGTATTTTTGGTTTTGTAAAGCCATTGAATTCTCCACAATCATGCCAACATTGCCAACTAATTCTTGATTTCTAGGAAAGAAGCAATGTCATTTTGCAAACAAATTTGCCTCGTTATTCTACTTCCTACTTTTCAGTGGTTTTTCTTTTGTTTCCCTCTCCCTATGGTTACTAGTCTATTCTTGCATATTACTTTAATTTCAGTGTTGATCGTTTATCTTTTAGTAAAGCATTTATTCCATGATTTCTCATAAATGTAGCAGCATAATGTATGTACTATACCATGATGTTATTTAATATGCTTTGTTTCAGTGATCTAGCCCATGCCTTTATAATACTGAATGGAGTTTTCACAATTCCCCCTTTTTCTTGGCTGTACATTAGAGATTTTGTGGGGCATCTTATTTATTTTTAATTTTTTATTGCTCCAATTTATCAAAATTGGAATTTCCTTGGTGGAGTTTGTTGCTGTTATTTCCCAATAATACCCAGCTTTTGTTTCATAGTTTCTCTCCTCCTTTGTTTCCCCAAGTTACTTTGTTCTTGTTCTAACTTATTGAACTGAGAGCTTAGTTTGTTATTTTCCCTATGTACCACACAGCATGTTTACCACAATGCAGTTTTGGCTTCATCTCATAAATTTTGGTATGTACTATTACCATTACTTTCTTAGTAGCTCACAACACTTTTACCCAACAGTTGATGTCTTATTTACTTAACTCTCATTGCTGAAACAAAATGCCCAACATCTAAAGTTAAGGGAGGAAAGATTTATTTAGCTTACAGTTTGTGGACATTTCACTCTATAATCAGCTGGCTCCAAGGCAAGGTGGCATGGCAGGGGAGCAACAGTTCATGGCAGCAGAAGACAGCAAAAGCAGCAAGAGCAAAAAGAGAGGAGCAACTTTCTTTTCCTCCCTTATGTTGTATGCAGACTACCCAACCTAAGATGGGTAGGGCCCAATCCCAGCACTAGACAATGAACCAGTCACAAACTCTAGATTCAGCCACCTCAGAAAAGCTTACCCATTATGACCACATGATACTTTGGGGGCCATCCAGACATGAATCATAACTATTGGCTCAGAATATCTCATTTTTCCTAGCCAAGAACTTGGATTTTGTTCTTGCCACTTTAAATTTTGTATTCATTTTTATTGCCATATGATTGGAGAATGTGGTCTCTACCATTTCCACTTTGAAAAATAAATGAGGTCTTCTCAGTAGCCAAAGACTTTTTTTTTTTTAATTCTCTAAGTATCTGAGAACTGTGTTGTCTCTAAGGTAGAGAGAGGTGGGGTCAGGCTCTGAGGTCTCCTGGCTGCACTCTCCTCTCTGTTCTTAGGATTTCTCACTGGGTGTCAGTTTCCTCATCTGTAAAATACAGAGCAGAAATTCTTTGCCTTAGAGTTTTTGATAGGAGTAAATAAACTTTGAAATAGCTATGAGACCAATCTTAACTGATTTTTGTTGTTCAGATCTATCAGGGAGTCTCCACTAAATGATTTTCAGTATCATCACCACTCATTTAATGAGAGTGTAAATCAGGATCTCTTCAGTGGGATGCTTTTTCAAAATTGACCAATAGATAGATGATAGATAGATAGATAGATAGATAGATGATTGATAGGACCTATAGATGTAAATATGGATAGACATAGAGATAGAGATATAGATACAGTGTAAAAGACCAATAGAAATAGGAAAAAGGAAGGATGGGTGGATGAATGGGTAGACAGACAGACAGATAGGCAGATGAATAGGACCCAAAGATATCAGCATTAATGTACTCAGGGAATCTCTCAATTCCTCATTTAGAGAAACACTGATAATGACACTGAACTGTGTCCCCATCCTTGAGGTGTAATAGGGTTGAGAAAATGTTCCTAAGAAATGCTACTTAACATCTTCATTTTTTTTCTATTTGATACATCAATGAATGACCAAGAATGTTGTATTAAATTATCTCCTACTGATTGTGATATTTTTGTCTTCTTGTTTCTAACAATTTTTGTATCTGCGTCTGACTGATACATCTTTCCTCATTTCTCCCAAGACCATTCTTTTAAAAGAAGATTACTTTTTTAGTTTATGTTGCTTTGGTTTTGCATCCTCACTTTTCTTTTTATACCTGACTCAACTCTTATTTACAAATTTTTCCATCTGGGCTTTTATATTAATGTTCTCCATAATCATTTAAAAATTATCAGTTTCTCCCATAAGGGCAAGTTTTGATGTTTGCATTTAGTTTTGTTACCTCATTGATAACAGTTATGCAAAGTTAGCCATCCTTTCCTGGCTCTGTTTTTCCACCACTAGCCCTTCATTCCTCTACTTTAGTTCTTTCTTTCAGTAGAGCTCATAACTATGGTCCTCCTGTCACCTTGCATGTACGAGAATGTCTTCCTTCTGACATGTCATACAAGTGATAGGGTTCAATTGTACATCACATTATGGGTCACACACTTTATCTTTTGAAATTGTAGCAGTTATATTTAATATCATAGGCAAATTAGACTCCAACATGCTTTTTTGCCCTTGTAAGTAACCTACGCTTTTTTTGTTCATACAATTTTCATATTTTTTCTTTACTTTAAAAAAATTAGACAGCCTCCTTGGACTTCTGTAGTAGAGGCAGTCTCTTCCTACTGATCAGACTGCAAGAGCTGCAGTCTGGTCCTCAAGTCTTAGGGAAGGTACTTTCCTTCTTAAATTATCTTTTCTCCTTTAATTTCTCTGCCTTCTTTCTCTGGGATTTCCTATATGCCTACTAGACTTTTGTCATCTGTCTTCCATATCATTTCTCTCATTGTTTTGATAATTTTTACACGTTTTCTGTGGATTCTGGAAGAATTTCCCAAATATCATCTCCACTGTTTGATTTCTGCAAAATGCAGAAGTTGTAGGTTAGCATTTCTCATTCCTTCATAACCTGTATCCATCTTAGATCTTTCCTTTGGCATATTCTCCTCCTCTAACTTTACAGATGCCACACACAATTTTATATTGTGATAACCATAACTAAAAATCTTCTGCATTTACTTTTAGCCCTCTCTTTGTTGTACTTCACATAAAAATATTTATTTCATCTTCTCAGGGTGGTCTTCTCTCTTAGAACTGTGACATTTTTTTTTCTTATGTCTCATATTTTACTCTGTATTCTCTATGGAGGAGGGAGTCTATGTTCACCCAGGACTGAAGTCATCATGGGCTCTCGAGCCTTAATCCACATCTTGCAGACCAAATGGTGAGAAGAATCTGTTTTCTCCACCTACATCTACTGAGAGGAGCTAACAAGGGCAGTGACAATGAAGAGAAAGGCTTTGTCTCCATGAATGGTTTTGTTTTTATTTTCATTTTTGTTTTTATTCTGGCAGCCAAAAGTTAGCTGGGGCAATGGCTTCTAGCCAGGGCCAACCATCTGGGTACATGTAAATATAAGTGTACTGTGCAAAAGGCTCTTTACTTTAAAGAGTAGCAGCATCACAAGATTTTGGGAAGCTTTGATGAATAATCCCCATCACAAATGGCTCCCCACGGCTCCTGGGTGGTCTGAACCCTAACTCTCCTCACAATGGAGAAGTAGCCTGGTTTTCTGTAACCCCTACTTCCTTTCTGAGGGTGGAGTCTGCCGCTGTTTTCAGGATCACTCAGATCACAGAAGGGCAACATGCATAGTAGTCATGCCCTTACACAACACCATATTCTCCTTTGGCCTCTGGAGGAAGGTGATGATGAGCAGGACTGTGTTTCATGACTGCTGCACCAAATGGCACTGTCCCTCACCCACTTGTACCTGTTCAGACCTATGCCTTTATCTCCTGCTATAAAGGCCATACACCTCCTCCAGCTTACAGTGCCCATGCACATTTCCTCCAAGTTTGTCTTGGGTCCAGGTTGAGCAACAGTTTATCCTGGTTTGCCTGAGACAGGCCCATTCTCCACTTGGCTGTCGCAGCATAATTACTACTATAGTATCCTAGCATGAGCAATAAATTAATTATACTGTCACACCGCTTATCCATCATTTCAAGGGAGATCTGGAATAGGCCAGTTGCTCTCAAGAGATTACAGGACCCTCCTTCTCAGAAGGCAGTGCCTTTTTTGATCAGATCAGTGTCAGCTTTCCAAGTAGACCACCAGTCATCTTGTTAACAGTCATTCACCTTGTCCCTGTAGGGACCTTTAGCAGCTGTAACTGTCTCCTCCTTTCCAGGAAGATCATGTAGTCTTATTGTATCTCTCTGTCTTGCTCTAAAAAGTGAGGTTACTGAACCATGTTGGGCCACCCTCATGTTACTGTGGGCCAAGGTAAGACCATGAATGCAAAAGCCTTCTGTAAACTTTAAATTGTGGAGTGCAGTGAAATGTGAGGGTTTATTCAGGAAGGCCTAAAGTATGGAATGAATTGCTGTGAAAAGTATAGGCTACCCGCCCCTTTGTGGCCAGGGTTATATCTGCTGGGCCTCACTGCTAGACTCACTGTCTTCCTCTCCTCCTCACCTCTTATTTTGGCAGGAGAATCACTGCCCTTGGCCACATCCAATCAAGTTCTTATTAGGTTCAGTGCCAAAGGCCCAGCACCAGCCAGAGGTTTCCACTTTGTCTACCAAGGTATGTGCACATGGGCACCATAGGTCCCCAGTGACTCTGTGGCTCAGGACATAAAAACCTTTGACCCTCTCATCTGAGTCTCTTTCTTAGGAGATTTGGGGCAATTATTAGTCTGTAGAGCAATTTCCTGACACTCAACTGAATTTTACACATTCATTTACCCAACAGATATTTCTTGGGCCAAACTTTATGTTGAATAAGAAAGGAAATCAGACATGGGAAGCTAATTCCTTCCCATACCCATTCCTATCCCAACCCAAGCCATTCTCTAATTATTCTTGGAGGCTGATTTTGTCTGTGAGATACACAAAGGTGTGAGGAAGACACAGGCTCTAAAGTAAGATGGACTGCAGCTGCTCCATGTTTTGGGGTCTTGTACACATTTCAAAGGAAGGTAATACTGGTTCATCATTGATAGTATTAAAAGAGAATTCACAAAGTAACTAGTACCAAGCAGTAACCATGTCCATCCCCACAGCTTCCCCATTATGTAGGAGGACATTCACTTCTGCAGGGCCCAGGTTCCAAGCGTAGCTCATGCATTCAACTCTGCACAGGACAAAGTGTACTGCCCTGTATGGGGCTAATTCTTCCCTGGGGACTGGATTAAGGGCCCATCTGATCTGCCACTGTGAGCAGGTCATGAAAAGCAGGCCCTAATCAGGGTTTTAGGTGCATGGGGAGGAGGCAGGGTAAAGGCACTGAAAGTGGAGAAGGAAGGGTCATTCTCCCTGTAAGGGGCATGGGACCCTGGGCAGCAAAGGGCACTAGGCCTAAAGTCTGGCCCAGGGAGTTCTCATTAACCCCATGGTTCCTGGAAATTGTGTCACAGCCTTGTGTGTCCAACTATGTTCGGTAAAATAGACCTCCCCATGGAAAGCCCCAGCCCTCGTCCTAAGCAAAAGTGGCCTAATCCTCCCAGGGCCCCATTCAGACTGTATTCCAGTCCCATTGTGTGTGCATCCCTGGCCCGGAGTCTAGAGGAGTAAGGCCTGCCCCTCCGTGCCCTTGTCTCCTGCAGCCGTGCCCCGAACCAGCGCCACACAGTGCAGCTCTGTGCCTGAACCCCGCTATGGCAAGAGGCTGGGCAGTGACTTCTCAGTGGGGGCCATCGTCCGCTTCGAATGCAACTCCGGCTATGCCCTGCAGGGGTCCCCAGAGATCGAGTGCCTCCCTGTGCCTGGGGCCTTGGCGCAGTGGAACGTCTCCGCACCAACCTGTGTGGGTGAGTCGCCACACAGCTGGAGCTGAGGAAAGGCTGGGTAGAACTGTCTCACTGTGGGGTGGGAGGGAGCCAGTTCCTGCAGATGCCCCAGGACACACAGCAGTCTCCCAGCAAATGACATAAGTAGACCGCCCTTACTCAGCTGGCTCACTGGTCCCGTGGATTGGTGTAGACCCAGCAGCAGGAGGAGATGGGTGAAACCTGTGAGAGGAAGAGCAGAGGTCCAGGTTCCTACAGGAAGGTCGTCCGGGGAGACGTCACAGGGGAAGTCAAGAATACAAGGTGGAACTGAGGGCCAGGAAGGGGAGTGGTTGGGTCACAAGCAGAGGCCTGGGCCCTCAGAAGATTCTGTTCAGGAGACTTCTTGGAGGATCCACAAAACCAAGCTAGAAGTCTGACAGGCACTGCCTCTCCTCCCAGTCCCCTGTGGAGGCAACCTGACGGAGCGCAAGGGCACCATCTTGTCACCCGGCTTCCCTGAGCCCTACCTCAACAGCCTCAACTGCGTGTGGAAGATTGTAGTCCCTGAAGGTGCTGGCATCCAGGTAGGAGCAAGGCGGCACCTCAGCAGGGGCCGATCCCAGGGGTGACCTGTTGCTGAGCCCCAAGCCAGAAGGAGACACATCAGCCCTGCCCCTGCCCCTGCCCCTGCGGCAAAGAAGGCACAGCCCATGAGCAGGAGCCACAGCAGTTCGTGAGGTGTGAGGATGCGGACAGATAGCTCAAGAAGGAAGAGAGGCAGGCTGTGGCCTGGACCAGCCAGGCAGGCTCTAGAAGTAGGTGGGCCTGGAAGTGGAGTATGAAGACATTTTAGGAGATGTTATTCAAATGGCTTATGGGGTTTTCCCCCCACTTAAGGTTGTAGGGAGAGAAAGGGAGATATTGGAGCTGAGGGGAAGGAGCACAGCACTGAGCACTGGCAAAGCATGAGAGTCACCAGGGACCCACCTGGGCCACCACACCTAAATCTGAGCTCTGAAACTCAACTGGACCTAACCAATGCCCAGGGGTGAGAACCAAATGGAGTGAGGCATAGAGGATCCAGAGCCCTCCAGGCAAGCGGATCACACCTGGGCAGAAGGAGGTTGCTGGTTCATGGTGAGGCAGTCAAGCAGGGAAATGGGGAAACCTAAGATTTGATGGTGAAGAGAAAGCAAGTCAGACTGAAGCGTTTCCAGCTCCTTAAACTACTTTTCCCTGTTTTCTACTTTGCTCAGTGTTCCCCTGTCTTGTGATCATTTGTCTCCCATCTTGCCCAGCTCCTGGTAGTAGAGAATATATCTTACTTTTATGAGAAGCACAGTGTCAGGATCAGTACACTGAATAAACTATATGGAGGTGCTCAATACACTGAATAAACTATGTGGAGAAGGAGAGGAAAGGGAAGGGAGGGAATCGGCCACCTAAGCAACGCTTCAATTCCTCTGCCCTCCTAGATTCAAGTCATAAGTTTTGTCACAGAGCAGAACTGGGACTCTCTGGAAGTGTTTGATGGTGCAGATAACACCGTGACCATGTTGGGGAGTTTCTCAGGTAAGCTGGGGCTCCAGCTTGGAGGGCTGTGGTGGGTATCAGCATCCTCATCCTCATCACCAAATCACAATGACGAACTAGACACTTCGCCATTTTCCAGTGAACATGTCAGTGGATTTTCGTATATTCAAAGATTCCTCAACCATCGCAGCTATCTAACTGAGAACATTTTATCAACCCACAAAGAAGCCAGGCACCCATTTTTTCACTCTGCATCCCTCAACCCCACCTATGCAACCATCAGTCTTTCTGTCTGTGGATTTGCCTGGTCCAGGCATTTCATATAGATGCAGTCATAAAGTATGTGGCCTTCTGTCTGGCTTCTTTCACTCCTCATAATGTTTTCAAGTTTCACCAAGTTGTAGTATGAGACAGTGCTTCATGAATGGATAAACCATATCTGTTCATCAGTTGATGGATGTTTGGGGTGTTTCTCACTTGGGGCATTATGAATAATGCTTCTTTGAGCAGTCCCAGGCAGGTTGTGTGAGCATGTCCAGTCCATTCTTTTGGGAATGCACCTAGAAATGGTTGCTAGGTCACATAATAATTCTGCTTAGCTTTTGAAGGACTACCAAACTGATTTCTAATGTGGCTATACCACTGTCCATTCCAGTGGTGGGCTTCTGCCCGAATTTGGTATATGTTTTTGCCTAAGAACCAAGACAACTATGTAAATTTGCTAGGCCAAGAACTCCATGCTGCCAAGATATAAAAAAGATGCCTCTGTAAAATGTCCCATGCCTCCAGGTTAAATGTCTATGCTGCTAGTTTGCCCCGATAATTATAGATGTCAAATTCATTTTGAAGGGAACCAAATGCCCAGGCCCTCAAGGAACTCCCCTTCCTGCAGAAATTGGGGAAGGGTTTGGAATTTCCCCTCCCTCAGTCACTGGAAACCTGGTATTCTCAAGGTTCTGGTTTGTTATTTAGTGGGTTTGATAATGGGGAGCATTTGGGAATCCTGGAAACAGAATGTCATCATGCAGCAGAACCAAGAACAGGAAGGAGCTGAGGGCTGGGAGGCTACACCCAATTGACCCTGGTTTCCTTGCTCAGGGACAACTGTGCCTGCCCTTCTGAATAGCACCTCCAACCAGCTCTACCTTCACTTCTACTCGGACATCAGTGTTTCTGCCGCTGGCTTCCACCTGGAGTACAAAAGTGAGAATGCAGGGTCTTGGGGTGGTGGTGAATGGTGACTGGGTCCCCACTAGGAACTAGGGTTACATTGGGGCTTTACCTTCACCATCCCACTTAATCCTTTCCACAGGCCTAAATGAGGATGCTTAGGTTTGGAGAAGGTCTGAAACCTTCTTAAGCACACACAGCCACAAAATATAGAAAATCTGGGTTCCACCAAAGGACCAAAACCTATATACTCAAAAATCAGTGTTTTCCCTTTATAGCCATCTGAGGCCAGTGGCCTGTCCTCAGTCCATGTATAGACTTTGGAATGTAAGCTAATGGAAGTGGTCTTCCCCAGTCCTACAAGCTGGCCTCTCTGACCCCTTGTTCTGTGATGTAACTGTCACCTAAGTTTCCTATATCATTGGAAACTTTATAGCTCCTCTGTAAGTCTTCTCCCTCCAGACTCAATCCTGGGTGTCCTGACTTCCAGCATCCCTATGTGTTCATGACTAAAATGTCTGACAAGAAGAACTGTGATTGTATGTTCCGAGGAATAAAGAAAGAGGTTTCTGGGGAGGCTGTCTTATGCTAGGACTTCGTGCCCCACTTCCTCCCATGTCTGTTGAAAGACTAGGCAGGCATTAGCATTTTTTACCTATGCATTCAGCACATAACTATGAAGCATTTATAATATACCAGGTACTTTGCTGGGTTTTACTACAATTGAGTAGGATCAAGAAGAGTCAGTCCCTTCCCAGTCCTCTAGAGAAAGGCAGATACATGGAGAAGGGCATCTCAACACCCCTAGATTGAAGAGCAATGGTTCAAATGAGAGAATGGTCACTTCTACCTTGCAGAGAGGTGAATGTCACAAAGAAACACTGAGCACCTGCAATATGCCAAGACCTGGGTTTGGTACCCATAAAGCAAAGACGAATAAGACACAAGGCCTAGAGGGAGAGATGGACAGAGAAACAGTCAGTGTAGTGCAACCTGGTAATTGAAGGAAATATAGATGAGGGGTCTAAACCTAGACGTAAGACCTTGAAGAAGTGTACACCTGAGTTAGCTTTTCCTGAGAAGAGCGAGCTATGGGAAGGCATGGTTGTCTTGGCCATCTGTGACATGTGCCCATCTGATAGAAGGTTCCAGTGGTGCTAGAGTCCTGATGAGGTCAGCAGTGGATGTCATGCAGATGCTTAAGTGGGTCGCCTAGAAGAATGAACTTTATCCAGGTAGCCAAGTGAGCAGGATCTGGCTGGATCCCAGGACATCCATCACCAGGAAGAATTAATGTGCACTGGTGAGACTGACCTGGGGCAACTTAACAGCAAAGATTAGGGAGAAAGGACAGGACAGAGACATCTGAGCCTCCCTCCACACATAGGGCTAAGACTGTGCTGCCCCACTGGAATGAAATATCCTGGGTTTCTTGAATTATTCACTTTTTCCCTTTTACCCACTCTTCTCTGCTCTCTCCAGTTTTATTTTTATTTGAGACCTAAATGTTTCCTGGAACCATTGCTTGTTCTTTCTTCCTCCAAAGATATGCTTCCTTCCTAAATCTCCTTGTCACTCAACTGCCACATTCCCAGGAAAAACTCATCTTTCTCTATTTTCTGTGTCCGAGGGAGCTGGCAGTTCTTGAGGCTGGTATTTCTCATTCGCTGTCATCCGTGATGTGAAGAGCTAGAGAAAAACAGTCCCTGGGGATATTTGGAGACTGAAATTCTTAGGAGCCAAAATCTTGTAGTTAATGTTTTCTTGATAATCTACAAAGAGGGTGGCAGAAGATAGAAAATTAGCTGCTATTGTAGAGGCGAATGGTTTTGAAGGGTGCTATAAAGCCACATCTACTGCTATGACTGGTATTTAATTTTTATTTAATTAAAATGGAAATGAAACAATACACTCTCAAAAGTCACAAGTCACATATGATTTTTTAAAAAGTAAGTTCTCCTTTGTTGTGAGCATAGTTTAAAAGAAATCCAGCTGTGCAGTGTAAGGATAATTAGAATGGACTGTTCTCTGTTGCTCTCCTTCATCTTCCTCCCTACTGCATTTTCCTCTTTTTTTCTTGCTCTCTCTATTTGTCTTTCTGCATCTCCTTTTCCTTCTGTTCAAAGTAACAGTTCTCAAGTAACTAAGCTGTGATCACCTCACTTAAATAATGAGGCGCCTTACTGAGAAAAATGCGAGAAGCCAGCCAAGATGAAGTACTTCAGATTCATCTGATGGTTATTCTAATCCTTGTCCTTGGGGTCTTTTTAGCTGCTGAGGGTTTTAGACATAGGCCCAGACAGCCTCATTCTAAGTATTATATTTACTTCCTAAAAGCACACACAGGGCAGAGACTGTCTGGGAGAATGGGAAGGAACTTCCCGATGGATGGCAAGGCTCTATGGTTTTGATAAGGGTTGGGGTTTTACAGGTGCAAATGCATGTTAAAATGCAGCCCACAAACATTTGCAATAATGACAATTACACTTGAAGATCACAACACGTGCATGTACATTTTATGCATTTCATTGCACATAAATTTCTCTCTGAAGGGTAAAAAAATGTAGCTACCAGTCTTATCTCAGAATGCAGCATGAAGCTTGCCAGCTGCTGCAGAGATGGGCGGGTGGCTCATAGCCTGGGGTGACCCATCCTTCCCCATTCCTTTTCCACAGCACCTGACTTTCTGTGGGCATTAGATAGCTGGGGGCTTCCCAGGGAGTCTGTGACTGTCATGGAGCTACCAGAGGGCAGAAGCTGCCCTTTCCCAAACCCTCAGGCCTCGCAGATGCCCGGAGCAAACACAGCCACACAGTCTGTCGGCACCTTGCCCTCCTCTCTTGTGGCTTTGGTGCAGAAGCCCACAGTGCAGTAGGCGGAGGACTCGGTGTGCAGCCACCCCTCAGCCTCCTTATAAGTCTTTAGTCTTTTTTTAAATTTCATTTTTAAAAGCAAAACAGAAAAAAGGATAGAAATAATACAGAATTTCAAAAAATACAAAATCAATACTAGTTAATATATTGCATATTGTTATCTTAGAAGTAGTTGTTCAGATTACCAGATCTATGCACAAAAAAATGACCAAATGATCAGACAATGAAAGCACAAACTGTTCTTTTTGATGAACTAATGGAAATTAGTAATATAGTTATCTATTTTGCACATATATACTTACATACAGTTATATGTGTATACCTACATACGTATAATCTTTTCCTTTCTTCCATTTCTCTTTTCCCCTATCCCACCAGGTAAGTCTTTTAGCCTTCCACCTCCAGTCTACTGGTGCACAGAAACTTATTCTGTGCATTCTCTGTGCCCACCCCTGCTGGTGGGCTCCTGTCCCCCCACTCAGGAGACGCTACAATGCTGTCCTCTATGAGTCAACCAAGAGGGGACTCAGAGAAGGATGAGGATGACTTCAAGAGGGGAGGAGAGGAAACCTGGGGACAGAGAAAAGACCTAGGGTCAGACTGAGCTGGGTCTGAAGCCCAGCTCTTTGGCTTACTAAGGGCCCTTGGCCTGAGTCCTATCTAAGAAGTGGGAGTTCAGGTCTGCTTCAGGGAGACAAGGCGAGGCCTGAAACTTGGCTTGGCCTTGCTCAGGGCTGTGCTGGGTGTCTGGGTGAGTGCTGCCCCTGTGATGGAGGTATGTATGGGCAGGCAAGGAGGAGGAGGAGGTAGTGGGGTATGAGATTAAGATGATGCCCTAGCAAAGTACTGTATACAAGGCTGGTTGGGGATATAATAAGGACCAAAAGAATGTGGGTTTAATTTGAAAAGTCAAAAGGAGTGAAAGAGGAGGATTTGAGAGCTTATGAGGGTGATCTTGGAAAGGGACCTGGCCAACATCATCATGAAGGTCCCAGAAGTGAGATGAGAAGGCTATGAGGGCACACTTTAGAAAGCGGGGCGAGGAGGGCCTGTGGTTCAGGGAGAGCTTTGCTTTGGTTTTTGGTTTTGGTGGGAATGAACCCAGGGTCTTCACACTGAGCTACTTCCACACGCGCACTTTTTTTTTTTTGAGATAGAGTCTTCCTGAGTTATTAAATTATGCAGGCTGAAATCAAACTTGGAATCCTCTGGCCTAACCTTCCGGAGTGCTGGAATTACATGAATGTACCATCACACCCAACTTCAAGAAGAGACTTTAAGGAGCATCAGTTACCTATGAGGATGAGAGGGAGGTTGTCACAGGGTCTTGCAGTGGTACAGTCTATGGGAGGTGGAAGCTGAGGCCTCACCAGTTCCACTCCCAGAAAGAGCAGGTCTGACCTTGAAGCAACAGTATAAACAAGGCAATGGAAAATCTTACCCACCTGCAAACTTCTCCCAGGACAGTCTGCCCCCAAAGAAGGGTAGCATCCTGAGCTCTGGGCATCACAGAGGTCCCTGTCCCCTAACTGCTCTCTGTCCTTCATTCCTTCTCTGAGTCCTCTCTCCCAATATATAACCTACAGGAACTGTTCTGTTAGGATAGGAGGAGGGAGGGAAGAAAGGAGCAGGGCAGGAGCAATGTGGGAGCAGCTCCCACTGAGAGGCCTGATGGTCTACAGCCAGAGCTCAGCTCCCTGCTCTGAACTGAGGGTACCCAGAGTCCCTGGAATGATGCCTTCCTGCCCAGGCAGCTTTGGTCTGTTGACCCTCCAGGCTATGCAGACATTCTCGTCCCTCCTGTGTGCCACAAGGTAAAAAGAGCTGGGAAACACTGGCTTCAAGGCCCCTTGCCTTTCTTACTGCCAGCAACAGCTCAATCTGCTGTCGCCTTGGCCTTCCGGGCTTGTCCATTCACCTCTCCCTCTGTCTGTGTCCTGTCTAGCGGTAGGCCTGAGCAGCTGTCCAGAACCTGCTGTGCCCAGTAATGGTGTGAAGACCGGCGAGCGCTACTTGGTGAACGATGTGGTCTCTTTTCAGTGTGAGCCAGGATATGCCCTCCAGGTACTTCCTCTCAACCCCTCAGGACAGGAACACGTGTCCCCTGAGATGTGACTGGCCAGCTTTGTACCAGCATAGCCACAGTCACCAAGGAATGAAGAGCAGTGTGCCCTGCCCCCCGCCATTCCCATGGGACCATCATCTCCTCCTGGAGCTGTTCACACAAGAGACAAACTGTACTGACTTTCACAATGTGGCAAAAGCCTGCCTCAAAAGTGTTCCAGTAAAGTTAGGTTTGATTGGGCTTAAGGAAAATTAAATTTTTCCTTTAAAGGCCATGAGGGAATTTAGTAATTAAAGGAATCTCACAAGGAAACCTTTAGTAACAAGAATTCTTTAGTAATGGCTGTTAATAGTTGTCCTTCCCTCAATCTCTCCCTTGCTGTTTTACCTCAGTCCACAGTAGACCTCTGTGTCTTTGCATATCACAAGCCTTAACTCAAGGCGCTAAACAAGGCCTGGTCCTGGGTTGTACAGAGGATTGTACCCAGAGGGGTCGATGCCCCAACCCTGTTCCTGATTCCTCTAGGGCCACGCCCACATCTCCTGCATGCCTGGAACTGTGCGGCGATGGAATTACCCTCCTCCACTCTGCATTGGTAAGAGAGCCCAGAATGTTCAACCCATACAAACCCATTCTCTAGCGATTTGAGGTCAGTGGAATGTTGCAGGTTTTAAGTTCAAGTTAGAGGAAAGTTTGATGTCCTGGATCTGTTCCCCATCAGTAGTTTTAGACTGATGTTTTTGTAGTTTCTAACTCATATCAAGCCGTCACGACTTATGGAACCCTCTGCATACCAAGTGACAAATCACAAGAGGTTTTCCCACTTGAAAGTGTTTTGATGGCCATTGTGATTCCAGACAACAGGAACAGGTGTCCAATCAAATGGTAAAATTTGCAGGCCATTTGGGCTTTCCTTACGACTTGTTATAGGACAGATACATCTGCTAATCAATGCCAAGGGTCACACATGAAACAAGAACTTGGCTGGGTTTCATTGCTCACCCTGTGTTGAGCAATGATGAGAAAATCGGTAGATAAAAGAAAAGGAGTTATTACCCTTGGAGACTTCCGGTCAGGTCAAGCAAAGAGGAAGTGAACTTTTATTGAGGGTCTGCTGTGTGCCAGGCTTGATAGTCTGTGTTTCCCCATGACAGCTCTTCAGGGGAGGGATCGTTATCCTCAGCTGATTATCTAAGTCTTTGTGGATTGAGAGAAGTTGGTACAGTCAGAATAGAAAGCTGAGGTTCTACAACTATAAAGTATACCCACATACAAGGCCAACCTTGGGATAGGAAAGGAGATGGGGGAAACATTTCTGTGATTTTCCTGGTATGCAGAGGTCAAAAAATGTCTGGAAGCCTAAGGCACTGCCCCTAGTGTACACCACAAAGACCTGGCCAGGGAAACCACATTAATATATCACCAGCAGCTGCCATTGGCATTTGGCTTACTGTGTACACCAGCCCTGTTCAAGTGAGCTGCAGTCCTTTCCAGTACCTTCATAACAACACTGAAGGATAGGTGCTGTTGTTAGCTCCATTTTTGTATCTGGGAGAAACTGGGGTTCAGAAGGGTTCAGGATTTGCCCACAGTCCCGTGGGAAGTGAAATGGAGATTTCAACCCAAGTGGTTACATCAATCCATTCGTGAGTATATCTGAGTTACCCCTTCCTGGAAACACTTCCCTGAACCCTGGATCTCCTCCTCTATGACCTTGCCTGGATACCCTGACTGACCAACCCCTCTCTGCTCTCATACACTTTCCACATGAGGTGTAAAAGACACCCAGTCAACTGACCAAGCTGCAGTTGAGCCCCAGTCCTGTCCATGTTGTCAGATGACCATGAAACTAGATGTCCTTAGACCCTCCCCGGATCACTGACTCTCACGCAGCCTGGTGGTTGACTTCCATGGAGTACTAATCACAGACACTTTTCTTGTGGTGGGCTCACCTTCCAACCACTGTGTCCTCTGGAAGATATATCTGAAAAGGGTCTGGAATGGTACCTGGCAGAGTGGACACAGTGCAAGCTGGTCCTCTCCTCTTTCTTTGTCCTTTTTCTGCACTCTTAGAAGAGCAGATTGGGCATCAAGGAGAGGGAGAAGTAGGCATAAGATATGGTCAGACTTCCCTTGGAGCAGACCACTGTTGCTTTTCCTACACATCCTTGAAAAGGGCACTGACCTTTGAAGGGTTTATCCAAGGTCAAGAGTCCATAACTTGAATTTGTGGACTTATAGCCATCTTAGGCTATGCTTTCCTTCCTGGATACATGTACTTAGTTTTGCCCCTGTGTGCAGTTTTTAGGCAAATTCCTGTGGATTCCCAAAAGGGGTTATGGTGGAGGAAGTTTAAGATGGCTGTTCTCAGGGAGATTCCAAACATCGGCATGGTTCTGTCCTTTCTCTTAGACGTTGTCCTAACCCCCATCTTGTCTCATTGTCACAGCCCAGTGTGGGGGAGCAGTGGAAGAGATGGAAGGGGTGATCCTGAGCCCTGGTTTCCCAGGCAACTACCCCAGTAACATGGACTGCTCCTGGAAGATAGCGCTGCCTGTGGGTTTTGGTAAGTCTGCAGCCTCCTTGGGAGGCTGGGGGATTCAAGGTCAGGACTCTGCAGTAAAATAACTCTGGGTCCAATCTCAATGGCCACGGCAATCCAACGTTCTGCTTCTCTATTCCTCATCTGTTGTCTCTTGTACAGTTCCCAGATTCAATTAAGACTGGAAGAGAGGAAAGTATAAGGAGGACAAATGTTAAGGGTTGCTGTTATTATCATTTGAGCAGTGAGTTAAAATCTAAGGATATGGAATGAGAAATTACTCAAGGATGTTTAAGAAAGAAAAACACAATCTATTTTACCAAGACCAGATCTCAAGTTGTGCTTTTAGCTTCCACATCAGATTTAGTATTATAATTAAATTGAGCCAGAGTCAATTTGAAATTGAGTTTGCATTCTTCATAGGCACATTCTAGCTGGCCTAGAGATTGGGAAATAATTTTTTTTCCAGGCAGAAGGATGTGGAGTATGCAGGCATGAGGATTGTTTGTGGTAGAAGATATTAATCTAGATACAAATTTTAATTGCTAGGAATATAAATATCTGTTGAAGGGATATAACGTTTGAAGATACTGCTGTGGACCTCATGAGACTGCTCTTGCTTAAGTCATTGCTTTGCTTCCAAGACAGAAATGTCTTAAGAAGGTTATCCTCAGAAATGAAGATTATTTATTTTACCTTGTAACATTCATCCCAGAGTAGGACTTCTGATTAGAGAAAGTGGCCTAACTGGGTCTAAACCTAGCTGGAGGGGAGGAGAGGCTGCTGACCCTTAAAAAGATGGACTCTTCTATGTATTACCATCTTCTAAAGGAAGCTGGATGCAGAGTGGAAGCCTCTGGCAGGCATGGGAGACTCCAGATTCTTAAACATTGAGTACAGAAGGGTCTGGAAGCCGCTTTCACTTTGCATTCAGGCCTGGGGCAGGCAGGAAGAGGACAGCATGCAAAGACAACTAAAGTGTAAATGGGGTGCTGTTCTCTGTGAGTCCTTATGTTCAGCCACCAGGACTCTCTACGTCTTAGTCCTTATTCAAGCTCTGAGGACTCAGACAGCTGCAGGTCTGCAGGTCACACAGGCCAGGATTCCTCACTTTCCAATGAACCTTGCCTTGACTCCGCACTGGGTTTCATCATCGTAAAGAGCCTCAGCGCGTATGCTCTGCTGCCACCAGATGGCGAGCACAGGCTAATTCTTCCCACAAGAGTCCTGGGCAAGCAGGCCACTGTCCTCTCAGTGTGGGAGGGCGCATGGGCTGCAGAAAGGAAAGCACCGGTTCACAAGTGATTTAGAAACAATGTAAATATTCCTTAGAAAGAGAGTGGATTATGTGGCTGAGGAATTCACAAGATCGAATTGGATTGACCTTGAAAACCACAATGTTGACTAAAAAGAAGTTTAACAGTAGTAAGTATGGCATAATATCATTTATGTAAATATTTAAAAACATAGGCTCAGACATACATTTTAACTGGAAAGATATCTTCCAGATTCTTGATGGTAACTGCTTCTTTGAAGCAAAAGAGGGGACAGGAGAGGCAGGAGACAAAGGGTCTTCAACATTGCCAGGTCTTTATTTGCTATGCAGTCAGGTGCACAGATCCAAAGGCAGTTACACAGAGGTACACATTCTAAGCAAATTGGAAAGTACAGATGAGCATATTCTTTAAAAAGCAAACTCCGTCTGTAATCCCATTGCGCAGAGGTAATCAGTAGTGGCTTAGTCTGCCACCCTTAGACTGTGACACTCATGAAGACAGAGACCTTCTATCTTACTCATCCTATGCGATGCCTAGCATGGTGCCAATGTGTGGCAACTGGTCAGTTAACATGAGTACTGAATGAATATTCTTCCAAACCTTTTAATCAAACAGGATTGTATTGTACATACAATTTTACAATCTGATTTTCATGGTCAGCAGTATATTTTGGGCATTGTCCTACGCTCACTAAATAGATTTCTTCTGTTGCATTTTCCATCTTAATACTACTTTGAAAAAATCTCATCAGTCAACAAGTGTTAATTTGTTTACAGTGGTACCTCAGCTCACAAACTCAGTTCTCTCTGCAATTCTGTTCACAACCAAACTGCTACAGGTCAAGACTGTATCACATTTCCCCGTAAGGCCAACATTGAACCTAACCATTGAATTTGATTCAATTCTTATCCAATTTGTTTTGTGACCAGAATCATGGAAAGAATCAAGTTCATGAACCAAGGCACCACAGTAATATGTATAAATACATACATTAAGAGCTTAATTGGATCCATTTAGCCTGTCATGTTGCTGGGAGATCTTGATTAACCCACTAAGATCCCAAAGTGTACATTTACTTTGCTTCTCCATGCAACAGATGGATAATGTATGCTTCTAACCCTTGTATTTCTGACTCATCTTAGGGATTCTAGAAAACATCAGTATTAAAGGTCAGGTCTTTTGAATAAGTGTGGGGGTTGTTATTTTTAAGAAAAAAAGTTTGTTCTAGTGAAATTATCTTTCCATGAATATTGTAGACACATAACTCTAATTCAACCAAATGTTAACCCTCAGTTTTGCTTTCAGTCAAATAAAATAAAATTAGGATAGCTTGAGATGATTGATACCTTTACTTTTGAATGAATCATGGACTTTTGGACCTGCTGGAAGGCAGAAGGGACTGGGCTGGCAACTTGCAGAGTCTTAGGAGCCCTGGTTGGGTGGGCAGGAAGTGAGTGGTGAGGATACTGGGCTCTGGCAGGAGCTGCTCTTATGGAGTGATGTGCTTGCAGCCGGACTGCGTGGCTTTGGGCACTGTCTGCCTCTATCTTTTTTCTAGGAGCTCACATCCAGTTTCTGAACTTCTCCACCGAGCCCAATCATGACTTCATAGAAATTCGGAATGGCCCCTACGAGACCAGCCGCATGATGGGCAGATTTAGCGGAAGTGAGTTGCCAAGCTCCCTGCTCTCCACCTCCCACGAGACCACCGTGTATTTCCACAGTGACCACTCCCAGAACCGACCAGGATTCAAGCTGGAGTACCAGGGTAAGGACAGGAACGCTGCTCTGTCCACTCCCATTTCTTACCCACAACTATCCATCTTCCCATGGGTTAGAGAGCCATGAAGGGGTGAAGGACAGTGCACAGGTTATCGGTAAAGGCTTCTGATGGGTGACATCTCTCTGGCTCTTGGGACCACCTAATCAGGCTTGACAGCTTCAGTACTTCCGCACACTTTCCCGCGGCACCTTCTGAGGCCCCACAAATGTCCAGACCGACACTAGCAGCCTTCCCTAGACAGGCAGCCCATGGCTCCTCCTTAGGGCTCCTGGGCTGTCCAGCCAGCCACCCACCCTTGGACCTGAGATGCTGAATTGCCGCTGTGGGTCAGACCTGATGACTGACATCACAACTCTACCTAGTACAGAATGGAGGATTCAGGCGACAGTCCTGATGCCCACAAGCCTTGCACAATGCATTGAGTTTTCCTGTATGAGACCCAGCCACACTCACAGAGGCCACACTTCCTGAGGGGAAACCCTATGACAAATCCACACTCCTCCTGGTGCACTTTCCCTGGAAAGACCCCATCCACTCTGACTCGGGCTTCTCCTCTGCAGCTGTGGAGATTGTGCCCAACCTGTGCGTCTGTACACTACAGCAGCCCTGTGTGAACCTAGTCTCTCCCTTGAATGCCTACCTAAGTGTAACGGACTGAAACATTTGTTCTAATCCATTTCCCAAATTCTTCCTCGGACTCTCTCCCACAGTTTTAGATAGTATCGTTTTAGTGCTTACTTATTTTTTTAAAAGACAAAATGTTACAGATCTTTCTGTGAACACATTTTGTGTTAGTCTGCTCAGGATGCTATTAAAAAAATCATAAACTAGGTAACTTATAAACAGTGAAACCTGCTTCTTGCCATTCTGAAGGATAGAAGTCTTAAGAAAAAGGTTCTGGCAAAATCCATGTCTGCTGAGGTTCTGCCTCCTCCTTCAGGGATGGTACTTTCTCACTGCATCTTCATTTGGTGGAGGGTGCAAAGGTGTTATATGAAGCCTTTTTTATAAGGTACCAATGCTATTCCTGACAGAAGACTTCCAAAGGCCTGACCTCCAAGCACTCTCACGTTGGGCATTAGGTTTCAGGATGTAAATTTTGGGGAGCACCAACATTCAGGCTGTAGCACACTTCTCTTATAATCTCACCCATCATTAGCCTATGAAGAGGTAACAACTTTTAACAATTCAATATATTTTCCATATATACATATATAGTTGTAGCTATACTATTTTTTTTTTTTTTGCAAAACTGGATCATACTATACTCTTTTTTACAATTTTCTTCTTCAAAGTTAACTTTTAAATACAAAAACAATTCACCAACATAATCACACTTTTAAAAGAAAAAGAAAAGAAAGACATGACACAACAGGCGAGACCAAAACTGCCTTTAACTCTGGCTTCCAAACCCAGGATTACTTCCCAGAAGCAACCACTGTTGTTGTGATGTGATCTTTCCCGTCATTTTTCTGCTTCAATGTACATATGTGATGTGTACCCAGGAAGAATAGGTCAGAATGCTTTACAAAGTTTTCTGTATAAAAAATACCATGTATCATTTTCTTTTTTTATTTTAAAAAGCAAAACAGAAAAAGGGTAGAAATGATGCAGAATTTCAAAAAAAGGTAGAAAATTAAAACTAATTAATATGTTGCAGTTATCTTAGAAGTAGTTGTTCATGTTATAAGATTTAAGCACCAAAAAATGATCAAACAGTCAAACAATGGAAGCACAAACTGTTCTTTTGGATGAACCAACAGAGATTAATATAGCCATCTATCTTGTATATGTAGACATATATATGTGTACCTATATTCATGTAATTTTTCCGCCCTTCTCTCCTTTTCCCATCCCAGTTGTTCTTTCCTTTTGAACACTTTCTATCCCTTTCATTATCACAATATCTATTCTACATTTTGGATCTTATTACTCTTTCAGTTTTGTTGTTGTTGTTGTTATTTTTACTAGGTGTCATTTTCTGAGACTTGGATTTTTTATAAGTATGGCCTGGAGCTCATCCCTTGTAAGAGAGGAACATTGAGGGAGAACTGGGCTTCTCACTCAGGGAAAGCCTTACAGGGTATCCCATGAGGTGGGCACAGTTGGGCCTGTTTTACAGGAAAGGGCCTGTCTTTCTGGGGGAACTTCAGAGAGCATAGCTGGGCTTGTCACGACCTGGGGGCCTCCAGAAAAGCTGGGCCTCATTGGACAGTGCTGCTGCCGGCTTCACCTTCACTGGTGTTCTCTCTGTGTCTGTCTGTCTCCACCCCAACCCCTGTTTTGATTGACATAATAATTGTACTTATTTATGGGGTACAGTGTGATGTTCTGATACATTGTGTGTGATCACATCCAGGTAGGTAGCGTATCCATCACCTTAAACGTTTGTCCTTCTTCATGGTGATAGCACTCGAAACCTTCTCTTATGTGTTAATAAGGATGTGGAGAAGAAGAGACCTTACATATTGTCAGTGGAAATGTAAGTTAAAGAGTTGTTATAGAAAATGGTATCAAGTTTCCTCAAATTTCCCTTGCTTATAAAGACACTACTCATATTAGATTAGGACCTACACTAGTGACTTCATTTTAGGTAGGATAGGAAAGGTCCCATTGCTTACTCAGGTGCTAGGGATTAAGACCTCTGAATGTATGAATATGTTCAACCTATGAATATATGGGAAGCACAGTTTGTACTCTCTCACTAAAGCATCTCCTCACAGATCTAAGTATGTATAAGCAATGCCACCACTGTAATAGGAACATCTGCTCTGGGCCTGCACCTTACCTTCTCCACCAGACAGGTGCCATCCAGCCACTAAGTCCCTGAGTTGGGACAGCCACTCTCATTCCTGGTATGATAAACGCACTTTCTTTGCAAAGATTGTCCTTCGGTGATAATCTCATACTCCACTGACCCCACACACACACTTCATCCTCAAGAACCTTAACTACTCCCACGGAGCCCTCCCCCTGCCTCAGATGACACCACCTCTGCCAGCCTCTACCTTCCTTTGGAAAGCTGCCTGCTGAACCTGCCTGGCACAGGACCCAGATGGCCCTCTGAGGCTTCCAGATGACACATCAACACTGTGGTCAGCATTTCTCTCTGTGACATGTCTGCTGCTCCCAATGAGGCTTCACACACTCAGGATCTTAGTCTTCCTGAGAGAACTTTCCCTGTGGCAGAGGCTTCTGACCATGCTTTCTGAAATCGGCCTGACTGCATGAGAAGCTCTGCGATGTCCATTGGGACCTCTGCTCTGGGACAGGTCCACTTATCCACTCACATTTTGCCTTCAGGACTTGCCTAAATATTCCCCTCCGAGTGACAGACCATCTCTTCCCCCTTGTGCCATGATCTCAATGGTGCCTGTGGGGTCATGCATGGCATATGTCCCCTGCACCTGTCAGACTGGAGCTCAGCTTCCATCAAGATTTCTTTTTGTGATGGTTCAAGCTCTAGACTAGATTGTCTCTAGTCCCGTGTCCTTCCAGTAAGGCTTCCAATTTATGACAGGCCTAAATAATTCTCCCTAAACTATGGGCCCCATTTTGTATTTATATCTTCCTCCGCCCTGTGAACTTGAGCTCTTTAAACAAACTCAGTACTATCCTCAATCTTTCCTTTTATGAGAAGACCCAGCTTCACAGGGGAGTCATCCATTCCCATTGAGGATATTTCTGTTGAGCAAGCCCAGCTTTCTGTGGCTCCTCTGTTCTCCTTAGAAGAAGTCCAAATCGTTCCTCTTCCTCAAAATTCCTTAATTGAATGGTTCAGAATTCCTAAGTTGGGGCTTCTCTTTCCCTTCCTCATGAAAACATTGCCATAAAGTTTGTATTAATAGCATAAGCTACTTCTGCTAAGGCCTTCCTGTCTGACGAACTTAACTGACTCCATTAAAACTTCTCAGAAGAAAGAGAACTTAGCAAAATAACTGAGACATGTAATTGTCCCAAATGTTAGGTATCATCACTATGAGTACTTTACTGAGTGTGCCTTGTTTGAAATCATGTCCATTCCCAGGGTGTCTCCAGCAAGGACAACTCAGCTCCTCTCCCTGAGAAGTCCTGATTGGGAGAGTCAGTGCTACTCACAGGCTTCAGGTCTGTCTTCTGAGCCACCCCATCCCTCTGAAGCTTCTTCTAGGGGAAGTAACTCTCAGAATACTCCCAAGATGAAAGAAATCCAGGCCTTTCCGCTAAAGTGTCTCCTTTTGAAAAACCGCCTTTCAATTTGACAACTGTGGCATTCTTATTAAGGCTGCTTCAGCTTCTAACACATGGCCACTGTCCCCAGACTCATCACTGTCTTGGGGCCCACGTAGCTCCCACCCAGGCTTTCAGTAGCCTCATTAGGCAACTAGCTCCCCACTTTCTCGAAGACTTCCTGGCCAGATGGCCCCAACCCCCTCTGCTGACAGGGCCTTGTCTCTGCAGCCACCCACAGCCACTGCAGCTGCTGTCCTTTAACACACTAGTTACCTCAGTGATTTAGAGTGAAACCTTCCCAGGTCTTCCCACTAAGAAATCCCCCACCAATACTGAATGGAAACACGGGACAGTGGGTGCACAGAAAACAGCTTTGAGGCCATCCCTATTTATATTGTTATTATGTGTGATGAGTGCATCCACTTCTGTGGGGCATTTATCTGGTTTGAGCTACTTCCATGGAGAGATTCCCCTGTGGGAACATTCCATCCCTTCCACTTCTGATTTCCTTTGTAGAATGGGCCCAATTATTGCCACAGAGAATGTTCTTTGTCCTGTGGACCCAATTAGTTGTTGAACAATTTGCTCTGTGGCCCATGCTCAGAAAATCCCTCAGCTATTCCCGTGAAGACATCTTCTTCTGAGTCAGGCCCACACATTCTCAGGGGGCAGCTTTCCTGGCCTGTGGAGGGACTTGCTTGTATAACAGTGACACATTTACTCGGGGCCCCACTAGTCTCTCTGGAAGCTTTTGGTCCTGGCCACAGGTCTGGCTACGCCTACCAGGTTTCTCCCTTCCTCATAGATTCTAATTCTCAGAGCCAGAAAACCCTACTTGAATTGTCTCCTCATTGTTTCTTGAGTTTGTGATCTTGTTCACCTAAATGGGAAAAGCAGCATGAAAGTGCCCAGGCCAAACAGCACCCAAACAGGCCCTGATAGCTCTTCAACCTAGTAATGACTTCCTGGCACCTCCTTTGCCATGGAAATGCTACTACTAAGTAACATTTACTGAATTCTACCCATGTGCCAGTGCTGTGCAACAAACTGCGTATGCTAGCCTACTTAGTCTCATGATAAGCATTTAACAAATCAGAAATTAAAGGCGTAGAGAAGTTACAGAACTTTCCCAAAGCCAACACCTAGTGAGTGACAAAGATCTAGCTGAGCCCAAGGCCTGATGCTTCACCAGTAGATTCTGATTGAGAAGAAAATACCCAGAGAAAATCAAATGACCTTTTCTCCCAATCTTTTCCAGCCTATGAACTTCAAGAGTGCCCAGACCCAGAGCCCTTCGCCAATGGCATCGTAAGGGGAGCTGGCTACAATGTTGGGCAATCGGTAACCTTTGAGTGCCTCCCAGGATATCAACTGATTGGCCACCCTGTCCTTACATGTCAACATGGCACCAACCGGAACTGGGACCACCCCTTACCCAGGTGTGAAGGTATGTCCCTCCGTCATCCCTGGTGATCCTTCCTTGGGTGGTCACAGAGACAGAGCCAGAACAGCCCCACATTCCACATTTTTGTCTCCTCCATGGGATGGCCAGTACTGGGAGGTCCAGTTAAACCTGGTCCATCAACCAGGTTGGCATGTGGCATCACCCATCCTAGACAGGGAGTGTCCCCCAGGTAACAGCCCTGAGCCAACACTAGGGAGAATCTGATGGAGATGTGGCCTGTCAGAGCCAAGGAAAAGACAGACCAAACTCTTGGGAAGAGCTAACCAATTGGAAGCCACATAGGATGCAGAATCCAGTGGTATGCTGAGGGGTAAAAGATACAGTTAGTCATGGCATCTTTCCAAATGGAAAAGAGAAAGAGCCCCGTTTCTAAGAGCCCTCTTGTTCCCTTCTTTTCCCTCCCCCCATTATTCTGACCTTCCTCCATGTAACTATAGAGAGCTGGATTGAGGATATCAGGGAGATGAAAGTGGCACTTTCCAGGGTTTTAGTCTTAAACCAGAACCAGCATGAAGATGACCAAGAGACTTTACTGCCTCCATCCCTTTCTGCACATGGCTGTATGATTTTATTTCCCTTTTCCCTCTGCCAGTCGAGCATTTTCCTAGAAGAGAAACTGTGTCTTGGTTACTTTTCTCTCATGGCTGGTGCAAAATACTCAACACTCGAAATGAAGGAAGGAAAGGTTTATTTAACTCACTGTTTGTGGAGGTTTCAGTCCATAATTAGTTGGCTCCAAGGCAGGGTAGCATGGCACTGGGGCAACACTTCAAGGCAGCAGCCAGCAAAAGCAACCAGAACAAAAGAGGGGTGAAGAGCAAGCCTCTTTTCCTCCCTTATATTGTACACAGACCACCCCTTGTCTCCAGGGCAGCTGTATCACTCACAAAAATCTCTGTGCCCTCCCCTGGCACAGGATGAGGATATTTACAAAGTAAGGATCCTTGGCTCCCTGCTCAGTCTCTCAGTTAAACTTCTGAACTTCTCAAGTTGACACAATATATCAACCATAGCAAGCTGGAATGTAAATCTTGAAATAGAAAGTAGGGGCAGTAACCTAGAAAAAAGTACTTAGCTGTGGCATCCAACCACCTAGGCTCCATTCCTTACCGATCTTGAGTTTCCATTTCTTCCTTAGTAAAATGAGGCATTCCCTGAAATCCGGGGGAGTTCACAGGTGGCTCAGACCATAAACTCTCAGTGTTAGCTCTTCAGAGAGAAAGAAAGCTTGTTTGCAGCACTGAGTTGCCCTAAAGTTAGGATATAAACCTCATTTCTAAAGTTATTAAACCCCTATTAGTTTTTCAAAACTATCCTGTCCATAATTGATCACTCTGGAATTGCTATGGGGTCACATGCTATGTGACAAGCTTTGTCGTGGACTTCGTTCCCTTGTTTTCCTTCTTACTCTGTCTTTTTGTGATGTCATGGGAGAGAAAAAAGAGCAGCCCTTTCTCAGTCTACTTTCTGAGCTAGAAGCCCTCTGCCTCCTAAAAAGCTGTTTCTCTTGGTCTCTTTGGCACCGTATTCTCTTGCTTTTCCACCACCTTCCTACCAGCTTCTATGACCATCTCTTCTTGGCCCCTCCAATGGTGCTGTGTGGGGAGTGTTTTCTAGACCAGTGATGGCGAACCTATGGCGCGTATGTTGCAGCTGGCTGTTTGTTATCTCTACAAGGTTCCCCATCACTGTTTAGACGACTTTCTTTCTCTCTTCCACTCCCACATCCCTAAATGCCATCTTAACCTGAAACCTTTATCTCTTCACTGACAGCCACATCGGTATATCTAGTTACCTACTGAATGTCTTCTCCTTGGTCAGAGGCATCTAAAGCCTAACCTGTAAAAATTGAATTTATCATCTTTCTACCATCAAACTGAAATCCCCATCTGGTGTCAGACAAAACTGGACCCTGGTTACTCAGCCTTAATAGACATACCCTCCCTTCACTTCTTTACCATGTGCACCAAGTCCTGATTTCTACATCCTAGCCATATTTCACACGCGTCTGCCTCTTTCTACCAAGGGCATCTACCTTAGCCCAGGTCACCAATAAGATGGGCTTCCTCACTGGTCTGATCTCATTCCCCCACAACCGCCTTGAACACTCACCACCTTCTTCACCAGACAGAAAGCGCCATTACAGCACCCTCATCTTCCAGCCCCCTAAAGTAGTGCGATCTGGTCCCTGCTCGTCTCTCAGCATCCTCCCCCCTCACAGATAGGGTGAAAGGCCTTCCATGTTTCCAGTGTGCCATGTTTTCTTGCCTCTGGTTCTTGGTGCACATGGTTTCTTCCCTGGGTAACACTGCTCTGTCCTATCTCACCTACTTAACCCTCTTCAGGCCTGAGTCTAAGTGTGAATCCTACCAGAAACCCTTTTCGGTGCTCGTGGATTCAGAAGGTGCTCCCCCAACATGCCCTGGCATAACCAACGATAACTCACCCCGCGCTGCTCCCGCGCTGTTCTTGGCTGTATCCCAGCAGACAGAAGCTTAAGTGTCCAGCTCCCCCCTGTCTCCCAGGCCTCACCTGGCAGGGATTGCCTATTCTCTCTATGTGGAGGGGTGCTATGCTTCTGTGCAGACTTTCAGGATGTATTTGTGCTTGCAGGAGTCTTGTCCTCTGCCTTCAGCCCCTTGGGATTCTTCTACCTCAGTCTGATTTGCCCCATCCACGTGCCTGCTTGATGCCCCACATCAGCCAGAAACACTCATTGCTGTGGACCAGGGTATTTGGAGCATCTTTTGCCCCACATCTCTGTTCACTCTCTTTCCTGGTACTGAGCTAAATGCCATTGAGGCTTCACACCTCTTCATTCCCTGCCTAAAGCCTAGGTCAGAGTGAGTCTAAAATTGGATGCTATTTCTGGGGAAGAAAGAAGATCATATCTACATAGTGTGTGCATCCTCTATAAGCAAGATACTGGACCCAACATTTCTTTATTGTAGCCTTCCACGTTCTAGGCCGACACTCTACCACTGAGCTACAACCTCTGCCTTGGGCCAAACATTTTACATGCATCATTAAACCTAATTGCCACTGCAATTCTGTGAGGGCATATTTTTAAGCCCATTTTACATATGAAGAATAGAGATTCCGAGAGACTAAGCTACTTGCCCAAGATTATCTAGTCAATAATTGGCTTAGCTAGCATTTGAACCCAACTTTGGCTTCACCATAAAAAAAACATCAAAAACTCTAAGTTAAGAGCAAAAGTACCATTCTAGAAAGAACAAACCAAAAAAAGAGAACAATTTTCATAATCTCTCAGCTCTTCCCAGCAAAATTACTGCAACCCAGACTGTAACATCTGCTCCTACCCTTTCCTAGGAAAAAAGAGGGTCACTTTTGTGTACCCTTCTTTCTATGAAAAAGAGGGCAAAAAGGCCCACGAAGGAATCTATAGTAACAATGAAGAGCTACACATAGTGTAGGGTGTCGATCTGGGAGGGGTGGATCCAGGCACAGCTATTCTCAGCCCAGTCTCCTCTCTCTCCCTCCAACTAACTTCCTTGGCAGGATACTGGGACCTGGGGTATGTTAGGAAGTCATCTGAGTTCTCATCTGTCTATTTCTTTTCTCTCTGGCAGTCCCTTGTGGCGGGAACATCACCTCTTCCAATGGCACTGTGTACTCCCCCGGGTACCCCAGTCCATACTCCAGCTCCCAGGACTGTGTGTGGCTGATCACTGTGCCCATCGGTCATGGTGTTCGCCTCAACCTCAGCCTGCTGCAGTCAGAGCCCTCTGGAGACTTCATCACCGTCTGGTAGGGCCAGGTGCCACAGCAACAGGCAATTACAAAGGAGCTGTGAAGGTGCTCCACACTGGGTTAAGGCTCAGCTCCAGATAGCCGCTGTGCCTCTGAAGGGTGAGGATGGGGAGACATGGGCTCCCCAGCGGGAGCCGGCATCCGTGCGGAGGGGAGTGAGTACATCAGGAAAGCCTGGATTTCCTCAGTATTTCCATAACTCATGTACCCACCAGTCCACTTGTATCCAAGATAAGCTAACCAGACTAATAGGAGAGGCTTGGGGTAGAATTGTGTGGAGTCCCTGTGGTAATCCCAGCTGAGCCAGCGCTGTCCAATAGAACTTGGCACTGATGAAAATGGCCTCTTACCATACTGTCCAGCATGGTAGCCACCAGACACGTGCCCCTGAGCATACAGATGGGACTAGAGTGACTGAGGAGCTGAGTTTTACATTTTTAATTAATTTTAATGAATTTAAATATAAATAGCCACATGTAGCTAGTGGTTTTTTAATTGGACAGCTCAGCACTGTCGTATACTTATATGAACTATAACAAGTTAATTTTAAAATGAGAATACAAATTATTAGTTGATAAGCATAGTTTCCTAGACAGGTATTTTTTTTTCAAAACTACTATCTTTGAGAAAGATATGAAGTAATTTTAAAGTAATTGTGTTTGGAGGTTGGAGTGCCACTCTGAGAATTATCAGGGGAAGTGGGATTCTTTTCCAAAATTCCCAAGGTTGTGTAACTGTAACCAGACTTTCCTGAGTTCATTTCGGCTAAATTTATAAGGAATGTCTAAGAACAGATGTGAGGGGATAGATACGATCCCAGGGAAGAAATTCTTTGCCTAGAATGTCAACAGAAGTGTGTCTCTGCTTGGAGGATAAGGAGATGGGGCTGCATGGATAGCATAGGAGATCCCTATACCAGTTCCTCAGTCCTGACCTCGGGCTGCCTCGTATTGAAAGGACCTGTGATAAGAACTGTAGCTCTGCTCCATGGTATCTGCACTGCGCCCAGGGACGGGGCTGGGCTGGGACGGGGAAAGCCAGGTGATTGAGGAGTTTGCGTGAATGAGTCTCACTCATTCCAATGACCCTGCTAGAAGATGAGTCAGGGTGCAAGAGGAGTCATAGCTACCTGCTGCAGGTCTCCCTTATGGCCATCGATGGCATTTGGGGGAGATGCAGCCATAATGACTGGTGGCATACTAGAACCTTCTTTCCTACACACAGGGATGGGCCACAGCAGACATCTCCACAGCTTGGAGTCTTCACCCGAAGCTTGGCCAAGAAAACAGTGCACAGCTCAACCAACCAGGTCCTGCTCAAGTTCCACCATGATGCGGCCATGGGTGGGATCTTCGCCATCGCCTTCTCTGGTCAGTGTGGCAGCTTGAGCTGGTGGGAAGGTCAGGCTTCTGAGTCAAGGCTGAACTTGACTCCCGGATCCATCCTTTCCTAGTTGTATGACTTTAGTAAGTGGATTGCCTCTCTGAGCCTCAGCATCCCCAAAGATAGGGAAATGGACTACCCTACATGAGAGCTTTCTGCTCCCAAAGCAGGTCCCACTTGTAACTCTTTGGGGACAGAGGCATGTGGGGCTATGCTAGGTGCCAAAACCAGGCTTCATCAGAACATCAACTCACAGGCTGGCTTGGCCATGTACCTGTTCCCTACCACTAGAAAGGGATCCAAAGCCTCTACTGACTTTGCAAGGAGTACTCTGTTCTTGGGCACAAGTGAAGGTAGAGCAGTTTCAGGGAAGGATGCACATGCACAGACTGAGTAGGTTCACACTCATGGCCACCTATATCTGCTAAGAGTCCAAAATTAGTAATGGAGCTTGATATTTTCTGATGAATGTTAAGCACTTACCACCTGGAAAAGTCAGAATTTCTCTTCAGGTATGTTTCCTCTATGGAATGATCTCTATAGTTACAATTTACAAAGTCTTGCACACATTTGAACTAGAAGTCAGGAAAGCTGGATTTTATTACTGGTCTCACCATGGGCCAGATGTGTGTGACTTTGTGTGACTCTTCCCTGCTTGAAACCACCATTTCTTCTTCTGTACTAGAAAGGGCTTGGAGTTTGTGGCTTCTAGAACTGCCATGAGCTATGAGGTAGATATTATTATCTTATAAATAAGGAGATAGGGACAAAGGAAGATCCCAGAATTTGCCCAGAACATGTAGACAGAATCAGGAACTGTACTCAGGTCTTTTCAGTTCTGCAGGATCTGCTCTGGCAGGACAGTACAGTGTGTGTACATCATACATGCACTTAGAGAAACTTACACACATTCAGCCTAAACCCGTGGAAGAGATAGTAGTGGAGAAGCAGAGACAGAAACAATAATGTAAAGGCCATAGGCAGATGCTAAAGCCTAGAGTGAGAAAGGAATGCAGACAAGACTCTGCCTTCTCTGCTGCCTCAGTTCTCCAGTCAGACATACTTATTCCCCTAGTAATGGGACCCAGGCTTTGAGGCAATTCACTTCAACTCTCTGACTTTTGCCTAGAGTAATAGAATGTGGACTCCAAAGTCATGACCTTGAGTTCAAATCTTGACTCTGTTACACATGAGCTGTGTGATCTTGGGTCTCTCATTTCAGCTGAGATTCAGTTTTGTTATTCACAGAAAGAGAATAACATCAGTACCCAGTCTCATAGAGTTAAATGAAATAATGCATGGAAACCCTTAGCTCCAGGTGTAGAGTATAAAAGACATTCAATAAATGGCAGCTATAATAGTCATCCCCATTACAGTTGGTATTATTATACAATATTTAGATATCAGCAGACTGATGTGCTATTAGCTTGCTAGGCCAGATCTATTGTTCTTCTGACCATTCCTACTCCTAAGCCCTCACCTGTGCCAAGACCAGAAGAAGGCGACTCAACACAGCCCCAGGCCACTCTTCCCTGAAGCTCTCCTACACCCCTCACTAGGGTACTTGCTTCTAGCTGTGTCCTGGGCACTGAGTTCTTCCTCTCAAAAAGGCATGGGACCCTTGGTATGGTCTGAGTGTGTTCTCCTAAAATTCATGTTGAAATCTTAACTCTCAAGACAATGTTAGGAGGTAAGGTCTTTGGAAAGTAACCATATCATCAGAGTAAAGCATATGAATAAATGAAATTGGTGCCCTTATGAAAGAGACCTGAGGGGGCTCATTTGTCAGTTCCTTAACGTCAGGTCACAGTGAAGGCGTGAGCCTATAGGAGGCTCTCAGCAGACAATGAATTTGTAGATGCCATTTGGACTTCCTAGCTTCCAGAACCGTGAGAAGTAAATTTCTATTGCTGATAAGCTACCAGCCTATGATAGTTTGTTATAGCAGTCTGAACAGATGAAAACAGTCCTCCAGTGCCAGTCCAGGGCCTCACTGACCAGAGGAGTAGACGAAGGCCTAGGGCAGAAGAGGAGCAGGGCTGAGCATGGACCAGGGAGCTCCAATAAAAGGGCATTGTCCTCAGGCTGAGCAGCGATGGAGACACACCCATGCCACGCCTCAGGGAACTTTGACAGGCTGTGGGGAATATCATAGGTGTCCAAAGTGTGTGTCCCATGTGCATTCAGTTTAAAGAAGAAGGGTCAGGGGTTTTAGCTCAGTGGCATGAGCGCCTGCCTGGCAAGGTTGTGAATTCAATCCTCAGTACCAAAAAAAAGAAATAAAGGAGAATAAAATGAGTGCCATCATTAATCCAAAAGCAAAGAACACCTTAGAGGTCCTGTTTCTTCTCAGTGTGTTCGCCTTCCCTAGCCGTAAAATCAACCATGATCTCGAAATGTGGGTGAATCCTTCATTACTTTTCTTTGTAATTTGATCCCATATGTGTCTTTCTCCAAAAATACATGTTGTTTAATTTTTGCATGTCACTTCCCTCATATAAGTGAAATCATTCTATAAATATTTCTTTTCTGCTGCTATAACAAAATGTATTTATTAGCTCATGGATTTGGAGGCTGAGGTCACAGGAATGTGCAGCCTCATTGGTTCAGCCCCTGGTGAGGGCTTCGTAGCAGACGACATCACAGCAGAGGTTCTGTGACTGGTAAGCCAGGAAGCAGAGGGGTTCCAGAGCCAGGCTTGCTGTTTCTATGACAGCCCACTCTCGTGGGAACTAATTGGGCCCAGCAGGAGTTACATGAATGCCTTCCAAGGCAACAGCTCCAGGGACCTAGTCACCTTCCACTAGGCTTCACCTCCTAAAAATTCCACCACCTCTCAGCATTGCCACACTGATGACCAAGCTTCCAGCACGTGGACCTTTGGGGAAAATAGCCACATTCAAACCGTAGCAAATATTCTTCTGCGACCTGATTTTTTTTTTTTTTTTGCTATTAAGTTTTTTAAATTAATGCAGATGCATGAGACTTAATTCATTTTCCCTGCTGTGTAGTAGTCCATCATCAGAAAATACAGTCACTTATCTGGTACTGTTAATGAACATTAAGGTTCTATTATTTCAAGCAATATGAACATTTTTGTATGCTCTGTCTTATGAATGGGTAGAAGAGCTTCTCTGGAGTACAAATCCATCCGGAATTGTAAGTTTTTAAGTATCCAAATATTCAGATTCACTAGATAATGAAAAATTTATGTTACAGAGTGGTTACAACAACCTACACTCTTCCCAGAGATCAAAGAAGTGCTCCTGTTGCCATATATCTATGCAAACTCTGGATTTTATCAGACTTTTAAATTTTTACTACTCTGGTGGATTCAAGAAATGGCATCTCACTCTTAGGTTGATGATGAGACTGAGCATCTTTTATGTCTTTATTGACTATCTGGGCTTCCTGTTCTGCATGATGGTTACTTCCCATAAAGCTTTCTTCCTCAAGGAAAGAGCACATAAGTAAATGAACAATGAAATCTTTGCAACTTATACTCAGGACTATGAAAGAACCAAGGGAGAAGTTTACCTAGCAAACAAGGCAGAGAACTCTACTTCCTGTAGAATGACTGTGGTAACCCAGTCTGAGAGGTGATATTTGAGATGAGCTAAAATGGGCAAGGGCGGGAGGGAGAAAGAATGTTTGCCTTCCTGCTGGCAAACATTAGCCCTAAGTAACTGAGAACTGAGAAGCAGAAAGGGAAAAAAAATACTGTGTTAGTCAGCTGTTTGTCAAAATAACTGAGAAAAACAACTTCAAGGTAGAAAGGGACCGGGCATGGTGGCACACTCTTGTAATCCCAGCACTCTGGTAGGCTGAGGCAGGAGGATTGCAAGTTTGAACCCAGTCTGAGCAACTTAGTGACTTAGAAAGGTTCTGTCTCTAAACTTAAGAGGAACAGGGCATGCAGCTCAGTGTGAAGACTTGCATTCAATCCCCATTACTAAAAATTTTTTAAAAGATGGAAGGATTTATTGGCTCATGATTTCAGTCTCGGGTCACCTGGCTCCATTGCTTTCAGCCTGTGTTAAAGCAGAAGGATTGTGACAGAAAGGCCTGGTGGAGGAAAGCTGCTCAACTCATGGCAGCCAGGGAGCAGAGAACAAGGGAAGTTCGCAAACAAGATATACTCAGCCAGGTTATCCCTCCAGTGACCCACTTCTTCCAACTAGGCCCCACCTCCTAACAGCCCATTCAGCTATGAGGTAATCCACTGCAGAGCTTTGTACCCTCATGATTTGGTCACTTCCAAAAACCCCACGTGTACCAGGGCATCATGGCACACCTGTAATCCCAGCACTTGGGGGGCTGAGCCAGGAGGATCTCCATAGAGGTCAGCCTGGACTACCTAGTGAGTTCAAGTCCAGTCCAAACTACATAATAAGACCCTGTCTCAAAACAAACAAAAAGAGCCTCACCTTACATCAGACTTTTGGGGAATATTTTTTATCCAACCCATAACAAATACTCTAAGGAGACCCACAAAAAGATTTTATAACATATTTTTTAAAATTTTAAGAAGAGAAAATATGATTTGAAGTGCAGAGGAAAATGTCCTTGAAAATCATATGATTTTGAAAACAGAAATAAGCACTAAGTCTAGCATAAGAGTCTGAATAACATGGATTATGATGAAAGATGAGACATTAAGACAGCAAGCAGAGATGAAAAGATAGATCTGACTAAGGGATCAGTAAAATTGTTCCCTTGCTGAACAATTTAGTCCTGAATGCAGGAGGTGGGACAAAGCAGAGCAGGTATCCACACCTGCCGGGTAAGAGGAGTTGGGAGCCACTGTGGCTGAGGCCAGGGAGGCAGAGGGGAGAGGAGCATCCACACTGAGGGACTGAAGCTGAAGGCTGTGAGGGAGAGACAGTACCTGTACAGGGAGGGAACTGGCACAAGGCATCAGAGCTCTGACCAAGATAACCAGACAGCTGCACTGGGCCTGGGAGCCAAAGCAGAGTGCTGAGGGTATCTCATAGGGGTCAGTCCAACAAGGGAGTCAGGGCCTAAGAGGGAGAGGACAGAGGGAGGCAGTAGCGTGTAGTTCCACATGGGTGACTAGTCAAAGAAGCCAATATGGTAAGGAGAGTAGAAAGCAGGCTTTTCGTGTCAGAAAGAAAGGGCTAGAAATGTTGAAAAAACAAATTATATACCCAGTGGGGCTGGACCATTCAGACAGGAGATAGCAGCGTGAGCTCACGAGTTTCAACGTGTTGAGGGTAAGGGGGAGGTTGTTTAGTTCTCCCTCTAAGGGAGCCCTGGAGCAATGTCTCCTCACTAGCAATGACCACCTGTAGTACCAGATCTTGGTTTCTAAACAGCATCTTCCACTAAAAACAGACCAGGGCTCCTTGAAAAACTGGCTGATCTCAACGCTGGGACAGAGAAAGTACAAGACGAGCCAGAAGTATCTGCTGGCAGAAAATACCCAAGGAATGGTAGAGACGTGCCAAAAAGACATAGAAGCTGGCTTGAAAGGCCTCCTACTGACCGTTTTCTGAGTTAATCCACTGAGGAGTTTTGATAATTTGAATACTAGAGTGATTAATATACAAATAAGTGTAATAAATTCCAGTGTGTACACGCCTATCATCCCAACTGCTTGGGAGACTGCAGCAAGAGGCTCACGGGCAGCCTAGGCAGCAGGGGCAACTACAAAAATAATAATGACAAATGAGAAACTATGGACTCAAACAAGACCTATATTCATACAGACATAAATTAATTAGTGGTTCTATGAGAAGAGGATATTTACACAGTTTCTTTCTTTGCAACAACTACAAAGAGAAAAAGAATAGCTTTACAGTGGGGAAGTCTGAAAGATGTCACTTAATCTAATGATCCCAGAGGTTGTCATCAGAAATAGTGCAAACTGAGATCAGACCCCGGCTGAGAGGATGCAGAGAAAGGAACCCACATCCCCTCTGTGACCGTCCAGTCAAGGATGTGCTGTACAACCGGAATCTAAGCAAGAGGAAACATCCAACAAACCTAAATTGAGGAGCATTCAGTAAACTCACTGCATGTCACCGTCAAAAGTATAAAAGCCATGAAGGTCAAGGGAAGACTTTGGAACTGGAACCAAAGCCCAGCAAAGAGACATGACAACTAATGTGAGGTGCGACTCTGAGCTGGATCCTTCTGCTACTCAGGACCTTATTGGGACAAGTGAAGAAACTTGCCTGGGATGTGAGGAGTAGATGGCAGCAATCTATCACGGTTCATTTCCAGATTTTGATCATTGTTTTGTAGTTACATGGGAGAAGGTGATGGTAAGAAATGCAAACTAAAGTATTCTGGGGCTATGGGGCATTGTTTTGGCCACTTATTTTCTAATGGTTCATGGAAAAAAGGGCATTTTACTATGCTTCCAACTTTTCCTATACTTTTGTGATTGCTCAAAATAAAAGTCTGATTTACAAGGAGAACTAGATAGTAAAAAGTAATATTAAAGAGAAATACAATAGCACAGCAAAATATTACCATAAAAAACAATTTAAAGAAGTAGAAAAAAACACTAAAAATGTCCACAGGAGGACATTGAAAGTCAAGACTTGAACATGATCAAGAGAAACTGGTCACTAGGAAATTCAGGAGGGAAACCCAACATACAGAGGGAAAAGAGATAATGGATGGAACAGAATTAAATACAACTTTTCTGAGATTAAAAAAAAAAAACCCTGCAGAGTAAAAGAGGTGATTGTCATATACCAGGAGAAATCAAAAACATGTAGAGCCACGTTTTCAAACTATGAGGATGGAGGTTAGGAGAAAGCTACTAGAATCCAGACTGAGAAAATGTCCTTTAAGGGAACCAAAGCCAAGCTATCTTCACACTAATTTTTGCCATTGGACAGCAGAAAATAAAATGAACATTTCTGTAGATGCATAGGGGGAAAAGGAAGTTGGGAGCCTTGCATGTGAGGGGAAGAGTTAGTCACTTACAGTGATCCAAAAGCTTAAATACAAGTCCACGCTAGTCTCAGTCTAAACTGTGACTCAAGGATATATAATCACTCAAGGGATAAACCAAGAACTCAAAGTAGAGAAGGTTCAAAAAAGAAAAGAGCAAATGAGAAACACTGATACTAGCAAAATACAGAGTTAAATCTATTAACTGAAAACATAAAATTAAAGCAGAATGCAAATTTAACAATTCTTAGGATATTAAAAATAATTTTATATTAACAATTTGATAGAAAGATAGGAGAACGTCCTTATCTTTCATAAAGGTCAAATTAGTAGGTATCATTTAATTACTAGACAAAGAAAGGCTTCAAGTCTATATTATAGTCGCTGATTAGTTTTAAATGGAACATATTTCAACATCACTAAAAGAAAACCAAAAATAAAATTTAATCCTAATATTTAATCCTAATTTAATTAAATGGAACATAATATTTCAACATCACTAAAAGAAAACCGAAAATAAAATTTAATCCTAAAATTTAATCCTAATTTAATCTTGGTAGAAAGCCAAGACAACTCCTTAGAAGCAAAATTATAAAAAGTATAAAATAAGATAAAACAATAAAAGAAAAATCATTCAATTATTAAGAAAAATGGAAGTTTGTTACAACCTAATTCCCTACTCTTAAGACACAGCAATTCCCTACTTTTAAGAAAGTCTTAAACTTAACTAAATAATATTAAACTAAATTTTCTGTGCTAAAACAAATAAAACACAGTTCAGAAATAAAAGCATGGGCATGGGGCTATAAATGGAACAGCATTTACCTACTGTGCTCAAAGCTCTGAGTTTGATCCCCAGCAACATAGATAAATAAATGATAGATAGATAGATAGATAGATAGATAGATAGATAGATAGATAATAGATGGACTGGTGATATATCAGGAAAACATAAACAATGATAATAATACTTTTTAAAATTGTATATTCCAAAGCAAAAAACATTTAATGAAGAAAGGAATTATAATCTGCATTTTTGTTCAGAACTGAGGACTGAACTGAGTGCATTCACAATTAGCTGCATCTCTAATATTTTCTTTTTTTCTGAACTAGGGTGCTAAGGTTTGGATCTGAAATGTCCCCTGCCCAAAGTCTTATGTGTTTGGAAGATGATTGGCTAATGGAGGCATTATATTCATGGGTGATATTTCTACGGATCAAGAGTGTCAGAAATAAAATTAAGCAAATAATAAGCTGAAAATATAATTAACAGGTTAGGAACAGTCTTGACAATCTGTAGAGTCCCTCAAATTTGCAATAAAATAGAGGCAAAAGATGTGAATAGACCATTAAAATGAGAAACACAAACAAGTCCATTAACACATCAGTAATGTTTAACTCAATTAGTTACCAAATGCCAGTTAAAACAAAGCAAGCACTAGATTTTGTTGGTCATCCTGACAAAGACTGAGATAGATGATTACCTCCCCACTGGCTTGAAGTTCTAGAAGGGTGAGGGCTGCGGATACAGCATCAGCCTGAACACGCTGCCTGGCCTGGGAGAGCTCTCCACAGAAAACCGCTCGGTGAACGGGTTGACAGAACAATGACAGCTAGTGCTGGAAAAAGCGTCCTCTGTAACAATAGCAGTTCCAACAGTTTCCCTAGAGAGAAAAATGGAAGCACACATCATGTGGACACACAGTCCTCCTAGCTCACTTTAAATCAGACTTAAACTCACTTGGCTGCCTCTGAGTGCCTCTTACGTTTTAAAAACCCGCACTCCATAAAGCCTATGTATCACTGTAACACTTTTCAGCCAATACAGCTGTATTAAAAAATTGAAAGTCAGGCTCTTGAAACATAAGACAATATTTTAACTAAAACTATATGCAGGAAAAGTCCCAAGCTATATTGCACCTGCATTTAGCAAAATGTGAGAACCCCTTGTGAATGTTTGGAAAGGAGCTCTCTGTTCCACCGCGGGGATGTGTGCCTTACATACTGATATTCAGGCTAAGAGGTGTGACACAACTTTTCACCGAGAATGGTCCACCTCACACCTGTCCTGAACGCTTTCCCACTGTGACATTCATAGTTGGTGCTTGTTTCTGCATAGTGTTTTACAACATGAAACACCTAAAGGTCTATAGCTGAAAAGTTGTCATGATACACCAAGCGTTTCTGGTACAGACCACAAAGTATGTGTGCTATGATGCACCCAGCCACTTTTTTTGTGGTAGCCATATGAATTGTTGGATGCTCATAAAGTAATACCTAAGTATTCTGCTTCTAGTATATGATTTGAGGCATATACATAAATATTTTATTATGTTTTAATTTCTTCTGGATTTTGATGTACAGTATATTATAATTGTTTCTGTCTTCAAGTATTATAGAAAGGGGTCCTGATTAGCATCTGATTTCTAGAATACATAACTGACATTCAACACTTTTAAAAGGGCATGGCATTCAATCATTCTTAGTTTAAAAAGAAAAATAGAAAAATCATAAAAGATCTGTGCATGTAAGGATTTCATCACTTAAATTTCTAAGTTTTTTTAAATTTTTTTTATTTTAAAGAGTATGAAGCAAAACAAAATGGAACAAAGCAGATCAGAACAAAACAATGTGAGCAACACAGGATTTCAAAACAAGACAACAGGAAATCAACAATGGCTGCTGTCACGTCTCTTGTTTTCTTCAAAATAGTTGTCCATATCTTCATACACAATGAATTCAGACAAGACAAAATAATGTAAAACTGATCAAAACAAAAGAATGAAAGCATTGCAGGCCTTTCAAAACCAGACAATAAGAAAATCAACAATGGCTACCATAATGTCTCTTGTTCTCTTCAAAATAGCTGTCCATACTTTGACACACATTGAAGTTAAAAATACAAAAGAGACTAAAATTAATCAAAACAAAGAGTAGAAGCCTTACTGGACTTCAAAACAAGATGATAGGAAATTAGATAGGCATTACCATAATTTCTCATTTTCTTCAAAGTAGCTGTTCATACTATCACATGTAAGAAAATCAATTTTTGTAAACTCTTTAGGAGAAGTTCTAGGCATGCATAAGCCTATGTACATGTATACATGTACATCTATCCTTTCTGTATTATTGCTAAATTTTGAAAACCTAAATAGTTTTGGGGTTTTTTTTTGTTTTGTTTTGTTTGTTTTGTTTTTTGGTACCAGGGATTAAACTCATGACCTTATGCTTGCCAGGCAGGCACTTACACCACTGAGCCAAATCCCCAGCCTGAAAACCTAAATAGTTGACAGTAGTGTATCTGTGAAACGATTTCTGGTAAATCTGTGTGATTAAACTCTATGAAATAATTTTAGTCTTATTGTTGAAGAAAATTCATTACATGGGAAAATTCTTTAAATGGAATAGTAGTTGACAACTGTCAACACAAAGTATATAACATATGATGCAAATTGGGTAAGAGAAAAATATGTATGAAGAGAAGAAACATTGCAAAAGCTCAAGGTAAGAGGTTAACAATCATTTGAGAACACATTGCACGAGTTTAATTTTCTTCCTCCTGTTTTAATAGAATAATCTGATTTTTTAATGGCATACATTACATATCTATTCAAATGTTATTTTTAAAGACTTTAACAGGGATTAAGGTTATTTTGGAAACAAAAAATAGCAACGAAGGTGGCAGTGGCAGGACCAACTAATTCTTATATAGCTCTTAACTGTGCCAGATAGTGAAAGCCAAGCCACTCTGACCTTTGCCTTGAGAAACCCATCCTGCACCTGACCCCACCAGCCTGTGCCCAGGGGCACTGACTCCAGTTTAGAAAGACCACAGGTGCATAGGTCAGAAGGGAATCACGCTGACCTTGGTGTGTGCCCACAGAAGCCACACACAGAATGTAGAAGCCGAGCAGTAGAAAGAATGATGGACTGGGGAGCAGCCAGACCTGGATTCAAATCCCATTGTGCTGCTTTGTTTTTGTGTAAACTTACAGAAGTAACTTCACCTCTCTGAATTGCACTGGAACACTTCACAGGGAATCAGCTGTTGTGAGAATTAGAGATTGGTTTTTTTGAACCCTGGTTCAGAAGAAAAAGAAAAGACTGGAGATGTAGCTAATTACCCTGGATTCGGTGAGAATTAGACATGACACTCTTCACAAGTGCCAATGTAAAAGAAGTACTCAGCAATTCACCCCTCTCCACCCAGTGCTACAGGATGTCACTGGCTCCTTCTTAAATCCTCTATCTTTTGGTGTTCCTTATGAAATACAGTTTCTGAGTTTTGCGTCCAAAACAAAAGGACAACAGAAGATATGCAAAGTAGCCCCTGGCTAAACTTGCCCTGTGTATAGATAAATACTCATTAATAATGATCTATTTCACAAATGAATGAGGAATGAAGTGAGGCTTTGAACTAATGAATGATTGCGTGTCCCAAGGACAATGCTCTCCCCCTGACTTGTGTTCTTCCTTCTTTGCAGCTTATCCACTCACCAAATGTCCTCCACCCACCATCCTCCCCAATGCTGAAGTCGTCACAGAGAATGAAGAGTTCAACATAGGTACCACTTCCCAAACCAGCAAGGACCATGAGCGGGGATCTGGCAGGGCCAGGATGGGCAGCAGTGGGGGCACTGGGCAACAGGTCTCATCTCTACCTCTCCCTACCCCCTAACAGACAGAAACAAAGACCCTTGTGCAAGAAGAGTGTTCATATTCTGTCAACTCAGTTTCTACCCAAAATACACTCTTCTTTTAGCCATCCCTGGGAAGAGGAGTTTGGAAAGTCATTTTCCTCTGTGATTCCAGTTAGCATGATTTTGAGAAATCCATGTAAAACAGAATCAATCTCTTAAAATATAAATATATTCATGGTCACAGTAAAGCTGACCCATAGGAATGAAGCTATCATTTGGGCCACTATATTGGAGTTGAGAAATCTGAACAGAACATGACCCACTGCTGATTGTCTTGCCCAGAAGTGGGCCTCGGGTACTAAGAAGGCGAGACAGCCCTACCCAGACTGCTACAGAGAATCCCCATGTTGATCTGTCTTGACAGGTGACATCGTTCGCTACAGGTGCCTTCCTGGCTTTACTTTGGTGGGAAATGAAATTCTAACCTGCAAACTTGGAACCTACCTGCAGTTTGAAGGCCCGCCCCCTATATGTGAAGGTAACTACACTGAGTCATGTCTCTGGAGCCTGGAGTTCATCCCAAGCAAACCCAGGTTTCATGCCTCTTCTGTCTGCAGCTTTCAGTTCAATCCCTGCCCCATAGAGTAAGAGGCCACCTGTTAATGTTGCCTGGTAAACAAAGGAGTGAATGAGGAATAAGCAAGTTCTCTTGATAGGGCCTCTATCCTGTTCTGTGGTCTGAGGCTACAAATTGCCCCATTTATGTCTGTCCTTTATCCTTACTCCAACATTTGCTGGAAGTGCACACTGAGCATTGTAGAGATGAAGTTCTGGACCTCAGGAATGGGTGGGCTTACCCAGGGACCCTGCCCTGTTGAAGTGCAGCTGTAAGGTCTTAGGTGCTGATTTAGGCAGCCCAGAGACTGCCGTTGCCTTCAACCCATTGTAGTACTTTGGCAGAAGATGAAATCACTTTACCTGGCTCTCCCAACTCAGACCAGATCCATTAGTCTGCACTCCTGAGGCATCTGACCAACTGTCCTGTGTATACCTGACCAAGGTATCAAACTGTCCAGTGCCTTGGTTGTCTCTCCTGTAAAGTGAGGGTAATGATCATACTTAACACCATGGGGTTATTTTGCAAAATCAAATGGGTTAATTACATAAAGCACTTTAGAACAATGCCTGGTACCATATACTGCTCCATGTTGACTGTTACTACATGACTAGTGCTACTCTTTCTAGTACTATCGCTATCAACAATAAATATTTAGTAACCTATGGAGAAATATGTCAGTGTCTCCCCTATTCCTTGGAAAGTGAGTAGAGAGAAGCTGCAATACAAATTGTTAGTAAGGAAGAGAGAAGCCACACATAAGGGGATCAGGATACTCCAGTACAGTGACAAATTCACTGTTCATTTTAGCCTAACCAATGCACCTGAATGCCAGACAGCAAATTTCAGCCTTCGTCCTCTCATCTGGAACCTCCTTGGTTTGCCCCAGCCTCTAGTTTCTCACCTCTTGTGCTGCTTCTGTGTCTGCATGGCCACAATCCTACTGGTTTTACTCCCCATTCCTCTGGGACTTGGTGTCATTTTTGCCTTTATAAGCTTGCTTTTAATAACAGCTTCACAGAAATATAATTCACACACAACACAGTTCATCCATTAAAAGAATACAATTCAATAGCCAGTTGTGTATTCACAGAGTTTTGCAACCATTGCTATGATTAACTGTAAAACACTTCATCACTTAAAAGAAACTCTATACGCATTAGCAATCACCATTTCCTTGCAACCCCCATAGCCTTAATCACTGATCTAATTTCTCTATAGATTTGCCTATTCTGGCATGACATATAAATATATCCCTACAGTATCTGGTCTTTTGTTACTGGCTCTTTTTACTTTAACATACTATTTTCAAGGTTAATCTGTGTTGTAGTGTGGATCAATATTTGCGTGCTTATCACCAAATAATAGTCTATTGTATAGACATCCCTCATTTTGCTTGCTCTTTTGGACTGATTCCGCTTTTTAGCTGTTACAAATAGTGCTGCAGTGGACATCTATTTACCTGTTTTATATGCATGTATTTTTTGTTCTCTTAGTGTATATCTAGAAATAAAATTATTGGGCTATATGATAACGTTATATCTAATCTTTTAAGGAGCCTCCAAGTTGTACTTCAAAGTAACTGCACCATTTTGCATCTCCACCAGATGTGTAAGAGGCTTCTGGTTTCTCCACATTCTTGCCAACATGTATCATTATCTATCTTTTTAATTATAGCAATCTTAGTGGAAATAAAGTAGTTTTGATTTGCATTTCCCTGGTGGTTAATGATTTTGAGCATCTTCTCATGTGCTTATTATATATCTTATGTGGAGAAATGTTGCCTTCATCACTTTCCTCATTGCTAGGACAAATACCCACAAATATACACAATTTAAAGGAGGAGAGGTTTGTTTTGATTCACAATCAGCTGGCTCCAAGGCAGGAACGGCACGGTGAAAGGGCCTGGTGGAGGAGAGCTTCTCATGCTATGGCAGCCAGGAAACAGACGGCAGAGGAAAGAGCTGGGAGCGAGATATACTCTTCCAAGTCACACATGCAGTGTCCTGCCTCCAAACCCCAGTTCAGCTCTGAACTCTCGCATGAGCTAATCCAGAGATGAGTACTGTGCCCTCGAGATCCGATTGCCTTCTGAACATGTGAGGTTTTGGGGGAACACATGTCAGATCTAAATCATATCAAATATCTGTTCAGCTGCTTTACTCATTTTTAAAACCAGGTATTATTAAAATTTCAGGGTTTTATACATTATAAATACAAATCCCTATGTGTTATTTTTTTTAATTTCTCTCAATTTATGGATTATCTCTTTGCTTTCTTTTTTTATGTGTTCTTTGAAACACAAAAGTTTTCACTAATTTGACGATGCTGAATTAATATTTTTTCATTGGTTTCTTACACTTTGGGTATATTATTTAAGGAACTGTTACCTAGTCTCAGGTCAAGAAGCTTTACATCTGTTTTTCCTTCCAATGATTTATCATTTAAACTCTAGTACTTCAGTCTTCAGTCCATTGTGAGTTAATTTTTGTGTATAATATCAAGTAGGAACCCCACTTCCCTTTTTTGCAAGTGGAGACCCATGCATCCTGGCACCACTCAGTGAAAATTATATTAGTCCTTTTTTCTTCCTTGTCAAGATTGCTTTGGTAATCTGAGTCTTTTTAACATTTACATGAGTTTTAGGATCAGACTATCAGCAGATACGAAGAACCAGGTAGCATTTGAAGGGACTGAGTTGAATCTATAGACCAGTCTGCGTAGAATTGCTTTCTTAAAAACACTGATTCTTCCCAACCATGCACATGGATGTCTTTCCGTTCAAAGTCTCCCTTCCTCTATTCCTTAACTTATTTTATTCTTTGATGCCTCTTTAACACCATGTCCAATGAAGTCTTAATTCTCTGTGACAGAGATAGTAATTATTCTATGTTCCCAGAAGCATGTGGCTTGCTATGACAACCTGGAAGACCTGGTGAAGATTTTAAACCTAAGGACATCAAAATGAAATTCCAGAATGTCAAACATAAAATTATAGCTAGAAAGATATCATTCATCCTTGACATATAACAAAAATTTCAAAAAATGGATAGCAAATACTTCACCATGCTAGTGCAGCCAAGTCCAGCAAAGGTAATGTCAGAAGAGAATAGAATTTAACTCAGAACATATTAAAAGGATAAGGAGGTGTACTTCATACTAATAAGCATGATGTTCATAACAATATATCAAGAATGTATTATATATTAGAGTGTTTATACTACTGTGGTTGGGGGGGAGGGTGAAGCATTGAGATGGATCTTGCTATGTAGCTCAGGCTGGCCTTGAACTCACTACACAGTCCAGGCTGGCCTTGAACTCATGGCAATCCTCCTGTCTCAGCCTCCTGAATGGTGCGATTACAGGTGTGCACCACCACACACAGCTTGGACTACTGTTGACAGCATTAAAGAAATTATTTAGTCCTTAAAACTTTGCCATGGAGTTCTCAACTCAAGCAAGTGAAGGTGAATCCATAGTCCTGCAATTTGTTTCATGCAGGGTGTTGTGATTCTTCTCTATTCCCGAGGACAGAGCACCTCCCCAGTGTTTGGGGCATGTAAGTCCCCTCTGAAACAGTATCTTCCCTCGCTTTCATGGAGGCAAGAACACCCAATCCTCCTCCTCTTCCAGTGTCCATGCTAACTGTCTTCCTTCATGTAGCATTTTTTTCTTTAGCTGCATTAATACTAATTAGGTTACTGCCAAGCTCTGCAACCCTCTCTGCCCCATGCAGTCATCATTATCATCCTCGTGTCTATGTTTTGAGGCACTGTTTCAGGTTTTACATACATATTATTTCATATAGTATGATGTAATATAGTATAATATAATGTAATAGTCCTGTAAGGTAGGGAATGAAGAATCCACCACACAGGGGAAATAATGTGTTGAAGACCACATAAGCAAGCACGCAGTAGCAGGAGATGGGCTATAATCCAAGGCTTTTTGATCCCAAGTCCCTATACTACCCCAAAAGATAGTGTAGGGATTACCTCTACCTTGTATCATCTTTGTAAAATTAAATCCATCTTCTAAATTAACCTTTTGGATTTGGGGTACCTTATTAAACCCTGTAATACTGTCACACTGACTCAGGACCTGAGGTGACGCCGTGTCGTGAAGCAGTATAATGACTGGGATGATGTCTCGTTAAATGTTCCTAAATACTGTTTTTCCAGTGGTCGTCTTTTGCACCAGGGAAAAAACAAAGTGTTGGCTGGTTTTATGTCTACTCCACCTACCTGGTATTTCTTTGTTTCTCCAAGTGCATTGTCCAACAAATGAGCTTCTGACAGACTCCACGGGTGTGATCCTGAGCCAGAGCTACCCCGGCAGCTACCCCCAGTTCCAGACCTGCTCTTGGCTAGTGAGAGTGGAGCCCGAGTATAACATCTCCATCACGGTGGAATACTTCCTCAGTGAGAAGCAGTATGATGAATTCGAGATCTTTGATGGTGAGTCAGTCAAGTGCTGTGTACTCCTCTGCTGCAGGTGGCACAGGCTTGCTCCAGACTCCTGGGAGCCTGCCCTGCAGTCTTTTTTTTTTTTTTTTTTTTTTTATTTAAAGAGGAAAAAAAGCAAAACAGAAAAAGGGGTAGAAACAATACAGAATTTCAGAAAAAAAAAAGCAGTAAGAAATCACTAGTTGATAAATTACATATTGTCTTCTTAGACCTAGTTGTTAAAGTTACAAAATTAAAGCATACGAAGTGGACATTCAAACAGTGAGACTGCAAAGAAGTTCAATGATCCAGTAACAACTTAGCAACATGGTTATCAATCCTACACACTTAAACATACATGCAGCCATATCCTCTAGAGCACTTTCTTTTTTTCTTTTTACTTTTTAAGTCCATTATCTGCTTAGTTATATCCTGTTTCAGGTTGCTCAGTACCTTACTGACTTGTTTTGTTGTTGTTATATACTTTTAATCACCTTATCTAATTCTGTTGCCTTGTTTTTGAGTTTCTTCTCATCCATGATCCATGGATCAGCTTTGGTGGAGTTGGGAGATTTTTGGAGGTATTTTGTTACTTTCTTATCTACTTTTTTTTTTCTGAAGGTAGCAAAATACAGCAGAACAAGACAGAACAAACCCATGTGACTGCAGTGCAGTAAGACTACCACAGAACCTCAGAGCAGGTCACCAGGACATGAGCAATGGGCTCAATAGTACAGCCCATTTTGTTCACATTAGCTGTTCTTTCAATCAGGTAGAGGAAAATGGAAGGAAATATTGAACTTTTAAAAACAGAATATTGAATAAAGCAGTACCATTAATCAAAACTGAGCAAAACAGTGATAAAAATATTTGCCTTCAAAGAGATGGTAGAAGGAAATCCCCCTTACTTGCCATGCTGTGTACATTCATCCTCCAAAAAGATACTCAGACCACCAGTGCTGACTTGCTAACCAGGGAAGGGGGGATGGATCAATGTCTGATTCTTAGTTCACACACCGGCAGGCCCCCAGCTGCTCACCAGGGTGGCAAGTAGGCCGCCTGTTCTCCCAGCACCCATAATTCCAACATGATGCAGAGCTCAGGAATCGCTGATAGTTCTCACCCTGGTGCGTCAGTGGCTTGCCAGGCCGCCAGCTGCTCACCAGGGCAGCCAGTAGGCCATCTGTTCTCCCAGCACCCAAAGTTCCAACATGATGCAGGGCTCAGGAATCACTGATAGTTCTCGCCCTGGTGCACCAGTGGCTTGCCAGGCCTCCAGCTGCACACCAGGGTGGCCAGTAGGCCACCTGTTCTCCCAGTGCCCAAAGTTCCAACGTAATGCAGAGTTTAGGAATTGCTGATAGTTCCTGCCCCCGTGCACTGGAGGCTTGCTAGGCCCCCAGCTGCTTACCAGGGCGGCCAGTAGGCCACCTGTTCTCCCAGCACCCAAAGTTCCAACATGATGCAGAGCTCAGGAATCTCTGATAGTTCTCGCCCTGGTGCACTGGCAGCTTGCTAGACCCCCAGCTGCTTACCAGGGCAGACAGTATGCCACCTGTTCTCCCAGCGCCCAAAGTTCCAACATGATGCAGAGCTCAGGAATCACTGATAGTTCCCGCCCCGGTGCACTGGCGGCTTGCCAGGCCACCAGCTGCTCACCAGGGCAGTGAGTAGGCCGTCTGCCCTGCAGCCTTTCTGGCCTGCAGCCTTCCTACTAGGACTGGTCAGAGGCTTCACATGATGTATTTCTCCACTGCAGAAAACCCAAGACCATGGGACCAAAAGGACTGTATGGCTGCTTCTTGTATGTCATCCTGGACCTATTACAGAACACTTTCTTACTGTAATCCCCCCTCAAAGGTCACACCTTGTGATCCAATAAATTGGTCACAGTAGCATTCCCAAAAGAAGAGTGTGCTCCCTTTAGTATCCACATAAGTCTGTTAAACATGGACCTTCAAGTTCAGTGATAGGAAAGGGAAATGTACAATGGTTTGCTCTTAAATTGGGAGGCAGTGTCTCTGCTTGCTCCACACCACTCCATCCTAAAAATTTCACTGCAAACTTTGTAGGAATCTCTCTTATTCTCTGGAGCACATGAAGCTTATATAGGCATCTATACTATCTTCCCTAGAGATTCATCGGATCCAAAGAATATGATGTCTTCAATATAGTGAACCCATATACTACATTCTGCCAGATGTTCAGATGGTCTCCATCCCTTCATACGGTATTGTGACAAAAAGCAGGAAAATTAACACAGCTCTGATACCAAACCCTGGGTGTATATTGGTGCCTACCTCATATGATTCTGATCCTCCTTTCTGGTGGATATGAGAAAAATGCATTTCCAGTACCACAGCTGCATTCCATGTTACAAAGAATATGCTACTCTGCTCTAATAAAGATACAACATCTGGCACAGATGCTACAACTAAGTTACCTTGGTGAAGTTTGTACTGTGATGGGGAACCAGGCCAGGACTCCATTAATTATATTTCAACCCTCACATACCTCTGCCCTATCAAAGCATCTATGATGTGCTTCAGATCTCCAAATATCAGTATCAATCTACACCCTATATATGAAAGTCTTTAATATAGTATTTAGACATTCTCACTTCCATAATATTCAGTTATCTATGGAAATAATGATGAGCCTTTTGGAAAGAAAAACCTAGAAGAATCACTGCTACCTATAGTTTGTCATTTTGCAGGTTCCTTTTCTACAGGGACCTAGCCTGTCCTTCAGCTAAGTGTCCTGCAGTGCAGAATGCACCCTGAGTCTACAAAGTGAGCAAAGGATTGGGATTTTCCATTTTGGGCAGTTTTCCTCACATTTTGATTATCTATTCATGATCTGTTTTGCTCCTTTATTTATATCCTTTTTGGCTGCCCATCTATCTTGTCCTTAGGAATACCATGTCTGTGAGCCATCTCTATAGACCCTGCAGGTCAGGCCCTTCCAGTTGCCGTTGTAACCTCCATGCCCATTGTAGTCATTATGCCAACTTGGCCTTTGGCTGCTAAGTGATTTCACCTGACCTCTGTATTCTAGAATCTTCTCAGCCCCACCAGTACAAGCAATCCCAGTTTTCTGACAGATATCTTACATCACTTTCAGCTTACAGAAGACAGTTGCGACCTGTAGTCTCAGTAGTGCCGGGGCTCGCCCCTCCCCAGAGTGCTGCTGATTGCTTCAGTAATTCCTCCATCCTGAGGAATAAGGTCAGCCAGCAAGGTTCTGTTCTCCTGATGGACCTATTCAAACATATTCCACTAAGCCTTTGGGACCCTTCCTTTGTGGTTTGCCACAGACATCCAATGCCAATACTTTGTTTAATCTGCTCCATTACTTTGCCAACCTTCCAAGAGGTATCTCAACAGCATATTATAAACTTTACTCAAGTCCTTTCTCAGGAGATAAATCTTGGGTTCTGGATAATTTAGCTTTCTGCCTTGAACCAGCACTCTCAGAAGGCAATACTAGGTACTTAACGATAGGAAAAGAGAAGAGGGAGATTTTTCGCAAAGAGCGTTGGGAAGGAAGTTGGAGAGGTAGGACACTGACACCTGACTTTTCTCTCTGGCTTTCTTGCTATCTATTCATCAATAAGTACTTTTCTACGTACCAACACCAAGTTGTCTTTAGCATCCACAAGAGAAGCAGAGTGGCCAAGGGGAAGAGGTGCTCAGTTTGAAAACCTGTTTTTCTACTGACCAGCTGCATAACCCTAGCCAAGACCAAAAATGGCAAATAGATTTCATGACCTCCTGTATGTAAGCAGGAACTCCATAGGGTGCTGTTTCAGATCTGGGCTCAGGCGAAGGAGTCCTCAAGTGACAACAGCAGTGGATGCAAAGAGAGAACGTTACTGACTGAACAAATCACTCTGCCTCCCATGCCCTAATGTCTGCACCATGGCTTTCTGTAGCACAAGGATGGGTTGTAAGCCTGTGTCTTTCTCACTCAGGTCCCTCAGGACAAAGCCCTCTGCTGAAAGCCCTCAGTGGGAATTACTCAGCTCCCCTGATTGTCACCAGCTCCAGCAATTCTGTATATCTGCGTTGGTCTTCTGACCACGCCTACAACCGGAAAGGCTTTAAGATTCGTTACTCAGGTAAGTGAATCCTGCACACTCAAGAGAGAACCGTGTCCCCTGGGCCTCTTAGGATGTCTTTTTTTTTTTTTTTTTTTTTTGTTAAACCCACAACATCCAAATAAGCTATAGTCCATCTCATCAAGGGAGCAAGTTTCGCTGTGGAACCAGGAAGCTACTTTCTCTAAATTTGCCTCACCAAAAGCTGTGCAAGTGATCCTTGGATTTTCCAAGCTCCTCTTCTTCCATTCCTTTCCCCACATCTAACCTCTGTCCTCTCCACTGTCAGACACTGCCACCCTGTGTCTTTAGGATAAGTTTAACTATTACACATAATCTCATATAGCCCAAGGGCATCTTATGCTTTTAGAGATTTCTCTTTAGGAAATTAGAGAACGTTAGCAAAATTCCTAAAAATCCTAGAGTCTCTAACTGGCAGATGTTAGGCAGGCAGCAAAGTATTGGCTATATTTTAAAGCCAGGAGCCTCTTTTCTGCTCTTCAAGCCATATGTTTTTGTGGGTTTTTTCACTGAACATAAAAATTGTACGTATTTATGGGATACAATGTGGCATTTTCCTATATATCTATAATATGTAATGATCAAATCAGGGCAATTACCACATTCATTACCTTAAATATTTATCATTTATTTTTGTTACAAACAGTCAAAACCCTTTTTCTAGCTCTTTCATAATATAAATTTATTATTAACTAAGTCACCCTACTGTGCCACAGAACACAAGAATTCTTCCTCTTATCTAGCTATATTTTTTGTACCTGATAACTGACCTATTTCTAGCCCCTCTTCTCACCTCATCCCCATGCTCTCTATTTCTATAAAACCAACATTTTTAGTTTGTACATGTAAGTGAAAACATGCAGGACTTAATATAATGTCCTCCAGTTCCATTTACATTACTGCAAACAGGATTTCATTCCTTATTGTAACAAGCCATATCCTAAAGGCAGGGTTAAATAAAACAGCAGGCCTTACAGACAGCTGACCCAGGCAATGTTTCCTAAACAATGCAAAAATATCCCTAGGAATACAATAAGATGGAGAAAATTGAATTTCTCTGAGCTGCGATTAGGGAGATTATGGCTCAGGCTATTGGAGTACTGGTTAAGCTACTGGATCTTCAAGTTGAAGGCCCTTGCTTCTGCCAACTGCTACCCAGATCCTTTAAGGTGGAGGCAGAACTAAATTACCATAGGCTGAATTACTGTAGAGTTCTGCCATGCACCAGTGCCCCTCCAGCACCTTCTTCTGGCTGAATCTGCCCTGCATTCAAACACATTTTGGGCATATTTTTAAAAAATAATAGTTGGATTGGTAGAGATGCCAAATTATCACAGACTGCCTGAAATACTACTGTCTCAACCCATGTCTTCTCATGAGCCTCCCATCACAAGAGGGCCTGCTGGAGTCCTAAAGAACTCTTGGTGTGGCTTCCAGGACAAAGCCAACCAGATTAAGCTGAACAGATTGTGGGAGAGATGGAGTTATGGATCTGTTTTCTGTACAAACTCTCCTTTCCTGATTCATACATTATAGGGGTGACGGCTTCATGAATGGGTACCTCAGAGTTAATGACCAGCTCTGTCACTAACTAGTTATAGAATTATCAGACAAGGTACTCACTTAACCACTTTGGGCCTCAGTTTCCTCATGATGAAAAAGAAACTTCTAGGTACCTCTCTGGCCAGATCTGAGCTAACTGCTCAGACAAAAGAGAGATGTGGTATTTCCCTAACCTGCTTGCTAAATTAGGAAATAAAAGCTATTAGAGAATTGCCCTTTTCTTGACATTCAAAGACTCACATGTTTGGGGATAATGAGTCAGTGGTAATTACAGTACATACACAGCATAGAAAGGAAATTGATTACATGCTGCAACAATTAGTACTTAATAATTAAACTATGGTACACGCGTATAATTTGCATGTGTATCTGTCACTGTGATTGTGTATTTTATAATTGAGATTCTTGTTCCTGCATGGATTCAATACACACAGGACAGAGAGAGTAAAGTAGGAGAAAGGCAGTTTGGCTTGGCACAGAGGTATTTAAAACACCGGTTCTACCTGCAAAGGGTGTGACCCCAAACAAGAGGCCAAAGTCACTCACTGTGAGGCATGTGAGTATGGCCTGGCCCACTGTGCCCCACCCCAGGCGTCCTGGAAGACCCAGACAAGAACTCCCACATCTCTCTTTTGCAGCCTCACAGAACTTACCTTGGGGTTCTGTAATGCGAGTTCTCTTAGGGTAGGATTTTTGTCTGATTCCCTCACTGTTGTTTCTCCAAAATTTAGAACAACAGCTGGCACTTAACAGACACTCAAGATCTATTTGTTAGATAAATGAAGCCATATGTTGAGGGGAGGTGAACCTTGTAGAGAAATTTATATCCCTGGGTTGTCACAAGCACCCTACAAAACAAAAGGAAGAAAACCATTTACGGAGTTCTGAGTGCCTTGTGCTGTGCATGGGGCATTATATACATGGTTCCTGTTAAACCATCCAAACACCTGCAAGACAGGTGTGATGGGTTCCAACATACAGGGAAGGAAACTCGAGCTAAGCAAATTTGCATAAGTTGTCCCAAGTCACAGACTTCCTAAGATCAGAAAGGAGACCCACACACACACACCTTTGGGGAACCTCTCCCTTGGGGTTTTGCTTCCCAAGACTGGCTATGAGCCTAAGGTGTTGGAGAGCCAAAATTGAACCATAAATTCACTGCTGCCTTCGGACAGCAAATGGGCCCCAGTGCTTCATGGAGCAGTTTTTGTTTTTGTTTTTGTTTTTGTCTTTGTTTCCCTTCATGGTTCTCTGTCCTTCTAAACTGACTGTTTTTCAGTACCAACCACTCAGACCTTTCTAAGTAGGAAAGCACCTGGTAGTGGCAAAAACAAGGAAATGAGGGAAGAAGGGGCAGGTCCGTCATGAAGGACCATGTCTGTGCTCCTGTTTGTACTCGGTTCCCTGAGCATCAACTCTTTGTTCAGCTCCCTACTGCAGCCTGCCCAGGGCTCCACTCCACGGCTACATTCTGGGCCAGACCAGCACCCAGCCTGGTGGCTCCATCCACTTCGGTTGCAACTCAGGCTACCGCTTGGTGGGACACAGCATGGCCATTTGTACTCGGCACCCCCAGGGCTACCATCTGTGGAGCGAGGCCATTCCTCTCTGTCAAGGTAAGAAGCAGAGGGAAGGGGAGTCACAAGGTGACTGAGATCCAGCACACATATTGAATTTGTGTGAGGCCCAGTCACTTCCAAATTTGAGTTTCCTCTGGTTTTAATAATGAATTCGTTCTTTCAGCAAGCACTGAGGACCCATAGTATCTCTAACACGTATGTTTTCAGGAACATGAGAAGATGGGTGTGTGAGCACATAACTGCAAAATAACAGAGTGAGAAAGTGCTGTGTCGGATGTATAAACAGTGTTATGGAAGCCCAAAGATAGAAGGGACCTACCTTGCTCTGGACAGCTAGGGAAGAAGGCTTCCAGAAGAAGACCAGGGCTTGGGCTCTTATAGCACATGAAGTGATCAAACACTTGAACTGTACCACTCAGTTTGCATGCATTTCCTTTAATAATTTATGAGTGTTTTTTTTTCCTTAAAGCAATATACATTCAGCCTAGAAATCTTTAAAAAAATGATAGCTATGACTACAGATAATGCAAAAAGAAAAAAAAGTAAATACAAACTGTAATCCTATCACATGAGATCGCTGCCATTAACATTTCAGCACATTTCTTTTGGTCTTCTATACAAAAATGGATATTTGGTATATAGAACTCTTAATATTTTGTTGACATCTTTCATCTAATTAAATTAATTCCTTGTCATTATTTGCAATGTTGCATGGTATTATGGCATTTGTTCAAATTATCAACCTACTGTTAGTAATTCGGATTTCTATATTTTGTGTTACTATAAAATATATTTTTATGCTTAGAAACATATTTATTTCTTTAAAATAAATTTTCAGAAATGGGAGTGTTGAATCACAACATATGCAAAATTTATAGCCTTTCTGATATGTATTACCATCTCAAAACTTTGTCTCATTTATACTTCTACCACTGGCACATGAAAATTGTCTTTCGTCCCATAGTCTTAGCATTATGTACTATGTTTAAAAAGAAGAAAAACTCTGCTGGTTATATAGGCAAAAAGAGAAAATTACTTTGCTACTTGATTTTGTTTTCCTTTGGTTCCCAGAGCTTTAATGACATTAATAGCTTTAATGACATCTATAATCTCTGATCTTCACAACCTCCTAACTTGTGTCTGCACTTTCACAAAGAACCAAAACAACATATTGTGTAAGCCCTTAGCAAAAATCACAGAGAACTGACCATCCACAAATAGTGATTTGGCTTCAGTTTCCATGTCTCTATCAACGTGGAGAAGTCTTCTTTCCAGAGCCCTAGTGAGAAACCTCTTGTCTATGTTATATCACTACACAAAATTAAGCCCCTCCAGGCCTCTGACCACTTATCCCCATACTATTCTATATGCCCACTGCCCTGAGCTTCTTCTGAGGCCCTCTCAGCCATTCCTTCTGTCTCCTCTGGTATCCTAATTCTATTGCCAGCAAGCACACAGCTCACTCACAATCTAGAAGTCTCTCCTCATTTCCTTCTCCACAATCCAAAGGCTCTCTTCACTTTCTTCTCAAGGACACAGTAGCTCTTCTGAGAACTGTGTGCCATAGTCCTATTCTATGGGGGCTTTCCGTCGCTTAACACCTTTTCTCACATGGTCAGGGTCAGGAAGGGCCTTTCCGTCGCTTAACACCTTTTCTCACATGGTCAGGGTCAGGAAGGGCCTAGCATTCTTCCCATTCTCTACTGTTATTTCCCAACTGTAATGTTCCCACTCCCCATTCTTGCTCCAGTCCATTCTCTCAAACTGCATTGTCTGCACAAAGGTCTCATTCCATCGCAAATATTTTGAGTTTCTATCTCCTCCTCTCCTACTCATAGAAGTTTCTTTATTACCACTGTATTGGGGACTATAGTTTGGCATGGAGATCTTGAGACTCAGGCTTATGGTCTCTCCAGTGTCAGGTTATCATCTGTCCTTTCTGCTGTCCACCAAAGCTGAGTCAGGCCAGAGCCATGAGGAGTGGCCACCGCCATCCGCTTCACTCACTTTCCCCAAGTTGACTCTCCATGTAGGACATCAGTGGGGACCTGGTATTTCTTCCCAAAATGTTCAAGGAAGGGTAATTATATGATCTGATATGAGATTGGCTGACGTAGTATCTCTGGTTCAACCTTTATTGTTTGGGCATTAGAAGAGTGTCTCATGTATGTGTTTCCTGTTTCTGCATTTCTTCTGAATTCCAGATCCTTCTGTTTTAATCCCATATCCAGCCTTTGAATCCTTCTTCCCTGTTGGTATTCCAGTCCTCCTCCCCCAAACAATCAACTTCACATCATAATAGGACTTTAGCCTAATATCTCTTCTTGGTTTTGGAAATTCTAGTAGCATCATTGTTAGTATCAATGGGCCTTTCCTTTGCCCAAGCTTATTCTGTCTCCAAGTGAGGGAATTCTGAGCTCTAGACTAGTTATTGGAGAGGATAATGTATGAGGGACAGTAGCGGGTATTTTGCTTCTGATTAATCTACTGTCTATAACAGTTTCTGAACTCTCAGACAGCTAATACAGTTTGTATATAATTTCTTTCAGAGAAATAAATGTGGAAACATGGCCAAAGCTATTCTTTTTTATGTTTATAGAAAGAATGTACATTACTTAGGTAAGTGTAGACTGTATGATCTTTGAAAGAAATTAATATGTACTCCTGAATTAGCGTATCATTTTTTATATCCCACATCTTGTCATTTCTTCTTTCTACCTTCTTTTTTATGGAGAATAACCTCAGTCTTCTCAGGAAGGATTCACAAGATGTAACTTTTTCTGAGCCCATAAATTTCTGAAAATCATAATTTTTGCCCTCACACATGCTTGGTAGGTTGACCAGATAAAACTTTAAAGTTATAAATTATTTCCTTCAGAAGTTTAAAGTTTTTTTTCTCCTATGTTCTTCAAACACTCAGTGTCACCTGAGGGGAAGTCTGGTGTCAGTCTGATTCTCATCCCTTCACAGTAATGTCACATCCTTTCTGTGTCTGGGAATTTGTAAAAATCTTTATGCAGCTCTAGGTTCCTGAAATCTTATGGCATTGTATCTAAGAAGATTCGTGGGGGCTGGGGATATAGCTCAGGGGCACAGTGCCTGCCTGAGTTTGATTCCTGGTATTAAAAAAAAAGGAAGGAAGGAAGAAAGGAAAGGAAAGGAAAGGAAAGGAAAGGAAAGGAAAGGAAAGGAAAGGAAAGGAAAGGAAAGGACTTATGTCTTTCTTTAGCTCTGGGAAATGTTCATTTACAATAATTCCATCCCATCTACCTTCTTTGTTCTCCATTTCTGGAGCTCTGAACAGTTGGTTGTTGAACCTTCTAGAGTGATCCTGTGTTTCTAATCCTTTTATTGTCAGTCTCTTGTCTTTCTGATCTATATTCTAGGAAGTTTGCTTTGCTTTTTAATCATCGATCCTTCTTTTTGATGCATATTTAACAATCATTTTCAATTTGAAAGAGTTCCTTTTTGTCTTTTTGTTGTGCCTCTTTCAAAGTGCTCTTTTCACTTTTTGATACCATATGTCACCTCGACTTCAAAATACTACTAAAGTTCAAAGATCACATGCCTTCTATTTCCTGAATTAACTATTTCCTAAGGGGACTTGTCTCCCCTATTTTTAATCTTATGTTTGCTTATCACATTGACATGTTTTCTTTACATGTTTAGTGATCTTTGATTGTTCACATCTAAAACATAACAGCTAGGCTGATTTTTCCTAGCCAGAGGTAAAACACAGTTTCTTTGTTATTTTTCTGTGAAGTTTCTGTGCCCACTAGGCCCATCCCATGAAAAAGAAGCTAAACTGAGTGTGTGGCAGAGATAATCATGCAGAGGGGCAGGCTTTGGGGTGAGACATTTAAGTCTTGGGGTTTCAACTGTACCTAGCTTTCTTCTAGGATGCCAGCACCCACCTTAACAGCTCTAGTTTTTTTCAACATATCTAGTTTTTTCCCCCACATCTTAAGTTCCGTGGTGGCTTTCTATTTTGCTTGGAGAGTTGATGCGTGAATGCCTCTACCCTATGTTCATGGGCTGGAATGGAAGCAAAGTGATCTCACCCTGAGGCTCTTTCTCAGATATTTTGAGCTATAGCCTTTTAGTTCCATTTACTCTTTCAGCACACACCCATCTTTACTCTGTCTTCCAAATGACCTCTTCTGAAGCCTTGGCGGATGCTGTTCCCTTCTTCCTTTTTATTATGAAGATCCCCCCGCCCCCTCTTTTTACTGTAATATTCTAAGTCCTTAGGTGAAGAAACGAGATCAAAATGTGCTCTCATAACACAATGTGAAATTTGAACCAGAAATGCTCATGCTTTGATTTCTCCTTTGCTAGCTCTTTCTTGTGGTGTTCCTGATGCCCCCAAGAATGGAATGGTGTTTGGCAAGGAGTATACCGTGGGGACCAAGGCTATGTACAGCTGCAGTGAAGGCTACCACCTCCAGGCAGATGCTGAGGCCACCACAGAGTGTCTGGATACAGGCCTGTGGAGCAATCACAACGTTCCCCCACAGTGTGTCCGTGAGTCCTTGGGCAGTGGAGGCAGCCATAAGGAAGACCTGAGTAAACAGCTGAAAATATCCCTGCAAGGATGGAACTAAAAGCCAGAAATGGGATTGGGGGACATGTATATGGGTGTTGGGGATGTCGGAGAAAGTTGTGGTTGGCATCTACCAGCTTGGGTTCTCTTTTGGTAATTACTATCATAGCCCTGGTGGACCATGACATTCTGAAATGTTTTCATGAACCACCATAGAAGCTAGGAATGACCTGGTCCACTTCCTTTTAGATGGAGAAGCTATCAGAAAACATGCATGAATGCCTCTTGGTGATGAAACTCTGAAATGACAGTGTTCAGGCCAGAATTACAAATCGGCAGACTAATGGACCACATTTAGTCCAATACTATTGGCCTCAGTTTTTGTTCAGCCTGTCCTATGCTTTATAAAATATTTTTTGTTTGCTTCTCAATATTTTAAAGTCAAGAAATTTTAAATAAAAATCCAGGTTTTGGACTTCTCCTGAAAAATAAATATCTGACCAAATGAAGCATTCAGTCCAATAATTAACCTCCAATAATTAACATTAACCAAGTACCACCTCCCTCTTTTTTGTTGTTGTTTTTGTTTGTTTGTTTGTTTGTTCTGGCAAATCCATCCTGGTTTGCTATATCCCCACAACCCACATTGTTCATTTACCAGACCTGCCAAGGGACCAAAGAGTCTTGGGTTCATCATTACTATACTAAGTTTTCCTGTGCCCATCTCTAGACTCCTGCAGTGTCTTCCATAATGAATTAACCACCCTCCCTACTCCTTGTTTCTCCAGCTGTGACCTGTCCTGACATCAGCAGCATCAGTGTGGAGCATGGCCGGTGGAGGCTAATCTTTGAGACTCAGTACCAGTACCAGGCCCAGCTGATGCTCATCTGTGACCCTGGCTACTACTACACTGGCCAAAGGGTCATCCGCTGTCAGGCCAATGGCAGATGGAGCCTTGGGGACTCTATGCCCACCTGCCAAAGTAAGCCCCAAAGGGAACTTTGTATGATCTCATACACAGGGTATATAGGGGACAGGGAGAAGATGAGCATCTCCAGGGACCCAGTATGCCTTGTTTTGGAAACACCTTAAGTCAAAAACTAGGAAAAACCGCGCTCCTCTGAATTTCTTAGCATCTTGTCATCTTATTAAGATCTTCCTTTTACCAAGCTGTTCAGGAACACATGCATTAATTCATTAACCAGTGTTCAATAGGCCCCTACTGTTTGCCAGATATTATGGAGGTATGACAGTGAAAGAGGGTGGCTCCTGCCAGCCAGGAATTTATGGTCTTCAGGAAAAAGAGAGAAAGAGAGAGAGAGAGAAGGAGGCAATGATGATGTGGCATGTGACAAGATCTGTAACAGGGGTGTTTATAGGAAGAGTAAGAGTAGCACAAGGGACAAGCCACTTAGGCCAGTCTGGCCCTCCTTCTCCACTGTGAAGTGGTTTTCTTTGATTCTCTAATGTAGTTTCAAAGTTCTGAGACAGAGGTTAATTAGGGAGGACTCTTAGGACCACCACAAAAAGGGAGGAAGCTGTGTGGACTCCACAGTGGCATATACCCACATGTGCAGGTCACAGGTATGGAGCAACCCCACTGCTGTGCAGCCTGGGTGACTGGGTCTCACCTCGTGTGGCAGCCAGCAGCCAGCAGCAGTGCTGTGCTGAGAAGGAGGATGAGGACAGGGAGGCTGAGACTTGCCATCGCTGCCTAACCACAGGGCACTCCCCACCCACTTGAGGAATTAAAAAAAAAAATACACACACACTTGGGCTCTGTCTCCAGAGATTGTGGGCTGTACCTCTGAGGTACAACAGAGCATTTCAACAGTTCCTCTGGAGCTGCTGGGGACACCTGCTGTTGAGGTGTCATATCACACAAGTCAGTGTCACTCCCCACGTGCTGGTCATGAGATGTTTTGTTTAAACAGAATTTACTTCATCGTCATCTTTGATCATCAGAAGCAGTATATTTCCCTCTCTTGGTGTCACTTACTGAGCACTTTGTCACCCCGTTAGTCATCTCCTGTGGAGAGCTCCCCACGCCTCCCAGTGGGCACCGTATTGGAACGCTTTCTGTCTACGGAGCTACTGCCATCTTCTCCTGCAATTCTGGGTACACGCTGGTGGGCTCCAGGGTGCGTGAGTGCCTGGCCAATGGGCTCTGGAGTGGCTCAGAGATCCACTGCCTGGGTAAGTGGCTTCCCAGGGCTGCTGCCCACCTTTAACAATACCATTTTACCTCCTGCCAAAAAGGTGCACTCCAAGCACCAACTATTGGGCATCTTCCCCAAGGAAAGCCTTGAACTGGCTTCTGTTGGGACACCCAGAAGAATGAGTTTTGTGTGGCATGTGCTGAGGGTTGAACCCAGGGCATTAGCACCGAGCGACACCCTCATCCCCCTTCTTATTTTTAGATAGGGTAGCCGTTAAATGCCCAGGCTGGACTTGAGAAGAACTTCAAAGCTGATGAGACAGGCCTCTGAGGGGTTGCTCATAAAGCAACAACTCCTCACTGGCCCTGGTGTGATAAGGTAGCTCCAGCCTCCACCTTATAGAGACACATTCCTGTAGCATACCTAAATTTTTTTGAATATTTCATATTAGCAAAGTATTTTTTAAATATATATATGTATACATTGCACAAGGAATGTTTGTGTGTATATACACATTTATACATACTAAAAAAATGAGAAATGTTGTAAAAACCACCTGATTTACAAAAGGCCAAAATGTTCCTTTCCTCCATGGCTTGTCTATTCCCTGCATAAGCTTTCTAAGTTCTTTCCTTTCTGGGACTCTTCACTTCCAAAAAAAGATCTCAACCACACAAATACACCAAGACAAATTGGGTGATCCGTCCTGGATAAACAGTGTCATTCTCTGTCTGTGTCAGCCCCCTATCAAGGACAGAGTCACTGGTTATTTCCACACAGAACCAAATGAAACTGGTGAAGGAGCCAGTATTCCAAACCTTACTTAATAAAAATCAATCAGGAAAGATGAATTCAGCCAAACCATCTGTTTTTACATGATTTTTTTCAGCACAACTAGGCTTTGACAATCTTAATTAGTAGATGCCAGTTGATAAAAGGAAGAGGACAGTTCTTCTGTTATACTCTAACAAAATATCTGAGATATAATCAACTTATTAAAGGGAAAGGTTTATTTTAGCTCATGGTTTTAGAGGTTTCCGTTCATGGTCACTTGACCCTCTTATCTTTGATCCTCTGTAAGACAGAACATCATAGTGACAATGAAGGGGAGAAAACTGCTCACCTTGTGTCAGGAAGCAAAAAAAAATTAAAAAATAAAAAGAGGAATTGAAAAGATGGGGTTTCTATAGTCCCTTCAAGGGTGTGTCTTCCACCATGACCTAAGTTTCTCTGGCTTGGCCCCTCCATAGAAGAGTCTACCACCTTCTAATTGCTCTGCTGGAACCAAACCTTCAACACATAGGCCTCTGGAAGATTTATCCAAATCATAGCAAAGTCAGAGGCAGGTAACAGTGACAAGCCCCGTTTATGTACAGACACAGAAACTAAATCTCAGAAAGGAATGACCATTTGAGATATACCTTGGTACCAGGCATGGTCAAGTCCTCAACACCATTTCTACCACGGCTAGAAGTCACTCCTAGATTAGTACCCTAAGGCAGAGAGGAATAAGATGAAAGGTGGTGGTGTACTTTGTCCTTTTCTCCTCCATTCTTGTCCCTCCATCATCCCCCCCCCCCCCCGCCAAGCATTACTTCCATTCTGGAAGCTTCTCTTTGACTTACTATCTTCCCCCCACCCCGTCACCAAAGCTGGACACTGTGGGACTCCTGAACCTATTGTCAATGGACATATCAATGGGGAGAACTACAACTACCGCGGCAGCGTGGTGTACCAGTGCAACGCTGGCTTCCGCCTCATCGGCATGTCCGTGCGCATCTGCCAGCAGGACCATCACTGGTCGGGCAAGACCCCTTTCTGTGTGCGTAAGTATGTCAGCCCCTCCCTAGCTGTGGGCTCAACCTCAGCATGGACTTCCTCCCTTCTTCTCTCGTTAGGTTAGCTAGAAGTTTTGAAGGTTTGGGATTTTTTTCAAAGCTATAGTCATTACATCTCTTGTTTTTCAGTCTGCCATTCATTTGTTATGTCTGTGTTCGTCTTTGGAATTTCTTTTGGTTGACTTCTCGTTCATTGTCCAGCTTCTGAGTGGAGACTTTAATTTACTTAGTTTCATTGTTGTATTTGCATTGATTTTTAATGATATAATTATTTGAAGCTGAGATTTCATCTGATTAACTGTTGTGATTATATCTCCTACCTTCTAATAAGCAATGTTTATTGTTATTAGAAATTCTGTAATTTTAGTATTAATTTCCCTTTCTACTAGATTTTTAGTAGAAAGATTTTTTAAATCTTTAGATGAAAGGACTTTTTGCTTTTATTGTGTGTTTGTGTCTAATTTTATAGCATAGTATATAATATTTTTACATCATAAAATTTACAGATGCTTTCTTTGTGACCTAATATTTTATCAATTATTAAGAAAGCTCCACATTCACTTGAGAAAAAGGATATTATGGTGTAACTCTCTCTGTCTGTCTGTCTCTCTCTCTCTCTCTCTCTCTCTCTATATATATATATATATATATATATATATATATATATTCATAAGATACTTGCTTTATATTGCTTTTGTCCTCTGAATTCATATTTTTTCCCACTTGGCCTATTTCATTGTGAAAGATACTAGTGTATTTCCTATTATTAGTGTGCTTCCAATTTTCCTTGTATTTTCTGTAGTTTGTATCACATATGTCACTATGTAGTAGTGACTATGTTATTTGAGGCCTAGGTATTTATAACTATTCTATCTCCATGGCAAAGTGTGTTTTTCGCCTCCAAAAATGTCTTTTTCATCACTTTTAATATGTTTTAACTTGAATTTCACTTTACTTGATATTAGGCTTAAAACTCCTACTTTTACCCTTTTTCCTGGTATACCTTTGATTATCCATTTAATGAGGGATGAATCTCTTGAATTAAGTACAACTGTTCTGTGCACAGTAAGTTTCACCTTGCCTGGTGAGCCAACTTGAAAATTTTTCTTTTGGTAGGTTAAACTCATTCACATATATCAATATGTTGGCCTTAATCCTGTCATATTTTATGTAGTTACTATATTTAAAATATATCTATGATATATCTCTGTATGATATGTTTTCTTTGCTTATTTAAATTTTTTTTCTGACATTTAAGAAACTGGATTTCTGTTCTGTTGCTTACTTTTGTACTTACAACATTTAATGCCATTAGACCCTTGTTATCTTATTAAGCATTTTATTATACAGTTTATCAATGTTAGTAGCATTCTTTGGCTTTTTATACATTGGTTATGCAACAATTAATGAGCTTATTCCACATTTCTTTCATGTCTCCCCCTTTCATTTTTAGTTAAATTATTTCTACTTTATCAGGACATGAAATGTTTATTATAGTGTTTAAATATTATAATTCTACCCAACACAGAGATTTTCCCTTTATTGCTGGATTCACAATTCAGTATATCAAAAACTCATGAACTCTGGTGAAGTTTTTCCAATAACTTTTTTTTAGGGTTTTGTTTTTTTGTTTTGTTTTATTTTTGTTTTGGGGGGTGGTTTTTGGTACCAGGAATCAAACTCACAACCTTGTGCTTGCCAGGGTTATTAGAGGAATCAAACTCACAACCTTGTGCTTGCCAGGGTTATTATATTAGGGTTATAAAATTTAAAATACAGATGAATTAAATGTAAATCCTTGTTCACCAGTTATTGCTTTGACTTTCTTAAAAAATGTTTCTCCACTGTTATATTGTTATTTTGCTCTGCATTTTACTTCTTATGCAGGGGGCAGCTTGCATATTAATTTTTCTTATTGTACATGGCCAAGCCGCACAACAGGTTGTGGTTTGTATGTATACATACTGACATATTTACTACAGTGAAGCAAATTGATATATCCATCTTCACACATGCTTACCTTTAGGTGTATACATTAAAAATGCCTGAAATCTACTCTCTTAGGACTTTTTCAGTTCAATGTAATACAGTATTATGAGCTATAGTTGTTATATTGTATACTAAATCTCTAGGTTTACTCATGCTATACAATTGCAACTTTGGTCCTTTTGACCAATATCTCCCCTGTCCCCGCTGGTAACCACCATTCTACTGTTTCTAGTTATTTGAGTTTTAATACTCATTTAGTTTTATTTTTATTTAGTTATATGGTGGTTTCCAGGGATATTGATATATTTTTGCTTTATCCTTAAAATCTAATTATGTTTACTAAGTTACACTTCAGAGTTGACTATTTCAAGATAATTTCCCAAGGTATTCTGTGGGTCTTTGAATTATAGATATGGTCTTCTTTCATTTCTGAAATGATGAACCAGTTTTAAATACTGGTTCTGGCCCACTGTGCCTGGGATTATGCTTTGCTTCTCTGTCTCTATCTAACTTAAGGCTTGGGTGGAGTGGGTTTTCTGTCTTTTGATTTGTTCTTCTTGTTAATTTGTATTTGGGGGAGATTTAGGTGGTCACCATCATCAGCTATTTGGAAATAATTTTTTAAATTCTTCACTTTTTAAAGTTCTCTAATATGAATCTTTATGTGAAATGCAGAGATTTGTCCTTAATTTTGTGCAAAGCAGGCTTTTGCTTTTACTTCCTCGTCTTCATATATTGCAATAAAATAATGAAGCTTGCTCTATAAGGAATGGATGAAAGGTAGTCTTGCTGACTTCTTATGTATTAAGTTTACAGAGAAAACATGTTAGTCTTGCTAGAAGAGGTAAATGTAAATGACTTCAGGGAATGGATACTGAGTGTACATAAAGAGAAATGAGAAATGCTAGTGTCTGGGAGGACAATGTTCCCTCAGCCTAAGAACATGCAATTTCAGGCTAGGGCCATGTTACCAGGCAGTACAATAGTCAGCCACTCGGGTGTGGGCCTCAGCTACCTGGTTTCCATCCCAGTTCCATCATCAGGTACCATATGGCTATGTGACTGGTGACAAGGTAGCTTCCCTCACTCAGTCCTGGTCCTGTCACCTTTGAAAAGCAGGTACATCAGGGACTACTAAATGAATTAATACATGTAAAAGCATTAAATGAATTCATACATGTAAAAGGTTAGAATGCTCCTGCTCCAGGTGGCATGGTGACAATGATGTTGGCAGGGTGGTGATGCTGCTCCCTTGTCACATCACAGAATCCAAGACTTCCTATGCCATACCCCATTCTTTTCTGGAGCACTTGGAGTTCAGTATTCACCAGAAAAGGAAGGCAAATTATAAGAACAAATATTTATAAGTATTGCTCCAAGCTACATGCTGTGTTAGCCCCATCACACTTAAATTCAAGGTTTCCAATATCATCTGGATGCTCTGCTTTCTAGCTCTCTGCCACATTTTCTCCACTATGTCTCTCCTATTCTCCACCAGCTATTCCACATTTTCACCTGTTTTTCAGAGATACACCACCAACTCTGTCTACATTCTTGGTAAACAGTTAAAGTAAATCATTAAGACAATCTGGAATCAGAGCTGATGGATTCAGATCTCAAATGAACTACTTAGAAACGGTGCCCCTTGAACAAGCCCCTTGACTCCTCTGAAAGTCTGTTTTCTCTTGGGGATAATGATGGCATCTACCTCAGAAGACTGAAGATTAAATGACATAATATATATAAACCCCAACAAGTATTAGCTTATCATCTAATCTTCCTGTCTACTTTGCAGAGATGATAGAAGCCATCAGATAATGACACCTTCCACTTCCTGCTTCCCCACCCACATCCTACCCTAACTGCATCCGTCCTTAGCATCTCACCCCGTAGTAGCAGAAGGATCTCTCCCTGGCCCAAGGTTAATCACCTTCCCCTGCCCCCAGTTCTGGATCTCCTTCCTTCCTGCCTACTGAAGAGTTTAGTCTGTTTGAAATATTCTCCTCTGTCCCACTGTCCTGTCCTTTCTGCTGCTTCTTTCAGCTCGAAGACCATATTCAATAAACATGTCCTTCCACCTGTCAGGTGCCAAGCACTGTGCCAGGCATTGTGGATAGATGTGGATTTAGTGTGCTTTAATCTCACTTTGAGGAAATTTAGGACCAGAGCCCATGCCTTCAAGCCCTTATTTAATATCCATGCCTCAAGCAAAGTGCTCCTTTCCCCCTAATCCTTCCCCAAGAAAATCAGAACCAGTAAGATGTGAGTGTCTATGGAGAGAGAAATTTGTTTCAAGAAATTGGTTTTTATAAATGTGGAGCCTGCCAAGTACAAAATTTGCAGGGTGGCAGGAGGGCTGGAGACACAGAGAAGAGTTGCTGTTTGAGGCTGAAAGCCCTCTGCTGACAGAAACCCTCCTCCAGAGGAGTCAGACTTGTTCTGAACCCTTCAACTCATTGCTTAAGGCCCAGCCACATAATGGAGGGCGATTTACCTTACTCAAGGTCTACCGATTTAGATGTCAGTCTCATCCAAAAAATATCTCCACAGAGACATAGAGAATGTATCTGTTGCAATGTTGACTCATAAAATTAATCATCATGGGGCTATGCTTCTTAGAAAAATCACTCTCTAGTTGTTTCTACTTCTTTCCTCTTTAGCAGCAAAAGCCACTGCAGTCTGAGTTGTACCCCCATCACTTCTCTGCTCTAGCCAAAAAGAACCTCCCAGTAAACAGGAGAGAAGCCCCAGTCCTGTGCCATGGTGCAGAGTGCTTGGGACCCCATTGCCTAGGAGCTACAGGGCAGGAACTAAGTATGTGGCAATCAAAGATGTCCCACAGACAGCAAGCTCAAGACCAAGATAGCAATAAGGAACTAATGTCAAGGACAGGAGATGGCTCCCAGTGGCAACAGTGGCTCTTGCTCCTGCCACTCTTTGAACTGGCCTGTGACCTGGGAATGTGTGGAAAGCAGATAGCATGAGTTCCAGCCTGACAGGATACTTCCAGGTCACCAGTGATCCTACTGGATCTGATGGATTCTTCTCGATCCTTATCTTACTTGACCTATCTAGGGTATCTGCTTTGTCTTGCATTCTCCGCTTGGCTTCTGTGATACCACTCCTCCTGCTGAGCTTTGCTGTATGACTTTCCTGACCTCTTCTCAACGTTTTTTTTTTTTTTTTTTGCAGACTTTTTTTGTCTAGCTGCCCTTGAAAAGATAACATTCCACAAAGTTTGTAGTCCTCACCACTTTTCTTTCACTTTGGATAGACAGTTTTAAACCTCAAGGGAAGGTGTCAGGACTCTTTACTAACCTGGTGAAAGTGACACATCCTCCCCCAAATGGGCTGCATATGCCCATACTTTGTACATGATTTCAGTAGGTGTGCAGACCCTATCAAGCTTACCCTCACTTTCCCACCAGCCCCCTGACATGGCAAAGACCTCCGCACCTTAAGACCCAGCTCAGGTGTCATACCAAGGGAGGAGAGAGTGAATTTTGAGGAATGTGGAATAATAGGAGGGCTCACCTGTCTTCTGTCTTGGTTACAGCAATTACTTGTGGACACCCAGGCAACCCCATCAATGGTCTCACTCAAGGCAACCAGTTTAACCTCAACGACGTGGTCAAGTTTGTTTGCAACCCTGGGTATGTGGCTGAAGGGGCTGCTAGGTCCCAGTGCCTGGCCAGCGGGCAGTGGAGTGACACGCTGCCCACTTGCAGAAGTGAGTCGCCCTTGCCTTCCACTCCTCCTCACTGCATCCGCCATCTGTGATTCTGTACCCCAGGAACAAAAGCCAGAGAATTCAACCCAGATGTTATTCTAACTCAGATAGGGAAGACTTGGGGCAGAGAAGGGTCACAGCTGAGAACTTGCTCAAGCCCTAGATAAAGCTCTGTGAAATTTTATCATGCAGGGATGTAGGAAAGTGAAACCCAGTTCATCTTTCAAGTTTTCTTGTTTACTTTTCATAAAAGAAATAATTCATCATCATCTGAAAGCCCCTTTCTCTTTTATATAAACAGAAATTTATTTTTCTCACATAAATAAGAAGTCTAAAAGTACTATCATTTCTGTTGCTACTGAGTGAGGTCAAGAGCAACATCTTGGTCTTGCTTTGTAGTTGCAAAATAGATGCTGTGGTTCCTTTTTTTCTTGATGAAAAAAATTTAAAGCAACAGAGTTGGAATAAAAAATGAAAACAGAGGCATCTCAGGGTGAAGATGAAGGGGTAAGAATGGGGAACAAGATATATAGAAAAGAAATTTAAAAGACTCATGAAGCAAACTGGACAGAGAATATTGAGAACGCATTTCGACTATTTAGGAAGTGGTTTGCAAAGCATTGGAAGGTTTTTTTACAGCAAATGCAGTAAAGCCTCAGACAGACTCATCAAAGGTGAAAGTACTTTATACCTTAAAAGCTTATCCAATAGGGAAAAAAAAATATCTTCTCTGCCCACCTCATTTTATTAGTACAAGACTCAGGTAAGATAATGGATGTAGTGTTTTGAAAGCAAATGCACATATTATGGGTTATGAATAATACTGTCATTATCCTAAAATTACACTCTGATTTTTAGTAAAGCTCTTTTAGAAATATTTTAACATTTCAAAGTCAATTTCATCCTCCAGGATATTAATGTCTCCCTAAAATACTCATAAAAGCGAATAAAAACAGTTTCCAAAAGAGCCCTCCGGCTGCTCAAGTTAGCTCAGGTGCCTCAGTTTTCCAATGGATGAGATTTTCAGTGGGACCAGGTCAGAGTCATGCCTTCAGGGGCCACATGTTTTGAGACAAATCACAATCCTGGCTTGTAAAGTCAGAAAGAGATGTGTGTCACTGGGAGGGGTGAGCCAGTCCAGGAGTAGGGACAGGCTTCCCTAAAAAGGTGACTTCCCACTGGTCATGTGACCTGGTGACCAAGGTTGGGTAGATACTCCATAGCCTCAGGAGCAATCCATTGTCCCAGGCAGGATCTGCTTCATTGCAGAGCTTATATCTGGAAATCTTGCTGTACTGGAAACATGTGCCTATTTGGACTTCTGAATTCTCACTTAAAAGTGTGAGAAAACTCTCATACTCAGCTTTTGGCCTCTGACTGTCCTATCCAATTGCAGTCATTAACTGTACAGATCCCGGGCACCAAGAGAACAGCATCCGCCAAGTCCACGCCAGTGGCCCACACAGGTTCAGCTTTGGAACCACTGTGTCCTACCAGTGCAACCATGGCTTCTATCTTCTGGGCACCCCTGTGCTCAGCTGCCAGGGAGATGGCACCTGGGACCGGCCCCGGCCTCAATGTCTCTGTAAGTAGATGTCCATTGGAAGTGACTGATGGGTTATCAAAGAATGATCCTCCCTCTGTGCTTGCATGCATGTGTGTTTGTGCGTGTGTATGCATGCACATGTGTGTGAAGGTGTATGTGCAAGCATGCTGCATCACTATGACAGGTGCCCTGGCTGCTCCTTGGCTAGCAAGACCCTTCTAGAACCCCTACTGACTTCGCTGCTATGCCGGTTCATATGCACTCTTCCTGGTGAAAGGCCATTTCTTCTTCCTGATACTGCCACCAGCCTCTGCAGCCTTCAAGGGTCCGGTTCTTCTGAAATGGCTCCCTTTATAAGCCTCCTCTTTTTACCTCTCCCTGGTTTTTCCAGAGAGACAGCACACAGACTCCTTCCCTGTGGAGGACTGAGTAGAGACTCCCATCCCTTGTAAGAACCCATACTGGGATGTGAACTCCAGCCTCACCCACTAACAAGCTGTGTGGTATAGGGAAAGTTTGCTACCCTCCCAGAGCTGCTGTTTCTTCATCTATGAAAATGATAACAATACCTATTCTACAAGATTAAAAGACAATGAAATGGAAAAATCCACATGAAGTGCTAGTTTACTATCTGGTACACAGAGGATACTATTCAGTAAGTGATAACTGTATTAATAATTGCTAGAGAAATTTGCAGGGACAGCATGAAAATAAAAGGAAAGAGGGAGACGCACTTAAAATCCTGACACCTGGTTGTGGGCCTTGGCCACTGTTCTCTCCTCGTGGCTGGAGGGGAATCCTGTGGAGTGCTTTCTCCCCACCCCACTTCAGAGAGAGTCACAACCACACACCAGTGCACCTGCCCTTGGTGCGCCATGTTCATTCTGCCAGCTTCATTCAGTGAGTGACTACATTACAAGCCTACAAGCCCTGTGACTCTTGGCATAATAGGATGCTGGTAAACATGCTTGCAGCCCCATATTTCCCTTGCTCAAGGATCTTGACCTGGCCATCCAACCCCACATATGACCAGCAAGTTGTCTGGTGCTTAAATAGTGGTGCCAGTTAAGATCCAGGAACTCTGGTTGTTTCAAATTATTGCATCTTCTAGTAAGATGAAGCCTTTGTCATAATAAAACAACCCTCTTTATATTAACTTTTTCCCTCAAATCTTAATTTATCTGATGTTAATATTGATGTTGATTTAACTAATATATAGTTCTATTAATATAACTTGTAACCAGCTTTCTTTCATAAAAAGATAGGTTTTTTGTTGTTTTTCTTTTAACTGTTATATATGTAAAATATATAAATTTTGATTTTTTAAAATCTATCTTTTCTTTTAAAGGAGGATTTAATACACTTGCATTTTTTTCTTTCTTTTTCTTTAGTGAAATACAATTCACTCTTTCAAAGATTATGTCAGCTTAAAGAAAATAAAGATGAATCCCCATGCAAAAATCCATTTGGAAATAATATAAAAAGGTAGCATTGCAGTTTGGTCCATACAGATTAGGGTGACCTCTGGTATGTTTGGAGGTTATGCAAGTTGTTTTGGACATTCATTGGCACTGGTGGCATCTTACAAGAGCTGGCAATTGTGATTGATGTGTCAGTAGTTGCTAGGTAGGATTTGTAATCTGGAAGGATGGTTAGTTCCTTGCAGATTTGTGTTGGGTTCATGAGATAATATTTGAGCAGTTGTATGTGGTGGGATTGTGGCCTCTTAACTCCATTTGAGTTGGGTAGGACATAAATAATTCCATTTCATATCACTGACTTTCACATATAATTTATATAATTTCAGTACATTCACAAGAAGTTGTGCAACCATCACCCCATCTTATTCTAAATCATTTCATTACCTCAAAACACCCTCCTTTAGCAGTCACCTGCCATTCTCCACCCTCACCCTGTCCCCTGATAACCCTGTCTACCTCTCATCTTTATAGATTTACCTACTCTGGATATTTCATGTAAATGGAATTATTTGTGTGGCTTTTTTGTGTCTGGCTTCATCCATTTAACATACTTTTCAAAGCTCATCTATGCTTTAGCATGGATCAATACTTCATTCCTTTTGATGGCCAAATACTATTCCATTATAAGGATATACCACATTTTATTTGTTCATCAGATCTTGAACATTTCTGCTTTTTGTCTATTACATTTCCACTTTGGGGTTGTTTTGAATAAGGCCATAAGCATTTGTGTATACATTTTTGTGTGAACATGTTTCCATTCTCTTAGGTATAAACACAGGGGTGAAACTGCTGAGTCAAATGGTAACTCTAGACTCAACTTTTTGAGGAAATGCTAACCTGTTCCTAAATGTTCACACAATCTATGAGGTATGGTTGAAAAACATGGCGTATGTATGATTTTTTTAAAAACTTATGGCAGTTGGGGCTGGGGATTTAGTTCACTGGCATAAGCACCCACCTGGCAAGCGTGGGGTCATAAGTTCAATTCCCAGTACCAAAAATAAAAAACGAAAACAACTTAGGACAGTAAAAACCATATTGCCATTAACACCCCTCCCAACACTCCCATTTGATTTGAACACTCATATCCCCTCATTCTTGCACTTTCTGAAGCAGCTCTGGAAATCCTCTTCCATAAGTGTCTTTAATTGCACTGTTGTGGCTGCCTTAATGTCCTGAATGGATTCAAAATGCCCAGCTTTCATAGTCATTTTGACTTAGAGGAAGAGCCAGAATTCACAAGGTGCCAGATCCAACAAATACAATAGATGAGGACACACCATACTGTTTCTGCAAGACTGGCTTCCTCATGGATGGCACTCAGCAGCATCATTCACTGTATTTTTTATCAGACCTTGTAAAGACACTCACAAAAGAGGACTTCCAGAACTGCTTCAGAAACTGGCAAGAGCAATGGGAGAAGTGTGTTTGAAACAAGGGGGAATATTTTGAGAGCAATTAATGAGGGTATGTCTTTTACTGTAATGTTTTTAAAATTTAAGCACATATCATATATTTTGATCAGTGTGTGTTCATTCTCACCAGCAGTATGTGAAAATTCTAGATTCTTCACATGCTCACTTCTGTTTTATTCACTGTCGGCATCCTAGTAGGTATGAAGTAGTATCTCCTGTTTTGGGGTGATTTCATCTTGATCTTTTTTAAGTACTTGAGGATTGGTCCAGGGCCTTTTCACTAACTGATACCCCTAGCCCTTTTTTATTTTTCATTTTGAAACAGGGTCTTGCTAAGCTGCCCAGGTTGGGCTCAGATCTTGCCTCCCAAGCATACAGGGTAACGAAGATGCACGCAAGCCCACTGAGGCTTTGGTTTGCATTTTCCTAGTGACTAGTGATGTAGAGTATCTTTTTATATGCTATTGGCCTTCTGTATATCTTCTTGAAAAAAATGTCTATGAAATTCTTTTACTATCTTTAATTAGGTTGTCTGTCTTTGTATTGTTGAATCATAACAGTTCTTTTTGTTTGCTGGATACCTGATCAGATAACGTGATTTGTAAATATTTTCCCCCATTGTGTAGGCTGTATATTTACTTTTTTGATACTGTCTTTTGATGAATGAAAGTTTTTAATTTTAACAAAACCCAATTTGTCTCTATTTTCTTTTGATCCCAGGTGATTCCCAGTGAAACCATTCACTGATATTTCATGATTATCATATTTTTTCAGGGATCAAACACATTTCCACATTTCGAATTTCAAACTACCTGTGAATAAGACTGCAGCAAATTGTGAAGGACTTTACATTTTCTAGGTCAAGCCAGTTAATGAAAATCATGTTCCTTTCAGGTGAAGACAAACTGCTCTAACTGGTATGGATGTGCTGAGATAGATAAAAATGTATGATCCAGGGCTATTATCACGGGCCATTTCCCAGCTGATAAGCTTTGGAAGAGTGTCACAAATACCACTCTCATGCTTAAGCTATAGGACTCAGGATGGGGATCCTTTCTCTTTTGCTGTAGGATCCAGCATAGCCCATGTCCAACCACCAACTTATGATTTATATTTTTGATTTTGGCTTAATTATGACTTCACAGGGTTTTTGGTTTTTTTTTTTTCAATATCCTGTTATATTTGCATTCTGTGGAAAGCAAGAAAGTCTATCATTATTTGGATTGCTAAGTATCTATCTTGTCTATTTTCATATTCATATTTAAATTTAATTTACACTTAGCAGTGAGTTACTGAAATGACCCAGAGAGGTCTCATTTGAACATTAGCATGAACATTAAAAACATTTAAAATTTTTTTAGATTGATAAACTGAGAAATACATTAGCTATTCACATTCTCTTTGTTCTCCACTGCCTTGATTCTTATATAAATATATTCTGAACATAAATTGTTTCTCTTATTGTTACCAAATGACTTTTTTCTTTTTCTTTATTCACAGCAACCAAGTGATGTTGTCATTGTTTTATCTCTTGTTACAAACATTATTGCTGTTGACTTCTTCCTCCTTTAAGAGAAAAAAAATCCAAGAACAAAAATAAAGCAATAGAGGATGCCCTGCTAATTTTACAGATATCCAGATAGCATAAATCAAACCAACAACAAACAATTCAGGCACTATGTAAGTTTTTTTCAGAGATTATTACGTAGGACCATAAATGTAACACTATCCACAAATCCCCCAAAGAAAAACTTTAAAGTCAAATAAGCACAACATAAAAAAAAGGCAAGGTATTGTCCACAAGTCATGAGGAGTAGCCAATATCAGTATGTACATATGTATGCCAGTAGAATGAACAAATATTCATGTATTTTTTAGAAAATGCTCAAAACGTCAGCATTATTCCTAAGAGTCCAAAAACATACACAACTCAAATGCTCATAAATAAGAAATGGATGAATAAAATGTGGAACAATAGATGGCCCCAAAGGTCCCTGCCTCTTGTATTCATTGCTTTTATGCAGTATCCTCCTATAATGGACCAGGGCTGGCCTATGTGACCAGCAGAACATGGTGGAAGTGGAGGCATATGGTTTCCAAAACTACTCTATAAAGACACATTGTCACCTCTGCTGTCTCTTCTTGGATCAGCCACTCTGGGGGAAGCCTCCCGACAACAGTAGACATGCTGGCTATGTCATGAGACACCCTGAGCTACAACTACCCAGCTATGCCATCCCAAATTTTTGGCCCATAGAGACTGTGAACAATAACAAATGCTTACTGCTGTCTAATTTTGGGGGTTGTTACACGGTGATACAAATAACATACCATATATCAGGTGTCAGCAAACCTCAGCCCATGGGCCAAATTCAGCCTATTTTTTCTATGAGCCCTTCACATTTTTAAGTGGTTTTCATAAAAAGAAAAAAGTACAAAAACAAGCAGAGGTCATAAATAAATATTTACTATTTTGCTCTTAAGAGAAATTTGCCAACCCTTTCTATATTGCAATGATAATA